>CM072793.1:12019291-12336641 GCA_036983795.1 Megachile lagopoda | reverse complement strand
ACCCGCCACGCTCCCGCACTCTCACTGCACATTTTTCCACAATTTTCACACACTTTTCCCACAATTTTCACACACTTTTCACACACACGTCACTCCACACGCACGCACCAACCATTTCCCGCACTTTTTCCGCACTTTTCGCGTTTTTCTTTTCCGACGACACGACGCACGTGTGCCGGTCCGAACGGGCGCGCGATCGTCTCCTGTCCAGCGGACCTTAAGGCCGGGCGACAGCGGCAAAAGGCCGATTCACATCGATGCGCGACTTTTAGGTTGGCGACACTGCGCGACTATTAGGTTGGCGACCCCGCGAGACTTAGTTCCCGTTGCTCCGGGACTGTTTGCGGTTGGCAGTTCTGATCTGCTGCTGACTGGTGCATACTTCACTCCACCTGAGTACTCTCTGACAGTAGACGGATAAGCAATTCGTCCATGTATTTTTCTATCTCTGCGGTCAGCATAAATTTTTTTTTTTTTGTAATAACGCATAGCAGACAATTTTATAAATGTCACTATGATGTTTAATAAAACCCACGAATGGAGATTTATATATATATATATATTTTTTTTTTTTTTTTTTTTTCAATTGCTGTAGAATTATATGGAATAAAATATATTATATTCTTACATTCTAGCTTTGAAAATTATTTTTCTTTTGTATTGTCTGACTCATAGAAGTGACATATAAATTTGTAACCCATATGGTAATATTAAGAAATGAGTACTTTTGTATGCTATTGTAAATCTGACAATCTTCTTTTTGGAACGTAAATCAAATAATAAAGCACTTATAGTAATCTAATTTTCCGGTGATGTAAGTATTTGAGATCTTGCACTCCGAAGAACAGTTGCTAAAATGGGTTGCATTATACATGTAATTCGTCTGTGTTGCTCGTCTTAAATGATGTATGTAAGAGAAATTGCATCGATAAGAAAAGAAAGTCGAATATCAATCTGTTCGCATTGTATGAAGCGTTTATTTTAAAATGGTCGCGTACGACGTTGACGTAAACGGTTCGATAGTCCATGGTTACCAACTCACTTCGATTATCTCGAAATATACGGTTATACATACATGCAACATTCTATTGCTTTTCACACTTTCGCAGTCCTCAATCATCGATCGTTCATTTTGAAGAAATTTAATCGGTTTCTTTTAGCAATATCGGTTGGAATATCTTCGAATAAGTTACAATTACGACCTGTTGTTTACACTAGGTGTGTAGTTTTTCCGTAAGCTCCTTAGTTAGTGAAAATAAACATGACGGCCTTGTATTTAGAGCACTATTTGGATAGTAAGTAATCAATTTTTTTTTTTCTCTCGGAAAATGTATAATAAGAAAAAAAAATAAGATGCGAAGATGTAATAACAGTATGTTCATATTATATATTAGGATATTTTCTATCGAAATATTCAAGTTTATATTCCATTTGCGCAGTAGTTTAAGTTTATTGAAGGAGTCTATTGACACATGACATACAGGCAACTATTCAATATTCCTTTGAGAGAGTACTGTTAAGATCTGAAGTATTCTTTTGATGAGAAGATTCTGTTCTTTACAGGTTTGGAGCATTTACCTATCGAATTACAAAGGAATTTTACGTTGATGCGCGATTTGGATGCTAGGGCTCAAGGATTAATGAAAGATATTGACAAATTAGCGGATGACTATCTGAAGAACGTTAAGAAAGAATCACCGGAAAAGAAAAAAGAACAACTGACTCATATTCAAAACTTATTTAATAAAGCAAAGGAATATGGCGATGACAAGGTTCAATTGGCGATACAAACATACGAGTTGGTTGATAAACATATCAGAAGATTAGATTCGGATTTGGCAAGATTTGAAGCTGAGATACAAGATAAAGCGTTGAATAGTAGTAGAGCGCAAGAAGAAAATAATGCTAGTAAAAAAGGTAGGAAGAAATTGAAGGAGAAGGAGAAAAGGAAGAAGGGTGCTGCAGGTGCCAGTAGCGAAGATGAGTCGAAAACGGCTAGAAAAAAACAGAAAAAGGGTAAATTTTATTATAATTGCATTTCAATTGTCTACGCTCGCGAAAAAAAAAATGGTATTCAATTGCTGAATGTGCGTGTCTATTGTAGGCGGATCTGTTGCTTCTGCTTCGTCCGTTGGTGCTGTAGGAAGCGGCGCTCAAGTTGATTCTACCGCGCTTGGTCATCCAGCGGATGTTTTGGACATGCCGGTTGATCCTAACGAACCGACTTATTGTCTTTGTCACCAAGTTTCTTATGGAGAAATGATTGGTTGTGATAATCCGGATGTAAGTTCGTCTTACGTGACTCTTAGAATGTATAATCGTTGTATGAAGAATATTATGTATAATTTTATTCGCCTATTTTTCTAGTGTCCTATAGAGTGGTTCCATTTTGCCTGTGTTGGATTAACTACGAAACCTAAAGGAAAATGGTACTGTCCTAAATGTACGCAGGATAGGAAAAAAAAGTAAGTTTTAGGAAATCAATAAATATATTTGTCTATTTTAAAAAATACTCAAACATTATTTCTAAAACTAGGATATAGCCCTTTTCATGATTTAACATGAAATGAAGTTAAATTGTGTGAAAAGAAAATGAGAAGTTTGTAAAGAAAGAAATGTACTGAAATCTGTATTTGCATTGTGTCTAATATTTTTATAAAATCATGCTCTCGTCTGGATTAATATAGTATCATTTAAAAAAAACATACAGATATTCTCGTATTTCGGACAGTTTTTAATGAGTACCATCATTGTTAACTGTACCCATGTGTGATACAAACTGCGAAAATAGGATTTTTAAATAATAAATATTGTTAGATATTATATTAGATGCGATGGAAATACAATGAAATATTAGCTTATCACAGAAGGAAAGATTTGAGAATCGGCCATAATTATTGTCCTCTTTATATTTCGGTTTTATGTACAAAGTAGTAAGTTATGAATTGGCCGTTTTTTGAACGTCTGTGATTTGCTTGTTAACTTTATACTTATTATATAAGTATTAAATCATAATTATAATATTGAAATAAAATTATTACTGTTTTTATATTTTATAAATGTAAATGACATTGTATAGAATAAATTTTTGTTGAAATAAAGTATATTATATCGATAAACCTCGTACGTATAAGTGAAAGTGTACGTACATACGTATTGATTATCGAAAACAAATTTGTAACAGCGATATCTACTGAAAGATATATATATACACAAGCTTGTATGTACAAGAGTCAATTAGAAATACACTTCGTCGTAAAGCGAATAGAAAATTCTAATATAGAATGTATGTTTTAATATGATAATGTAATGATTAGATCGTTATTATTAATTTATTATTAGTTTCTATTTAAATAACACTCTGCAACGTCTTTAAAACCGTTATTAATTTATGAAAACTTTTTAATAATTCTCATTTCTAATAAGACAGTATTTACAGACAAAATGAAAAAGAATGAACAATCGAATTCTTATATATATATATATATATATATATGTACATATATGTGATAAACAGGTACAGTAGTTTATCGAGAAATGACTAGATACATTAAATTTAATGAAATAAAACATTCGTTTACTAGGGAATGCCGGACTGTAAATTACAACATTGGCTCGGTGGAACGGTCCAATTGTACTGATAACTCATACGATTTCTTATTTCCTTTGCGCATAATGCTCCAGAAGCTTGGTAATATTCGTGTAAGTTTTTCATATTTTCTATGGTTTGTTTGTGTGTTACTATATATTGATTAGAACATCCGCGTGATCTGTATTCAGTGTCGAAACGTACGTCGTGTCTTCTTTCGATGTTAGCTAAAGGAGCTAGCCAAAGACCTACGGATACATCTTCCGCTTTATGCAATCTAAAAATGTAAAATATTGAGATATGTTTCATTGTATGCATAAAAAAAGAAGCAAATTTTTATACTGTTAAATCTTACTTGAGAATATCCATGTTCGAAGCGATAAATTTGACTAAATTGTAAGATAATACGTATCCACCCCCTAAGGCATATGGAAGATAATAATCGCACAGTATCCAATCTGTTTCTTTCCAAGGTCCGCTTCGTTTAACTTGTGCCTTTCCATTGAAGAAACCCCAGTATAACTCTTTCTTTGTTCCTTTGTTCTCCCATTTATCTAATTCTTTCAAAAGCTTATGTACCAAAACGAATGTGTCGTCGTCGCATTTGAACAGAAAATTAAAATCGTAGTATTTATAAACTTCCTTAAGCGCGTACAAAAGTTTTTTTGTTAAAGTTCCATAAGAATCTGGTATCCTGGATAACAACAGCAAGTCGTTGAACTTCTGTTTTTCGGATTGTAATGTTTCCCTTTGCTCAGACAATAAGTCTAAAGTTCCTATTACAAAAAAATGCTTGACCGTAGCTTGCTTCTGCGCTAGCCAAGTTTTCCTGATAGTTGCTCTTTGTTCCAAATTATCGGGGCTAGAGAGTATAAGTATTATGAGCCTAAATTTTCCTTTACTCTGAATTTCTCTGTCGTTCTGTAAACACTTTGTAGCAGATAAATAATGTACACACAAAAAAACGATTGTTATTATTATGAGTAAGGTTGGAATATTTAATTTTACATGCAACTTTTTCCTGATCATCATGTATAGACTTTTTGAAGAAGGCCTTAATGGCAAAAGCGTTACAGAATCCATCTAGTAAACAAGTATTTGTCAGAAGGATTTCTAACCTTTTTAAACACTATCTTCGTACATACATGATTCGATACTGTACAGCTCTTTAAATCTTTATTTTTACGATAATGTATATTATTTAAACTTTATTCTCGGAAACCGTAAATTTGTTTTACGTTAACGTTCGAATATAATTTCACACGATTCTTCATTGCATGGTAAATCATACTCGTAGTTCGTCGAATTTTTTATTCGTGTTACGCGTATCAGCGCCGATTGGTTCGAATACACTGCAGAATCAAGAGCAACGCGCATATTCATTCGAAACGTTAGTATGTTGAGTGTATTTGAATACTTGACGATCTTTTATTTTGTACACCGTATTGAACTGTATACCGTTAAGTCCTAAATTGAAGAATTACAAAATTTTCGAGTGTCAACATTTTACAATTTCAAAATTCTGTAGTCCTGATATTTAAAAATTTTAAAATTCAAATTTCAAAATTTGAATATCTTCGGACACTAATTGTCCGACATTCGAAAATTAGAAAATGCCAATCGATACATAACTCATCAGTGAATTTAAACACCCGTGTGCTCTTAGATTTATTTGCACTGTATCATTTTTTTTCACTAACATATTTTTATTCATTGTGAATAAAATTTCTTAACATCGAAATGAGTAACAACAAGTGTAAATTTGTTAACCAGTGATTCCTTTATTTATTGTTCTCAGCAAATTTAATATGGATATGAAACAACCATAGAGAGCGTTCTTCTGTTTATTTTAATTTTCAGATTTATACGTAGCTATCTATTGTTGAACTAAGTAACCTGTTAAGAGATAACCGCCTGTATCGCTAGTTAAAATATCAGGGTGCGTTCTGTCTGGTAAAATTTGATAGGAACGTAAAAAATTGGAAAAGAGTCTTAAGTTAATAACATTTTGTTTTTGTCTAAGCGTTATGTAAGTCTCTTGTAAAGGTTCCCGATGTACGTGGTAAATTACAAATGGTCTGGATGCCCCTAGAAAAGGTAGAAGGGCAAGAATAATATTTAAAGGATGTTCTCTAGCTATAATCACTAATCCACGAGCTTTTGACTCTTGCACAAGTTGTATAGCGTGTTGTGTTTTTAAAAACCATTTTGGCTTTTTCGCTGTTGTAACTTCTGTAGATTCATGCTCGGATTCATCCAATTTTCTTTTCGACGCAATTAAATTACTATCTGTACCTTGTTCTTCTTTAACTTTGTGACTTTTGATAATTTCACTTGACTCGTTAAAGTTTTCTAAACAGCTTTCGGTATTTATCTTTTCGTCTTTTACAATCTCATTGTCTATCAAAATTTTCTTGCTGTCCTTATTCTCATTTTCTTTGATCTTATTTTTCCAATTATTATGTAGTTTCTTTGATATGTTATTTAAAAGAGTACTTTCACCTTGATAATGTAATCTTAGAAAACTGTAAATGTTAACATTAATAAGTCTATCTAATTGTTCCGTAGGGAAATTCATACTGTGAATTAACATTGCTTGATGCACGTTTCCAGGATGTAAATTGATCAGATGCCCTTGCGTATTTTCACCGATTCTACCTAACATCGCAGCTGCAGGTAGACCTTGAGATCCACTGTCGTATAATATGTACAATCCCTCCGACTGAACATCGCTGTATGATAATAATTGTGCCAAGGTATCCATTCTCAGATTTCCAATTTTGCTATGATCTAGTTTAAAGTATATATCGTGTAAGGATGTTATATCCGGTTTACATATAGTTAAATATCGTACATATTTTTTTTCCTTTTTCTTTAAATACTTTTCTTGCGAGTATTCTGTTCGATTTAAAAAGGACTTATTATTCTCGATCAAACTACCCACTATTTCCTTGCTACTTTTTCCAGACTCTTGAAGCTGAAGTATCTCCTCCTTAGAAAGTTTCTGTGATGTGCCATCGTCGGTGATGGTACGATTATCGCTGCCGCTTGGTAGTGTGCATAATAGATCATTCAATGATTCGGTTTTTATTGTTTCTTTCAAGAAAAATGTCCGTTTCCCAGGTTTCGCCGGTATCATTTCAAACGTGGTCCAAAAAGGTTTCCCAATAATTTCACTCATATCTACCAAATCCTTTCCCAACATTAAACTACCCCCAACTGTTGCTTTGTAGACTTTTTTGAAGTTCAGTTTATTCACTATCACGTATTTACCTACTGTAATTATATTGTCTTCCGTATCGCACATTTTTCCTAATATTATAAACTTTTTCAAAGAACACGCCTGTGTAAGTTAACGTGTTATTTATAGGTTAAAGATGTTTTCGTTATCTTTTCGGTAGAAATGGCAATAGTTCGTTTGTAGACATTGCTTTTACATGTCCATATGTGAAGTAATTTATATATTAAGATTAACATGGTAATGTGTATGAAAATTATAATTTGATGTAACCTATATAAAATATACTGGCATTAACACGTTGCTGAAAATATACCGAACATCTGTCATTGAAGGTTAATGAAACAATGTTAGTAGGAAAAGATTTTTTTACTTCATTTATGTAAATATTGTTATAAACGAACTTTAAACTTGTAGCATGAAATATTATTAATTTTTATATTATTTAAAATACCTGAATTATTATCTCTAATTTCTATTACTTCATTGTTACAGAAAATATAAAGAATGTTCCCCCATAAAGAATTTCAAGCGATTGTACTTGCTGGTGGAGGAGGATCTCGTATGACGGAACTCACTCATGGAAAACATAAATGTTTGTTACCGATTGGAAATGTGCCGATGATTTGGTATCCGCTTCAATTATTGGAAAACACTGGCTTCAAGGAAGCCATTGTCGTTGTATCTGAAAATATGGAAAACAGTGTACTGTCGTCTATAAGCAAGTTGAATTTAAAAATTAAAGTGGATATTGCTTCTGTTGAAGATGCGGAAGAACTTGGCACCGCAGATTCTATTAGACTGATTCATGAAAAAATTTATACAGACTTTTTGGTGATCTCCTGTGATTTAATTGCCGATGTTGATATATCTGAAGTTTTAAATCTGTATAGAAAACACAATGCTAGTATCACTGCACTGTTGTTGCCTACACCCAAGGTGCCAGACGATTTCGTAACACCAGGCCCTAAAAATAAACAGAAACCAGAGACTGATTTGATCGGTATTGATAATGAAACGGGACGTTTGGTCTTTTTAGCCTCTGGTTCAGATTTTGAAGAAACTATAAATATTTCGCAAACGCTCCTTAAAAGACATCCGAATTTTACTCTTCATTCAAAATTAATGGATGCTCATTTATATGTTATCAGACGATGGGTTTTAGATTTTTTGATGCATAACAAGTAAGTGATGTAGTATAGAAAAATACGTTTTGTATATGTATAACTTTAGTTTTACTCTTTTTATAGAAACTTAACTACACTGAAAGGCGAACTTCTTCCATATATCGTAAGTAAACAATTTTCCAAGCCTCCTAAACAATGCGTGGACGATAAGAATACTTCACTGGTACAAGTAAACTTAAAAGAAGATATTTACCGTTTCGCGGTTGAGAAATCACTGGACGAGTTGATTAGGAAAATGTCAGCTTATAACGATCGTAGTACCGATTTAGAGGATGGATATAACGGTGACATAATTAGATGCTACGCTTATATTGGTAATGGGAAATTTGGTTTAAGAGCGAACACGATACAGATGTATCACTTTATTAATACCAAGGTAAATGTAGAATAAAATATCACTTATAATTAATGAGTTTGAAATTACAAAGAGATACATTAATAAAACACATGTTTCAGATATCTGAATGGTGGAACGTCGATAACAGTGTACAATCTCGTTTGAAGAACATTTCACCTACAGCCACTGTACATAGTACACAGATACAAGGTTGCAGTATAGATGATAATTGTATGATTTCTGAAAAAACCTCGTTGAGAGAAAGTCACCTTGGACCAAACACAGTTATTGATTCTAAAACGAGAGTATCTTACAGTACCGTAATGGAGAATGTAACAATTAAACAAGGGTATTTCAAATTAATTATGCTTTGTATTTTAAGGTGAAAGGGCAACGTTTTTTTTCTTTTCTTATTTCGATTAATATTTGTAGGTGTGTAATACAGAACTGCATATTATGCAATTACTGCTTTATAGAAGAAGGTACAGAACTAAAAGATTGCATTGTTGGTCCTCAGCATACTGTAACAGCTGGAAGTCAACATTCTCGTGAAGTTCTCACAGATCCGGATAAGCTCATAGAAATTTAATCATTTAGAACAAACTAGACGAATTAGTTGCTTAAACGAAGAATAAATTTATAAAACTAGGCATCTCTTTTATAAAATGATATTTAACTTTTATTTAAAAAATTGTTCATTCTGAAAGTCAATAATTTTGTAACCGCGAACATAAATATTTTTAAAATACAATCATGTGAAATCGAAAAGTATGCTTTGATCATTAACCTTTGAAATAACAATTAACTATTTATTTAGATACATAGTAAGTACATAAATATTATCATAGATTGAGGTTATGATTAATCCGAATCGACCTGAACGAAGGAACGTGTGGTTTCGGAACAGGACCGAACGTCTCTTTCTGTATCGCTCCGTTGAATGAAATGGTAAGCGCGCGTTCAAGAAATTAAAATCTGTTTATATCGAAGTAATCATAAAAATTCATTGATTCGGATAAGTTGAGAATTACTTATTAGGTCTTTTGAAAATAATATAAAATAGTAGTTACGGTGTAAACGATTGAAATAAATGTATATTAATGTTATATGATATTTTGGGGTTATAGGGAAAATGTGAACAGTTTGACGCAATACGTAAACGGTGTAATATTCGTTGTTGACTACGTTTGGATTGTTATTTAACTTCTACCGATCATTGCTAGTATAATAAGAATTCGGTAAACTTGAAATTTTATCATCATCTTTTAATTTTCACAGACGAAGGGTACGTCAAGTTTTGGAAAGCGCCGGAACAAGACACATACGTTGTGTAGACGATGTGGTCGTAGTTCGTATCACATTCAGAAGTCACAATGTGCTCAGTGTGGATATCCACAGAAAAAAATGCGATCATGTAAGTAAATTCGTAACATATTTTTAACGACTATTCAGCGAACAGTATTCATTGATACAGATGTAAGATTTGTTCATAGTTTAGAAGTAATTACTATGTTTGGCTCGGATCTGTATGTTTATCAGAAATAATTTTATCGTTAATATGCATGAAAAATGTTGTGCTTCAGTTGTATATATAGGCTATGTAAATTTGTATATTTTTAATACATATATGTAAATTGTATATTCTATAGAAACTATAGGGATCTTTATATTTCATGAACTCCAATAAATCATGAAAGTATAAATATTCAAGGTCCTGCTATATAAATAATGTATGTAGAATGAATAGTTTCCCTAATTTTGCAACATAAATTTTCAGATAATTGGTCTATTAAAGCTAAGAGGAGGAAAACCACTGGCACAGGTCGTATGCGCTACTTGAAGATTGTTCGTAGAAAATTCAAGTAAGTTTTGTAAGAAATAAGAACAACGCGTGTAATAAATCGAGTCTGCCGTTCATGAAAAAATACCCTTGAACAAGACCTTATTAAAAAAGAAAGCATTTTTAAAGTTAACATTAAATATTTCAAAATTGTTTCTATCGTAGTTATTAATATTTTTTCAGAAATGGATTCAGAGAAGGTTTGCCAAAACCTAAATCAGTTCAAGCTAAGTAATCTAACATCTTGTCATTCTGTTATGTATCTATACGATTTTGACTACGAATAAAATAATTTGAAAAATTCCAAAAGGCAATTTATATTCTGTGTTTCAAAATGATCCTAGCATAATTAATTTTTCATCGATAAAAGGAATGAAATTCGTACACGTATAAATGAACAGCGATTTACCAACTATATCGTTAATACTTTATCAATGTATAGAGTAGGAAATATGATATATACATAATACAAAGATATACAAATTATTGAAAGAGGGGGTCGTATTCTGCGCAAACGCGGCAAAACTTTCGATTGTATCCGACCATATAATTACCTTCGTTCCGTCTATTTTTGTTCAGTAACTCGCAAATTTATAATGCAAAATGATACCTTATATTAGCTCTTAAAATCCATTTAAGAGACTATCGCTCTTTAGTTAAGAAAAACGGTATGTTACGGGACCGTGTTCAATTGACATTCCGCCTTCATAAACATCAAAAAATCAAGAACAACCGTATGATTATATAGCGTTTGTAATAAATAAAACTAAGTAAGTTTGAAGGATCACATGTAAATAAAGAAAGAAAAGTTGACGAGATAAAAAGGAAGTATTTTTGAAGTTGGAAAAATTTCAAAGATTATCAAGTACGCCTGGAGGTCATTTTCTACAGATGACTGTTTTGAAGAAATTATTTGGTTTGTATACAAAATTTTCTATCGTCAAACACTATTACCGATAAGAATTTTAAACTGTTAAACGTACGTTCGGTAGAATAAAATGAAAAATTCCATTGCTGTTAAGCAATTATATCTGGTGAGTAAAAGATATTAATAAACATTTGATATTTGTAGGCAAGTACCTTTTGGTCACGAACACTGTTAGTTGTGGTTTGATGATGGCAGGGGCAGATATGATCCAGCAACGCCGTGAACACTGGAACAAAGGCAATGAAAATTTGTCGAGCAGAACTCGCGTGATGGCAGCGTCGCCAGACGATGAACAGCGAGAAGAGTTCAGCAACACTGCAACGTACATACATAATTACATGCGAACTAGAAACATGACAGCGGTGGGTTTACTTCAAGGTCCGTTCCATCATTGGTTCTACATGATGTTAGATAAAATGTTCCCTGGCAAGAACACTTTAACCGTTGTTAAAAAGATGTGTCTCGATCAAATGATCGCGAGTCCTATCTGCTTGGGCATATTTTTCGTAGGTCTTGGTGTATTAGAACATCGCAAAATCGAGGAGATATACAAGGAACTGAAAACGAAATTATACGACACGTGGAAGGTATACAATAGATTTTATTTCGTAGAAAACGAATAAAATTGCTCACTTTTCTATGTTTGATATTCATTTTTCAAGGTCGATTGCTGTTTTTGGCCTCCCGCTCAATGTGTAAACTTTCTTTTCGTTCCTCTGCACTATCGAGTACTGTATACGAATTTTATGACAATGATCTATGATATTTTCTTGTCGTACATGAAATACGTAAGTTCCAGTTCGCTTCTTGTCCAAATATAACTCTTTTTTTTTTTTTTTTTTTTTTTTTTTGTTATTTATCGCAATAAAATTCGTCACATTTATTACTCTTTCCTTTACAGGATGCTCAATATGAACAATAACACATCTCTGAAGCAGTTGAAATTACATAAACCGCTGGAATATTATTATTAATATTCATTTCATTGCTGATTGATTACTTATAATTAGTATCGTAATTACCGTATAATATATATTGTAGTAAAAAAAGAATAAAGGAATTGTTGTTTTCATGTAACAAATTACGCACGTATGATTTTAATATCCCATTATCGATTTAGTTGGATATCTCTGTATGTGTTAGATTATATTCGCGGTTAATAACACGAAAGATCAAATAAATACTGCAGTATTCATTGAGACTTACGGTGGCGTCAGGGGTTTCGAAACAACGCTTATCGAAAGATTTATCATACGAGACAATGTATGTGCAATTGTGATGCATCTTTGAAGAATTTTCGTTCGGTTTCTTATCGAGCGTAATAATCGTCTATTGAATGTAAGTTGTTTATTAGAATGACAGCTTTTGTTTGTCATTCGGCGGCACTGAGATTATTGTCTTCTAAGCCGCCAGTCGCCAACGAGCAAATACCGATTATAGAAGTGTAAATACAAACAATAAACCGTGCAAACGATAAACAAGACTGTCAGATATCTGTGCACTTCCCATAATTAAGGGTTACGGATGATTTTATCCATGAAGATTTAAGTTAATATATCGAGGCATTGTTTTTATGTTCAACCAGCCGTACAAAATATGTATTTTAATCGCTTCTTCATTAATTTCCTATCGACTTTCAAAATTTGGTTATACGGTTATATATTATTTCAGATACCTAACAATGAAATAAGCGAGTAATTTCTGCCGTGAAACTTGAAAGGAAATTTGGAAAAGTTAGGCAATAATAGTTTAGAAAATAGTAGTTACAACCGAAACATAATCAATGTTTGTACGACTTTGGTCTATCGATGCGATAAGTCTAATATACAACTAAATAAATAGATTTTTATTCTCTCTCTCTCTCTCTGAAAAATACAGCTTTATATTTATGGATTGTACAATTTCAGAAATTGTATATTATAACAATAAATACTTTTTCCAAAAATGCGTTAATTTATTAAATATGTAACAAAACATGTTAATAGCGTTGGTAGAAATGAATAATATTGTTCTTGTACCTTGCATTTGTTGTTAAAAATATCAAATTCATTGAAATACAATTGAAGATGTATTGAAGTAACTAACGGATGAAACAGTTGTTACAATGTTTGTGTAATATTATACGTCTACGATTATCCATGATTAAATTGATCACGAAACGGTGGTAAATTCAGAACTCGAGCAGCGCCAAGGAGTATCAATGCTGAAAAACATTAAACACAGCAAAATGTTTGCATAATATGTGAACTATTCGTAATTATAGCGACTAAAATATCAATTATAAGTTAAATATCGAAGCAAAATTAATACAAAGCAATTTTTAGATATTAAAAAGAAACAAATTACCACTTCCAATTGAATACATTATAGATTTTCCAATAGTCTTTTGAAATTTTTTCGAATGATGGGAAACATATAAGCCAGAACCTATAAGACCAAAACCACTAAAAATTCTGCACCCCAAACAATCTCGGTTTCGATTATTAATGATGCTGTCCACTGCACTCGTCGTTTCTTGCATTTTTTTATTTCTAATTGTACGATAAAGTTTGATGAAATTTGTTCCTAACGCAATTCTGTCACGATATCTTATAGGTTACGTTTAAGCCGCCATATTCGTTTACAACGAATCGAAATTTTCAAATTCTTTCCGTATAGACTTAATTGTTATTCATTTATAATAAAGAGTACGATAGTTTATTTCAATAAACGCACAAATATTACAAAGTCAATGATCATAATTTTACTGAACCGATTATTCGACTTAAAATAGATCGGTATTTATTATTCGTTTCTTAAATCAAATACAAATACAATTTATTTATTAATAATTAACGATTAAATAGAAGCTAAATCAATTGAAACAACCTACACTTACTGTTTTACTGTAAAAAAAAAAAAAGAAAAAAAAATATTTTCTTTCAAAGTTTCTTGTTATAAATCGGTTTTCCCTCGATTCGAATAATATATAATTTACGGTTTATTTAAAATGAAAGAACAGTAATAAATAAAATTTTTTAGGTGTAAAAATTGTAAATTTGATAATTTCCATTGTTTCCTAGTATCATTCATTCGATGAGCTTCTTTGTTTTGAAGAAACGTCTTAAGTAGAAAACTTGCCAAGTGGAAAGAACAAAGAGCCAACACATGGAGAATATACTGAAATACAATACTCGGGTATTTGTTGCCTCTGGAAGCGAAGAAAACATATATGTTTGAAAGATATAATTTCTGAAGGAAAATAAAAAAGTAATTATATCTACATCCTTACCGTTAGTATCTCTCATTTCTTCTTCATTTTTTCGCATTCGAGCAAAGTCTTGAACGATCGCTTCAGATAAATCCTCTAAACGTTTTAGTTCGACCTCGGAAGGTTTCAGTTTTGCAGCTTCACCTATCTATTCAACAGAATCGAGTATGTCCTATTATTCTGTTACTATATATGTTTAAATTTTTAATTTAAAATAAATCAGTCAAAGTTTTTAAAGTCAAATATTTCCATTTTAATAGAATGTTAAATAATTTGGAAATGTTATGTTTCTGGATTAAAAGAAAAAGAAAGATTGAAGTATTAGGGATAGTTATAAAAATATATGAAAACGTAAGTATAACTCTACACACAAAATTTCTCTTATGCTACTTCATGCTAAAACTCATGTTATTAAAAGCTGTATTGATGGTATCTAATAATCAATCATAAACCAATCTCACTACATTACCAACTGCGCGTCCATACAAGTCACATACAGAAAAAAGAAAAAAGATGAAATACTGTGAACAATTCCTGTCGTTTATTCAATATATATTCTGTCAATGATAAAATAAATTTAAATGACAATTAGTAAATAAAAGAAACATTCGCTTTAGAACACAATTTATCATTGACAGAATTTAAAACATCTAATTATTGAAAATAAGTAAAGAGCTTACTCCTTCATAATTCTTTGCTTCTATTCCACGTTTTGTAACTAAGTGAACTTCTTGTTTAATCTGTTTGATATCTGAAACAAGATTTGAGACATAATAAATGAGAAGGGTATAAATATATTTATTGGAAATTAAATAATTATTAAAATACGCTTATACATACTGCCAGCAAAAGATGGCTGTATAGCATATGCCATAAAGCAAATTTCGAAAGTATCATACGTTTCGGTAACAAATGAAAATTTTAACATTTTTCCATGAGGTATATCGTCCTTCCTTGAAAGAATATGTCCCTTGGAATCTTTTATCTATCAAATTATAATAAGTTTGTGTTAATTCATAAGTAATAAACAGTTTTGTACAAGTCGATTCTCTTATCGTGTAAAACAAAGACTATGTTTCTTTAAACATCCTCTGATTTTTCCACTCCTACACCGTTAACGCTAAAGAATCAGTCAACGAGTTGCACGCGCAAATTACACGGTGACTGTTAATAGTACTGTGTCCTTTGATTTACATAGCAAGAGAATCAGTCTATATATATATATATAATGCAATATTAAGTAAGCGAAAGGATATACTGAAACAATAATCTTCATTTTCAATCTATCAGACAATGCAACAAAACTTATATGTGTGTGTGTGTGTGTGTGTGTGTATATATAATTAACATTGCAATAATGCTAAAATAAAGTCATATATTGCTGTAAGAGAACGAACGACAAGATGTAGGAAGAGATTAAAAGAATATAACCTTCAAATGTTATGGCATATAAATACGTTTCAAGTATTAAGAACAACATTGGAACTTACAATGTATTCAGTTTTAACAGCTGGCGTAACTGAAACTTCGTATTCTCCGACAACCAGGACATTTGCTTGGACTTCTTCCTTTAGACATTTTAATGAGTTTGGCTCAAGGTAGAATTTAATACAACTTACATGTGCGATTAACGTCACAAAAAGAAATACTATGTTTCTCATATTTAAGCAATTTCTTAAATCTACGTTAAAAAATGTTCGCACAAAGTTTTGAACAATAGCAGGTTTTAATAGTGAACCGTCAACATATCGATGAGTTGGCAGCCATTAAATATTTTGGGTGTATCGTGTGAGCAAAGAACATCACACGCGTAAATTTCGCAAGAGTACCGTAACAGCGAACGACGAGTTTTCGTTCATTACTACACAGGTATATTCTGATTGGTTTACTAACGCGCAGGGTTCTAATAACGCTTGTGATACCAAAATACGTATACCGTGTCTAAATGCGTATCTCGCAGCATATTCTATGGTATGACAATCACACCATAGACTTTATGAAGCGGTATTTGTAAGTCTACGAATCGCGCCATCTATGAGCGGTGTTCGGTTGAATTTGAAATTTACGAATTGGGATGAAAATGACCGTTGCTCGCAATATCTGATAAAGCATATTGTTTCTCGTTATTTATAGTTACAAGTTATTATTTGCGATAATGTAATTGTTATAAAGTGTTCCGAACAAAAATAGTGTTGATTTATCAATTTTTTATTACGTTTACATTTAAGTAATTAAGAAATTTTTTCAAATTTGAAATGTCAGCCTCCTGTTCTTTAGAAGAAATTTTAGAAAGACAGTGTGAAAAATTACGAGATTTGGAAACCGCTACAATATTTATTAATAGTATGATACTTTATAAACTTTACCTTTTTAATTTTTACAATAGTTATTTTTGTTTATAAAGCTACATATTCCTTTTTTATACAGGTAAAAATGCAATAAAGGAAGAGTTTCTTAAAATGTACAAAGAAGTTACGCAAATGCATGATGGTATTGAAATTATGAGAAAAAGATTGGAAGAATTGAAAGAACAAAATAACGAATGCGTTGTAAGTTTTAACAATTTTTTGGTTTGTTATAGAATTTTAAGCAAAATTGTAACGGAAGCTTTGTACAGGAATTGTCGTTGCTTATCAAGGAATTGGGTAAAAAGATTGTTCACATGGAAAGGAATGTATCGTCGAAACTAATTTATGATTATCATAATAGCGAGAATTCGTTATGTATGAGCATGTTTCCTGAAGATGACTTTGTAAAAAAATCGTCTACGATAACTGAGAGCGACACGGAGGATCAAAAAACTCTGAAGAAAGATTGTAAAAAAGTCTTATTCAATGAACCTGACGTTTGTCCAATGATACCTCTGATAAGAGAAGACGAGTTTGATACAATTCCAAAATATATCATCGGAAGACAACCTATAGAAACTTTAAATAATTTGATAGTTACTATAAATCAAGCGTTAAAAGCAAAATATACATTCTTATCGCAAGGGAAAGCTCATGCTAGGAAACAAGGTTACTTGAATGTCTATTTACATTATAAGAAACAAGAGCTAGACGTTTGTACTAATAATGGTAATAACGTATTTCTTTTTTTATTTATTATATTATCAGGATAGTATTTCTTGCTAATAACGAAATATAAAATTCATTTTGTTTCAGAATATGTGTACTTTTTTACTGCCGCTGATTATGAGAAGTATGCAAAGTCAAAACTGAACAAAATTAAATTAAATTTATTGACTGTTTTGCGACATTGTAAACGATTACGGGAACACAGAGTAAAAAATGATATACACTATGTCGTACAAACGAAGCAATGATAGCTGGAAACATCGCAGATGCAAGAGAAAAAGGAATTATATCTTACATCGGACTAAAGTTTTTCTAATAAATATTTTTATTATTGTATAAGTTTATCGATTCTTTTGCAATGTGAAGAATGGATGTACTTTTATCGATTGAGGTGGTCAACATCTTCATATTATAAGAAATATGGGAAAGAAAGAATGAGAGCGGGAGAGAAAGAGAGAGAAAATTTTAACGTAATAGAATTTAAAGTAACGAATAACAAATATGTTGGTATAATGGAAGCATAAGAACAGAGGAAATATTTGAAATATATGTGTACTGAAGTGGAATAGCTTTGGAATGTACCAGAAATAATGTTCTTTGTATAATTTTTAATATTGTAATATAGATTTTTATTCGCTAATACATATGTTTTCTTTATTTCTAGTTGATCCTGTAATGTCAGTACATAATTTGTAATAATTTGAATCACTTATATCGATAAATTTTATAAGTCGAATCGTTTTTTCGAGATTACTTTTTGTTTCGGTCGTCTTGACAACGTGTTTATTGGAAATGCTAAGCGCAAAGAGTGAATTTTCTGTCAAACTTTTTCGACGGCACGAAGACTCAAGTTTAGTTTGCCATGAAAATATTATTCCCCTTTCATTTCCAAGGAACGAGGTAATCTACTCTGAAATATTGTAATCCACTCTTCGATTCAATCCACTTGTGAAAATAACACGAAGCGAAACGATTTTTTTTTTTTCTGTTGTTATTCAACAACAATCTTTTTACATTATTACACAAATAGATACGAAATTGATGCAATTGTAAGTAATAAAAATATTTGAAATTAAATGGAACAAAGATATTATTATTATATATATTTAATGTTTACGATATTTGGATTTTTACGCGCGTAAACAAATAGTAATTAATATCTCGAATAATATATTGATATCGTTGCGGATGCATTGTTATTTTTATAGTTTATTATCTAATTAATTTCAGATAATCACGTATGTTCGCACAGCTTGATACTATGAACATTAGGAAAGCAGAATCGATTAGCACACTGACCGAACATGAAGACGAACTTGATGATATCGAGGGATCAATTATTTGGTCTCAGGAAGAGCCGCTATCGTCGAATGAAATTCTCGAATTAACTCCTGATACCGGGCAACAAAATCGATTAAAATCTTTCTGTCGTTTATGCGCAGGAGAAACTCTTAATCCTATTTATATTTATTCGGAATTTGGCGAATCTTTGAGGCTGTTGCACAAAATAAACACATGTTTAAGCATCAAGGTAATTAAATATGTAATTTGATATGTATTGAACGCCTTCAGCTGTAGTGTATTAAAAGAGGATGCCTTCGATCTGTGCAATAATTTAATATATATTTTAGTTTTTAATTTGGTAGCACCTGTATGTGTCTTCTAGGTAAAGAAAACTGATCCTCTTCCAAAACAGATTTGTCCGACGTGCGTTGAAAAAGTTATTTGGTGTAATGAATTCGATGCCCAATGTATTAGGGCAGAAGAAACTCTTTTCGAAATTTTAAAAGATAAACATTCTTTTACGAATACTCGGAATTCTGAGACTGCCCTGGAGAATAGTGATTCGTGCCCTTTATGTATAGAAGGACGAATGAAGGTGTACGAAGAGGACAAAGAAAATCGAACGGACGTAGAATTATACGACAGTGATATTATTCTTGAAAGTAGCGACGAAGAACAAATTCCGAACGAGATTAAAGCCGACAAAGAGCTCAAAAATGAATCTGTGACACTATTTTGCTTGGGTACCAAACAAAAATATCTGAAATGTGGAGCTTGCATGAATCTATATCATACAAAAGAGACTCTAGATGAGCATAAATGCAAACCTAATTTACAATGCACCTCTAAGCCGTATAAATGTGATATTTGCTTTGCTACTTTTACATTTGAAGAACGATTACAATTTCATCAAAATTTTCATAGAAATGCTAAAGCATTATATTGTGAAATTTGCAAAATTACTTTTGGGAAAGAGCTAAAATTGTTTTACCATTATAAGAGGTATCGATTATATGGAGAATTCTTGTTATTAGTAAGTTTCATTGCAATTCGTATTGTTTGTTTTACCCTATTTTCAGATACCATTGTAAAGATGGTAGAGTATCTTGCTTGCAGTGTGGAAAGTTATTTGAAAATCAAGAAGGATTAAGGAAACATGTTTGCGTAGATGGCAAAACAAGACCTCATGTATGCGAGGTTTGTTCTAAAGGATTTTGTGATGGGTATATATTGTGTTGTTTATCGACTAAATCTTTATTTCCTTTTAACGACAACAAATGTTAGAACCGTATGCTATCGTTCGCTTAGATACACTTTAAAGCGGCATGTAGTAACTCACCTACCAGAGAAGCCGTACAAATGCCCCGAATGCTCAAAGAGTTTCACACAAAAGTCAAGATTGAATAAACATGTGGCTGGACACAGCATTGTTTTTGAGAATAGTCAAACAATTTGGAGGTAACATATTTATTTTTGTGTTGTGTTTTACCGACACAGAACAGTTTCTTTTCGTATATGAAGGTGCGTTCACTGCGGAGAAGTTTTTGGAGCTTGCGAGTGTGCAGACGAGCATTGTAAAAGTCACAAAGGGAAAATTAGCTTTATCGAAGAATTGCAAGTACTGAAATTATATCATTGTGAATTTTGCAACAGCCACTTTGCGGACATGGATCATTTGAAGAAACATAGGGAGTCGCACACCGTTGAGCAACCATATTCATGTAGTCATTGCAGCTCTTGTTTCAAGTCCTTTGCAGAGGCTGTCCTTCATTGGAAGGAACATCCGAGAATATTCAAAGTATTGGTAGCGTTTTTGTGTGAAATATGTGATAGAGACGTTAAAGAATTGTCCCTTCTGTACAAGCATAAACAAAAGAGGCATCAACCGATGCCTAGAAAATCAGAGAAAGGTGAAAAAAAATTTGCTTGTGAACTTTGCGGAAATATTTTTGTAACTATCGAAGAATTTAAAGAACATGGAAAATATAGATGCTCTAAGTTTCCGTGCGATATTTGTGGCAGTCTTCTGCCAACTGCGAATTCTTTAAACGCGCATAAAAGAAGACATAGCGGGTTGAGACCGTACGTTCGGAATTTTTCTTTTTATATCGTATTAAATTAAGACATTTTTATTAATTATTGCGTTTATGCAGGTACGTTTGTAATATCTGTGGTAAGAGTTATACTCAATCCAGTCATATGTGGACACACAAAAGATTCCACATGGGTGTAAAACCATATGCTTGCGAGTATTGCGATCAAAGATTCACGATAAAGCCAGATTTGGCAGATCACACCAGGAAGAAACACACTAGGGAACGACCATTTAAATGTGATGTTTGTAACAAAGCTTTCCTAACTGGCTCTGTCTTTTATCAACATCGACTTATTCACAGAGGAGATCGCAGATACAAGTGCCATTATTGTGAAAAAGCATTTACGAGAACTGAGGCTTTAAATAATCATATAAAAATTCATACTGGAGAAAAACCTCATTCCTGTGATGTTTGCGGAAGATGCTTCAGACAAAAAGGGGACATGAGAAAACACAGGCGTACGCAGCATACTGCTAAAGAAGATACAAAGTGAATTGAAATAAGATAATCTTTAAGCGTTAAGATAGATTGTGTGTTTATCGCATATTCATAGTTTTTCCAAGTGTTGTCATGAATTTAATAAGGTGTAAATAAAAACTTTATAATTATCAAAGTCAAAGGAAAGTTCTTAAATCTTTTGTAGGCATGTGGAAGTAGTGTCGTTTGAAATATGCGCGTGATTATAAATACGCATGAACTATAGACAGGTAAGTGCGCAGAATCAGTACGTGCATACGTACAGAACAGGTGATACAACTGATGTCTCGTGATTCGTACCATCGAATCTTACGTTTTTAACAATTTGCAATCGTCACCGATAAAGGTTGCATTCATCGATGAAAACCGATTTCAATAAAATCGAAATCATGACAAGCTACAGATAAAATCATTTTCGGAAGGTCCTCCACGTACCTATTAACTCCTTTGTAAGTTAAGGTTTCAATTGTACCTCGCTTTTTTCAAACGCTTATCATTTTATTTTCAATGCAGACAACATAATAGACATCTGTATGGTAATCAATTAAATGTCAACTAATACGTGTTTGAATTAATTTTATGTAACGTATTCGTTCGTCGCCAGTAAGATATACCTAACCTGAAAAAAATTAGACATATGCGTTTTATCGCGGTAAAAAACGAAATTTTCAACCTTTGTAGAATATGGTTCAATTATTAGAAAATATAAGAGATAACGCAAATTTTTATCAAATGTCTATCGGAATAATTTCTATGAAAATTAATGAATTAATTTTATTTTGTGCAACATTTATTCATCGAATATGAATATATCGACTATTTAAATCGTACATTATTATTTAAAGTATATTAAATATTTCAGAATTCTGACAAAGAATGGCATTTCCACCGTTGGTTAGCTCTACGCCTCCACCTTTGGATAATTTTGGAGATTCAGAAGAGGACGAATTTGGAGATTTTACAACGGGAGGCATAGATGGTAATTGCAGTGTAAAATATTTCTTTGTTTAATTCTACATCATTTAAATTTTGCCTATTTGTACAACTAAATTGATTAATGGGTTTATTTTTTAGGGCTGTCCGTGTCATCGGAATCACCGCAGAAACCCATCACGCCCATTCAGACTCCGTTAACATCTCAGAATCCTTCGCCGAAAGTGAACGGTGTTATAAATATTGTTGATAATATTCGATCGAGTATTCCTGCGAAACCGGCAGTTTTAGACGATTTTTTAATACTCGAGAAAATAGATGGCACCATAAGCGATATTAAATTGAAAGCGCAGGTTGAAAATATTTATGAATCGCACCATAAAAGAAATAATTTAGAAAATGTGAATAGCAATTGTAGCGAAGACAGTACGGAGAAAGGTGTTTTTGGTGGAGTTAATTTAACTAGCGAAAGCAGTAGCTTCGGAGGGAGCGAACAAGAAACATCTCCTAACAATTTAGAAGATATAGAACCGTTAAGTTTAGATTTAGGAGATCCAGCTGCGGCTCCTGACACGGTGCAGTCGATAGATGATGATTTTTATGACTATGAGCAATTCGAGGATTCTCAGAATTGGGTTTCTAGCAATGACGAATCTACAGGTGTTTCCAATATGGATTATTATAAAACAGAAACTGAAGATATTTCAAATAATTTGAATGCTTCAAGTAAAGATGTCGATATAGACGATAAGAAGGATGTAAATTTCAAAATTGAACATTCGATTCAGGAATCAAACTTAGAAAGTCAATGTACAGAAAATCAAGATGTGCCTAACAAAGAAAATGATTTTGAATTTAAGGTGAACGATTTGAAATTCACAAGTACAGAGAATTCAGTTTTTCATGATTCTGATAATGAAACTTTTTTAAACGCCAGCGAATCGAGTAATGAGTTTTTATCTATGCATCAAGCGAAAAATGAAGTTGAGGAGGGCGTTCGTCAGCCTGCCGAAAATGAAAATAATACGGTCGAACATAATTTTTTATCTTCTGGTCCTATAACGAACATTTCCGGTTGTTCCAGCGAAGAGTTCGGTGATTTTAAGTATGATCCTATGTTTGGAACTTCAACTAAAGCTTTCCAGCCAGAATTTTCAAACTGTTCTTTAGAAATGGGCGAAGAAATGAAAGAAGCATTGGACGAAGACGACGATTTCGGTGATTTTACAAATTTCGCGGATCAAATGCAATTTAACGAAGTTGACGTAACAAGTGTACCTGATAAAGATAACGACGACGATGATTTTGGCGATTTCAATGACTTCGAGTCAGCTCTTGAACCACCTGTGGTGGAACAACAACAACAACAACAACAACAACAACAACAACAATTTAATCTGAAAGAATCCATTTGTCGGATAGAAAATAAGAATGTAAGTTGCTCTAATTATTTTATTTTCGTTTGTTGATTTTATTGTTCAATTATTAGAAATTTTAATACTTTTGCAGGCTGCTAATAAAATAGAAGACATAATAACCACAATGTTTTCATTGGATGTAAACCAATGCGAGATTCAAGTGCAAACACTGATAGATGAAACGGATAAAGTATGGAGAAGCGTAAAAAATGTTGAAGAAACAAACGCTTTGACGTATCAATGGGCAAACAGTACCAGCAATAAAATGCTATTAAATTCCCTTGGCATTGATTCTCGCAATATTGTAAATATCCGGTTATTCGCATGCAATATTGTCAGTGTAACGATTGTATTAAATTTAATCGATTTCAGTTATTTGGCCCGAGGTGGAATCCAAATGTTCCGAGATTCGCTGCGAATCTTGGTTTCACTCCGTTGGAACCGATTAAAGCTACAACCGATAGTCAATCGGTCACTATTTCAAATGTTAATAAAACTCAAACATCAACCAATTCAGAAGTAAGTTTTTCAATTGTTAACCGATGCGATAGTTTTATTGCTGCAATATTTATGCCAACCATAACAATAGAATCTTACTATTGGATTTGAAGGCTAAAATGTTAAAAGATATTGGCATCAATCGAATTATTGCATCGATACCAGGAAGTAATATTATTTATTACTCGCTCGTTATCTATAATTAATCATAATGTAACTCCTATAGGAAGTGCCTGCTGCTCAATTTGATTGGAATAGTTCTGGGCTTGTTAATCCTTTAGAAGCTAGTAAGTACGAAAACGCGTTTGTCATTATCATTTCATTTTTGTTCAATTTTTGTTGTACATTTCGTTGCAACTTTTACAACGTAATTAGAATAATATGAAATTAGATGTTTTCAAGCGTATAGAAAAGTATTTCCATTTACACGCCAGCACTGTGTTTTAGGATTACAAATTCTCATTCGTTTCTTCGTTTAGTTCGCTTCTGCGATTCCTATGTAAAGTGTGCTAATCACCGGGCAAATTCTTTGATAAATCATGTAATCTAGGTGGTGGGTTATCCGCTCTTCTGCCTCTGGACTTTCTGTGTCCTTTCGATCCCTTACTAACATCCCACAACTCCAACAATTCTGAATCCTACCGTCGACCGAGTAGCGCAAGGAATCCTGCTAATCACCGTAAGTCTTAAGCTTACACTTTGTAATTGATGTGCTATATTATTAAGTTTCGTAAAGTACACGTAATTCGTTTATTCTGCATGATTTATGTATTTTCTCGAACGTATATAATTTTATCGTTATAAAATCAATCTCTTTACGATACGATAGATATCTCGGAAATGAACGTTAATCGAGAGCGCTGCAACTCCGTTTCCAAGGTGGAGACGGTAGATTCTTTGGAAGGTGATATTTCGAAGTCGCAAAAGCGTTCGCAGGCTTCGAGGATGATCGAGCCATTGCCAGCTCCTCGTGCGACAGAGTGGAAGAGAAAAACAGACTCGGAGTCGGCGCACAAATTAAGAAACGCAGGTGGCCAGAGAAGTGTTCAAACGGAAAAACAGTGCTTGACCACGGATAAGCAATTCTTAACGAACGAAAAGCAAAGTGTAACGACCGAGAGACAATTTGTTTCGACCGAGAAGCAATACGTGTCGGCTGAAAAATCTACTTTAGGAGATATTTATCGTGGAAAATCTGTAAACAAGAGATCGGGCTCCGAACACGTGGTGATGGACAGATTCGGTCGAGTTGTTCCGATCCAACCGGAAACGGCAAGAGTATTAAATCGTTTGCCGGATCTTTCATTCCTGAGCGCTAGAACTTTAATGCTCGATCGCGAGCAGAAGCAGTTTGCCTGTGAAATGGGTGTCATGAGTCGTAAGATGCCCGGCTGAGTAACGTCGGTCTGAGCGCGAGTTTGAAAGGTCAGAACATTCGATAAATCTCTGTCCTGTGGACGTATCGATGAGGCATAGAAACGAAGAAGAAAAGATGTTCCGTTAACCTTTCAAATCCGCGCTTGGACCGACCTTCGATTCCAACTTTTTTCCCCCTTTGTAAACACTGACTGACGATATATTCTGTACTCTCTACTTATTTGTGAAATAGAGACTCTGTATGGAGTGTATCGAGGTAGGAAAATTTTTCTGTTAAAAGAAAGAAAAAGAAAAAGGAAAAGGAAAAAAGAACAAAAAAAAAAGAAAAAAAGAATAGGGACAACACACTCTATAATACAGGATATTGTTTTTGCACGATGAGAACAGTGAAATAGAATACTGTTACCTTGTTCACGAAATGGAGTCATGGACCTTTGCTGTGTACAGTCGGAGTTTCTTTTATTCGGTTTCACTGTTTTAAAGCACTTATTAATAATTTTAGACATCACTTAAACTATGTGATATGCAATTTACGTGTACTTTTTTTTGTTTCGTTTCTATATACATATACGTAGTAGTACCTGTATTTTTTAATATTGCTTCTTGCTTTAAATGAGACGTGGACCAATTTATAGTTTTCGATGTTGTGTACAGTCAAGTATTTAAAATTATCATTTTTTCAATTGTATTTAATCTGGTTGCAAATTGAAATCATGATAACGAGAGACAGATAGGTCGTTGTATTATTATGCGGTAATTCCTAAGTATCGTAAATATTTATAATCGACTAACGTCTTTAAATTGTTAACTTTTTTGCGTAAGTCCTTTGTTTTTATATCTACTAATGCCGCAAAATTGTCGCATCTAGAACGTTGTAAATGGAAGCTATTAGTTGGTTGTTAATCGATGTAATTTAACAATGTGATTTGCGTGTTCAGCCAGTTATTTATGTAACCTATAGGATTTATAAAATCATGTACTTAATGTTTTCTACATTTGACTCTATTCCACGAACAGACATAAAGATATGCAGCAAGTTAGTGGCGCAGCCAAAAATTTCTGATAAAAACGTATAATGCCACATGATGATGTATATATACATATGCAAATAAATGAATGTTACGAGTTACCCATATTTTTGGCTGAAAAAGGATTTATGAAATATTTGCAGACTCGTATTAGAATCATTGACTTAGTCTCCGATTTTTTCTTATTTATAAACATCCTATTGAACTGTTACTTCATGCTTTATTTTTACACAGTATTAAAATAGTTCGATTTTTACAAAAAAAATCAATTCGTGTCAGAAAAATATTTCTACATCCTTCAACTCTTTGTAACGTATTTAAAACCAAGAACAAAAAGAATAGAAAAAAAAAAAAAAAAACGAAAATATGTATTTTCAATTTATGTAAAAGTGAATAATCGTCAATAATAATGACTACGTAACTATTATAGCTCAATTAATTGTACCAGTATTCCTTTACGCGTCGATGCTTTAATTAAGATTTAACACTGATATTATATTCGAAGGGTATTATTATATACATATGTAATTAGATTTTAAAAGTGACTCAAGAAGTAACAAACACTTGTGTATTTGACAATTTAAAAGAAATTCGAAAGAAAATGTTGATATCTTCGATATTTGATAAGTAGTGTAATCGAGCCAACGATAACAAGCGAAACACCAGGTGGTCTCTTCCTGTTTATATGTATGTACATATTCGCACTATACATCTCTCTCTCTCTCTCACACACACACACACACACACACATTCATTCTCAGACTTTGCCCGCTCTTTTCAAACGATTGTATAGCAGGTAAATATTTGCTACAGTAGATATAATTTTCTCAAAAAGGATTACCAAAAAATTGAAAGGTATAACACACAAATTTAGAAATAAAAAAATTTGGATAAGTTAGTAATGCGCGGTTTAGCATTCGAATCATGCCCATTACTATACGTCAGACGGAGTCGTGCGCCGACTGGTACGACCAGGTACCAAATGCCACAAGGTCACGACTCGTGTGCTTGTATACCCAGAGGAACAGAGCCAGCACGAGAAGAAGAGAGAGACCTTTTATTGTGTAGCTCAACTTGCAGCCGTAAGGTGCGCAACCAATGAATAGTGAAATAACAGGTGAAAGAACACACACGTTGCATCGGAGACGTAGATGATCGATTTGTATTCTTATTAAATGTACGAGCTCTTGCAAATTAAAAGAGACAGATTTCGTTTCAAATTACCTTAATAGAACGTTTTGTAACGAAGAGAGAAAGAGATATATATTTATTCATAACTTTAAAGTTTTCTTTTTAAATGGTAAAATCAAAACGTGTCATTTCTTACGAGTAATAAATATTAGAAAAAAAAAAAAAAAAAAAAAAAAGAAAGAAACTGACTAAACTGAATAAATTATATAATTAATCATTTTAATTTTCAATGCAAAAGGAAGTGTTGGTACGTGCCACGCTAGAGCTCATCTTAGGACAATAGGAAAGGTCGAGCACAGGCTATGGCATTTGCTTCGACTAATAAATGTGTTTGCGAGAAAACGCAGGAGTCAGCAGCAACGTGTCGTTCTCTTCGAGCGGCACCACCGGGCACGGGTGGCACGAGTTAACGATACAACTTCGTTCATAAATAGTGTTCTATGTACGAAGACGAATAATTTTTTCTCTAAATTGGACTTCTCTTTCGAATATGATAGATTACTATCGATTAATAACTCTTGTTTTGTTCGTTCATTTTGTAAATTAAAAATTTTTTAAGAAACTATTTCTATTTCTGATGGCTGTACCCGTTATGAAGTCTCCACGTTTAAACGAAAATTATTTTGAAAGCTGGATTTTTTTACATGTAAATAACGAATACAATTGAAAATATATACGAGTTAAACGAATGTGAAAAAGAAATTTTAAAATTCTGATACAGTTTTGATCGAAATAGTTTACGAGGACAATATCGTAATAATAGAAACAACATTTTTGAAAAGTTCTGTACATATACTCTGTACAGTTTATGTAAACGACATTTGACGATTCGTTGGTGTTCAAATTAATCATATATTTTTAATTGTGATTGTTCGATTGTACTGCAATCGGAGAAATAAATTGTTCTAAAATGCGATTGATTGTCAATACGGTATGATAACGAGTTAAAAAGTATAGGTTAATATGTCTTACTGCAGAAGAATTCGAAGAGCATACGCAGGTAAAGGTCTGGAATGTTTCAGGTCTATTGTGGTCGCAGAAAGTATCATGAAAGTTTTAAGGGACAGCGCTATCTCAGGTCAGGTACGATCATTTCGTGTTTACGTTCGTTTTCCGTGCATCCCTCCAGGAACAGATAAAAGAATTTGTTGCATCGTTGAGGCTGCAAACCCTAAAAACAGCGAAGGATTAGAAAAATTATACGTAGAACACAAGACGAGAAAAGAACTAATTTTATACCGTAAATGTTATTTAACGAGATATTCCAAGATTTCGATACTTTTTACAGAGATTTCTTTTAATTGTTTAATACCACTATTGTCAGATGATAATAGAGAAAGAAGATATTAACGTTTACGGTCAACGAATTTTCTGTGGTATTCAACATTTGTGTCATATTGCAAGTATTAAGTATGTACTATCCCGGTACAGGATTTGTCATCACACGTGGTCCTTAGAATTCCTTCGACGCGCATGCGTCGTAAATTGAGTGTCGGTAAGGAACCTCCATCCGGTAAAGTACGCGCTTCAAAGCCAGTCGTTCGCTGACCGCGGCGGTACGAATGTCTTGTTCGCGAGAGCTATGAACTGATTTCAAGATCCGCTAATGCTTTTCGCGTTCTTTCCCCTTCATTTTTTCTCCGTTCCTTTTTTCCATCCTAGCAATTATACATTTTAATTTGTAATTCCTTAAAACAAAACAAAAAAGAAAAAAAAAAACAAACAAACAACCTGCACACATGCATTAATTCGTTCCATTTCCATTCGAAACAAGTGTCCATCTCGGGAACATCGTTTCCATTCTCACCTGAAACCATTGATCGTTACTGTTGCCTCTCGTATCTTCTCGCCGTTATTCTGGTCTTCGGTTAGAGTGTAACTCGGGGGAAGAAAATTCACAACATTTCGTCGCGGTCGAAGAATTTATCTCGGGAATCGAAGTACCGGCAAAACAGTGGAGACAAAAATTGAAGTGAACGGTGTGCGGTGAGAAGGACGGTGCGATGGCAGTGGCTGCGGGGCCATGCCGGCCACGCACGCTCCTCGCTGGTGGTATCCGCGCTTCCGGGAATACTTTAGGGACGAAAACTTTGTACTCGCTCCTCGACGGATTTCCGCTGATACTAGTGTTAGCCGGGATTGCACAGGTTGCCGCCATCAGATTAGGTAAGGGAAATCAACTGCAATGTTTAATTAGAATTTACTCCCACGAACAACTTTCGTATGGAAGATGCAACCTATTTCAAGAAAGAACTACTCGAGGAAAATACGTACGTTTGCGCGCAAGCGGATCAAGCGAATCGTTCGATTGTTAAATGATCCGATTGCATGTTCATGCAAAATGTGTATATCGAAGGAAAGTATATGTACCTGCTTTAGATGAAAAACAATCGATTACAGTCCTGTATGTTATTTCCCTTTTGTCGAACGACAGAACAATACTGTAATAAGAAATGCCGAATGTTAGTTAATCCCACTGCTTCGTGTACATTCAAGCTAATTACTAATTCTGTAAAGTTAGATGTGCACTCTCACTTGCCTTTGTTCTAACGGATGAATGGAAATTTGTTTGCTTTCGTGAGCTAAGGACAATTGATTCTTTTTTCCTCTTTCTTCGAATGTAGGTATATTTTTAGGTACACAATGGTTTCGTTCGAAGTAGCTCGCATCGTTAGATGTTGTCGGTACTTTTTTTTTTTATCGGAATCATTTTTCCTGAATATTGTGAAATGTTGCGATATAGAAAAGAAAAGAAAAAAAAAAAAAGCGGTACGACGATGCAGTCCGTGTGTCCTGGAAATTACTATCGTGAACCCTTTCAAGGCCTTTATCAAGACCTCCGGTTGAAAATGGGCCGCCTTTTGCCAGATCCCACGCTTAAAGGGGGAGTCCCGCGTTTGAACGAGCTCTGCGTCTAGCAGCGGTCCTGTTATAATTTTCTATCAGATTTCCGACTGTTCAAACTTTTGAACGATCGAATTTACTCCACTGTATACCTGCATCCTCTTGGCAATAATATCGACTTGTTTCCCTGGGCTCAGCAAATTCTAACGACCGTTTTGCTGTTAGAAGTGCCAAGTTACGTCGAGATATCGTGGTCGGTTTTTCATCTGCTGGGTGCTGCTTTCTCCGCTTCCCGCTAGGTGTGCGACTTATCGCGTGGTTTTCGTCGAACGTCCGACTTTTCAAAAATCCCACCTCGCATGGGAATGCAGTTAACGAATCAAGTTGAATTTACCGTTACACACGCTGTCGCCCGACTTTTCTTTTATACATATAACTAGAGAGATCCTAATACTTAGCGCTCTAAAAGTCACCACGAGTCGAAAGTTAATGGAGGATATAGACTTTCTGGAAAAAAAATTCGACTGATTATGTTTATTTTTTTATACTGGCTTAGTTCATGTAAAATAGTCGCATAAATTTTGAATACAAAGAAACAGACTGTTTCGATGGGGAAAAAAGTTCCGTTCTTATTTATTTTAAATAAGAACATTAAGCGATGCACGAGGGAAAAGGAAAACAATAAACATTGACCTCGAGATTCGAAGGTGAACTTCTGTAAAATGTAAAGTGTTGACCTTTCCGTGTACGGGAAGTTAAATTTAGCAGTGAACGAATTACCGTTCATCTTTCTTGCACGGACACAATGCAGTTATTTACCTGAATTGATCATTATGTCGTGGATACAGGAACGGTTTGGCTAAGTCGACCGAGGCGGAATATCTAATACCTAAAAGATAAAAAAAAAGTAAATAAATCGGTTTTCTATGATACATAGTACATATTGTCGTGCTGGTGCAGATACTAATTTAAAAGCCTGTTCAAGTAAACAGAGCAACGATAATAGAACCAACAGATTACTAGAAAAGTAGCATGGTGGTTTAGTGAAACTGTAGGATAATAATACGAGACACTTAATAATTTTAACAAATTTTCAATAAAATACCATTTTTATGGAACCTGCATGCTAATCTGTTGTCAAGGTATCCATTTTTCGAGACTTAATCCAATCATATACATGTTCGTCCAATTAAATATCTGACCAATAACTAAGTGGAAAATTACGTTTGGTCAATATTCATACAAACACGTTATATGTAGATTCGAATAAATCGCGAGCAGGTTATCGTGTACGATTTCCAAACGTTTTGACGCGTTTGCTGATTCGTTAATCGATTCGAAGGAGACGCAACTAACACTTGGAAGATCGTGGCGGTAAACGAAATAAACACGGACGAACACACCGGGTCACGCACGCAATTTTTACAGAACCGGTTTCACCTGTAGGATTAGTTTGTGTGTAAACTGATCGGGTTATTTTGAGAACCAAACGATGGAAAATTCCCCTCCTTTTTCTTTTTCGTCTCTATAAGATTTACTGTAAACGTATTTTGTTTCTCTTTTCAGTTTAATGGAAGACAGGTCGGGGATATGTCGTCATGCCGAATAGATAGGTCATTTTTTAGAAACTTACGATCAAAAAGTAGGTAATTCGTAGGCAATTGAATTATTTTGATTCCTCGATGATTTTTTATTAAGAAGTATTCGAATGAAATTATTTCATTTTGCGCTTAATGTCAAGTTACCATTTGGACTTGTTGTTTTTCTCTTTTAATTAATATTGCAACGAGGATTAAAAACCTTTTAAATGTACTTACTACATTTGATCCAATGTTCGATTCGAAATAGTCAAATGATCGATACGATCGAGAGCTACCGTAACACGGAGCGTCTAATGCACCATCCACAGGTCCAAGTTTTATGGCGAGAGGAAAACCGGTTTTTCGAACTTGTAGTAAACATGATCAACAGAATGCTCCGAATTCTCGATGATTCCTATTCCCTGTGCTTCTTCCACGTTCCAGATAGGATTTTATCGAAGTCTTCATCGTTAGGTTACTGTTGCTTAACCTCGAGAGAGAGAGAGAGAGAGAGAGAGAGAGAGAGAGAGAGAGAGAGAGAGAGAGAGAGAGAGAGAGAGAAGAAAACAAAAATGTTAGTCATATCGGTGTAACCGATTAATTAATTTCGTACCGTTACGAATTTGCAATTGTTGGAAAATTCATGGCGATTTAGCAGTTCTTTTTTGTTTTATACTCAATGCTGTTTAATTTGTATGGCAAATGTTGCCGACAAAAAAATTAAAAGTGAAATTTGATGAAATATTATTTCAAAATTTTTGTGAAGTAACCGGGTGTCTCGAAAATTCGATGATCGTATACATAAAAAATTGATGACAATAACATTTCGTAATATATCGGTTATAAGAAATCTGAAATTCGATAGCTGGTGGTAAAGTTTCGAAATTTTGACTATCAGAAAATTTTTGTTAATTTCGTATATATATTATTAAAGCAATATGTTGGTGTGTTTCGCAAAATCTTCATATATCTGTATATAAATGGAAAAATCAGAAATAAAAGCTTGTAAACTAATTTTATCGATAAATATTGTCTTTGCACTCTCTTTCGTAAGTTTCGAGCCGCGCGATTCGCAAAGCGTTGAAATAGATGTTAATTCTTATTCCTTCGTAAATTTATCTCCATGATTTGTTATGTTTATAGAGCATTAGCGTAATTGCGATGCAGCATCGATTATCCAAGCGTCTATTAATATTGCGGCTTTTTTTTTTTCAAGTACGCCACACACTGAGAGCCTTATCTTTCACGAGAACTTAATTCATCGTGTACACGAGATGCGGTTAATCGGCAACGCTTGCTCCGATGACATTGAAGCAACGATAAAAGAAAATTTGAATAATCTGCACGATAAATAAATATTTAGGTAGTAAATCTGTTCTCGGTTATTTCTGTGAAAAAAAAAAAAGAAAGAAAAAAAAAAAGGGAATATGCATTATCAGTCGTTGTTCGAAAGGGGCGGAAAAAAGGAAAAATGAAAGAAAAAGAAGATGAGAAACGCGATAATAAATGTTAAAGAAGTAGTAGAGAAATATTTGTTGAATTTCTTGGTCGAAAAGAATCAAAATTTAAAGTATACACATACATTGAAGTTGTCTCCCTGTTAATCAGCAGAAGAAGAACTTTCTCCTTCTTTGGAAGAAGAAATAAGGAATCAGCTTACAAACTCAGGCAACTGTTGAGTGCAAGGTTCTTGGGTTTCATCGACCCACTGATTCGTGCCACTTCTTTTTCTCGTACTAATAACTGCACATGCACCGTACAGGAGGATCTACCAGCCTCGTTACTCGCTATTGCAATAATAACCTAAACAGAACGAAATAAATTACTTTTAATAAGTATCGGAACGTCCTGTATAAACGTGGACTCTTACTTGGCCTATTTCGATTAGTTTTTATTATATTTATTAGTTTTGAAATCTTGTCAATATTGTACCTGGTATATTACCGTTTGAAACTTTAATGAACAGATTCCGAATGATTTCATTAACCTTTTCCTACGGTCACGAGTTTAATTTTCCATCGATTTACCGCTATCCTCTTGTGTATTCAGGAAACATCGTTTCCTTTGACCTCGAGGAAAAAAATGAAGACCACGCGCATCGGAACTTTTCGCTTGCCCAAGTTGATTTAATCGATATATTCCCACCGTGTGTACTCTTTATTTCAAATATGTATATCAATCTTGTTAGGCGAATAACGATAATTTTACGTTTCAAAGCGTTGAGAGGTCAGCCACTAGACCGCATAAGGATACTCTGTGAACACATAAAACGTTTGCGGAATGAAACTGTTGAATGGAAGCTTTATTGTACGTACCATGGAAGTTGAAAAGTAAGAATTAACTCATTCTTATTCGACGAGTTTACGCGTACGGATCATAAACTGTTATTGCCGGCAGTAGTTTTGCCAACTGTGTGTCGGTAAACATGAATAGTTGGTTAATGAAGATTATAGAATGTAATCTATCACTAAGCCGCGTATAATTCGTCCGTGCAATTATTGTAACGCGTTACAACAGAAATTATACAAATAATTATATTCTGCGTTTGAAACGTTGCTTGTGCAACAGATAAAGAGGCAAAAGTTTCGAGTATCGAGATCTTGTTTGTTTTAAAGATGTTTTTTTCCTGTATCCCTCCAGTTCAAGGTCGATGGACTTCTTTGAACTCGCGAAAGGTTCGCCGTATCACAGTAGATCAAGTTCAGCGGTTTCTGGAGAATTCATAGGGATACGATTTATTTTCGCTTCGCTGTTTGTCTTCGATATCGTCTTATAAAATCGAGAGTACGAAGTGCTGTCCTATCTCGATGATCGATCAAATTTCCACTGAAATTTGAAATACGTACAACTCGAATAAAATATAGTCGGTGTTTCGTTCTAATTATTAACATAACTTTTCAATAAAAATCGCCTCTCTTTTTATCCGAGTTCACGTTTGAAAGTTAGGTGCACACGTATCCCGCGTATTTTTAATCGTTATTAATAGGTTGTCGACTAAGTTACACAGAATTATTCGTGAAAGTTTAGCGAATCATGAAACTTTGTTATCGATACGAGCGTCGAAGCGAAATCGATCGATAAACGTATCGTGAAGTACGTATAATTGAATCGAATTGAATTGTCAACGCAATAATTACACTGACAAATGGATGGGTTATACGGGTCGCGTATGTGTCGATATGCGCGTAGTTGGATGCGCGCGCGTACATATGACATTTTCGACGAAAGATTCGTGTTGAAAAATGAATTAGGTTACCGAAAACATAGTTTCGCGCGAGTCCGAAGTAGAAGCAAGCGTTGTGGCGAGCTGTCGTAGGCAAAATATACCGATTGCTACCTTCGGAGTGGAGCGAGTTAGCCAGGTTGGCAGGTTCGAGGCTGGCAGGTAAAGTCGGTAGGCGGGCCGAGGTTCATTGACCTCGGCCTAGCGGCCGACCGGATAGCGGGACCATGCATCCCCGATTCTACGTTCTCCTTCTGCCTTCTCTATACTTTTCTCCTCTTTTCTTCTCTTTCTCGCAGTTGTTATTTCTTTGTTTCTATGTCCTCCAGCACGCTTTGTATGTCGCGATACCAGCCTCAGTCATCGGTCTTTTGGAACCGAGACGCTGTTGAAGCTCAGGAAACACGATCTCTTTAGATATTCTTAGATCCTGTAAGAAATACATGGTACCGTGAATAACATGTGCACAAAATAACGTAATAACAGTGATCGAAAATGTGTAGAATGAAATATCTAGTTTCTAGGTCGCGTCGTCGATGAAAACGCGGGATACATGTTTTCTGCGCATCGAATGCGCAATTGATGCGCGAGCGATGCGCGGGCATTTTGAATTTAGTATTTTCAAAAAGCACATTTCACGTCATATATGTATAGGCGGAGTATCGATAAATAATTAATCGATATGTTACGAAGACGATTGAATGGACGATCGAATAAACGCGTAGACGAATAGGACAAAGGTGCAGGTGATTTGATTTCATTGATTCGTCTAGAAGTCGATCGCGTGGGAAACTGCAACTTTCACCCATGGGATTGTAAGAGAGTACGAACAGCGCGAATCTAGCGGTTCTGGATTGCCGTTGACTGAATAGCAATTCTTAACGTTAACGTGCCTGTCAACATAATTCGAACTAGTTAATGTAACTATTATTTTGTGCCGTTCTTCGCGACGAATATCTTCTTGAAATTATTCACCGAATTTGCAGGGGAAATTTGAACAATGGACCGTGGTCGCTGGTAAAACTTTAGTCGTTAAACTTTAACGAGTAGTAACATGGTAAATGCGAATAGTGGCGGACGACCTGAAAACCTTTAGGAAGGCGCATCGTGCCACGATCAGAGAATATCAACGAGAAAGAATACGAATGCCGGGCCTCGTGTTGCCTCTATTTAAAATTCTTGGCTTTTCTTTCATCGACCCTAGCGACACAGTCGAATCATTGCCTTTCTAATTTACGAGCGATGATGCTCGATGACTGTGCACACGTTACTACACCTCGCAACACCGTATTTCTACCTATATATGTATATGTATAGAGCGTATAGCTGGCTTTCAACGTATACCCTACGTTTCAAGTAACGTACGAGTACGTCCCTCGCGCTACACGTTCATATTTTGTCGAGGGGAGGGTCGTTACCTGGCGTACACCGATACGCGATTATAATATATTTAACAATTTGAAATTTCTGTGTTTCCGAATCGGAAAATTTGTTGAACGGTACATCGACTAATATATGTATGCAAGATAACCCGTGTAAAGTATGAAAGTGGATCTCGTAGAATTTCATTTTTTTCTATTTCTTCTTCCTTTTTTTCTTTAGATAGAATCCGGTATTAGAGGGAATAGAGCGACGCGATATCGTTACAGTTCGTATTTTATATAGAAGAGAAACGTGCGCGATGCGCATCGAAGACTGACACCGTTGGCTTTATAAAGTGGAATCGACTTTAACGAAAGGAAGTGCACCACGGTGCGCTATGATGGTTGGAATTGGAACGAGCATACACAATAAGCCCTCATTACACGAAACAGAATCTATGGTGTGTGCTAGTTCATTGAATTTCTTTTCTCTCCTTAATTAAAATTACTGTAACGTGTAATATTTACACGCGAAAGCGTATACTTGGAATTTTCTAGTTGTTCATTTAAATAACCGTCGCGTGTTACGTTTTTGCCGATAAAATTATATTGGAAATTTGGTACACGAGAATCACCTCTTAGCTGTACCAGTCTCTGAAAACCGAGAAGAATTTCGGATTTTGAACAAGATCGAAAGAAACGAAGGCTTTTAAACGAACTCGAGAACATCCAGTTGAATTTCATCGAGTCGCGGACGCATTTGTCCGACTTCGGTTCCTACCGAATTTACCAAGTCGGATCAACGAACGATGGCGACTGGCAAGCAATCGAGACGCACGTAAATAGGTGTACCATTCAACCGGACTCATACCTACTGTACTTGTAGTACGTGTCTACAAGGCCACAGAGAGACGAATGCTCGATTAATACCGTGGGTGAAGGGAGCTTCTTAAGCGTCGTTCACAACCAGCTACTCGTTACGCGACTTCAACCCGTAGGCAATTCTCTACGGTTTCTCGATACTTGATCAATGAATAACGTAATCGATCTACATATATATTCCTATAATTACGACATCGTTCATTTAATCTTCACAATGGATTCGAACGAAAGAAAATGGCCACGTTTTTTCTTTTTTACTTTTCTAAATGTTCCGTTATGAACCTGGAGGAAATGATCAAAATAATTAACACGGTCTTAAACGTGGTATCGGAAGAAAAGAGTATTTTCAAATGTACGGGTAACGGAAAATACATTTTTTAAAGTAATATCTGTCTCTCGTGTTTCGCGTCAAAATAAATTCAAATAAATTTGTAAATTCGAGTTCGAACTTGAATCGTATGCATGCGGATCGAAGCCGTTGAAAGTTAAACGCCGCGCCGATAAGAAAGCGTCGAGATCCGCGAAAATGTTTTTCGTTACTGTTGTCGCTTCTTTGTGAGCAAAAATACTGTCGTAGGAGAGTTGTATGGCCATAAGCGTTTTGCGAGAGGAACGAATTCGTCCGTAGTGCCTTTAAGGGTACACTTTCTATAAAACGACACGGTATTTCCATTTAGATATACAGACGAGAAGCCGAGTTTCAAATTCTCCTGTCGACATCGCTAGACTGTTTGAAGAAAAAATACGTGCACATATATGTATTTCTTTGTCGAAAAAGGCTTCTACGCGGCAAGCTTTTCTGTAGACCTATTTATTTTCGATCTTGCCGTGCAGTGACACGATATATGTACATATACAATGATCACCCGCCAAGTTGCTGCGCGTTAATTTCACTCTTGCGTATACATAATTTTGCAATTACTTTAGTCTACCGTTTATATTAACTTATTTTATAACGAAACAGAATCGTTTTTATATTACGAATTCATTGAAATCGCAGACTTTTGAATTTTAAAATTCAACGAATTACTATATTCTGATAGCATCGTGCTTCGAATTAACGCGTAAACGTCAGTTTACGGTAATAAATATCATCCGAATAAAATGTTAAAGTCGATTAAAGTTTCAGACGCGGATCATCGAAGTTAAACTGATTAAAGTAGGGTCAAGCTCCCGGTCGTGAGTGTGCGGGCGCGCGCGGGCGTACGTGAGTACATGTTTCTGACAAGAATGAAATCTCTGGTTTAAAACTTAGTCTGCGCTTGTTACTTTAGTCGAATAAATCACGACGCTTAGAAAGTATAGAGAATTGACAAATTTCGAGAAGAGTTCAATTTCTGGAGAACGTATCGTCTTTTAAAATATAATATGTTAAATTTTAAGTATTACGATTTACATTTAAGTAGATTCGAACACGTAATCTGATTAGCGTCGATGGACATCGACGCCTCGAGCAATTGTAGCAGTCAAAGACACCGGAGCGAAATTAAGGTCGTACGTTCGTACCTCGTTTTGATGTTCGACGAGACAAAGTTTTTGGGTCATCGTTCTTTCGTCAGGAGAATCTAGATTGGACAGGCAGAATCGGGACAAGGTTGCATTTATCGGTCACCCGTTACACGACATTAAAGATTCTTCGATTCCATCTTAGACAGAAATTACGGCCTGTTCAGATACGTCGTTATGTATCACCTTTTCTTCGTCGAGTCTTCTTTTTCGAATGGAAGTCTCGATAGAACAACGTTCGATCTTTCTCTTTCAGATTCTCGATTTATGTCGCTGACGATTCATTCTACCTGTTGACCGAACAATATATATTAGATTCGATTATAATGTAGAAAATTAGGAAAAGAAAATGAAACAAGATGTCAAGTAAAACTTTGCTGCGCAAGCAATTAAGAACGAGGAGAGATTTTGGCTGTTGGCTGTCAATTATTTTCACGGTATGTTTACGTAGGTGTTTCGAAGATACAGCTATGCGTTATTTCGATATAACCACACCGCGATGAGACGCGTAATTACGTACATACGACCGTATGAAACAATGGGTGAAAGTGATTTGTAATAATTGAGATTCTCGTGTATGAGCAAGGAATGTGCACATTCCCATGGTTTTACAGTTGCAATGTTAGCGCAACGAATGTTTTATACACATACGTATGTACGTACGCGCCTAACTGCTGTAGCGGTCTAGTAAACATAGTAGAATCTCATTTATTCGAAGCAATTGAATAATTAATTGTTTCGCCGGCGATGACCATACATGGAATCCAGTACTCGTCAGAAGCTGTTTGCTGACCTAAAACCTGTACTGTAACTTAATTAGTACATCACCGAAAGTCGGCATGTTAATTAACAAAAGATCACAGCGGAATTTCGGCAACAGCCAAGACCCGGTGAGGATGGTAAATTATCGAAAAACGTGTATGTACCTCGTAGCGAGCTGAAAGAGAGTGAAGATTTTCTCATAAGGAGAGTCTCTATCGAGTCTGTTGGCTAGAGAAGGTCGCGAGAGGATCTCGTACAAAAAAGATTGCGGCGAGAAACGAAGGTAGGCGAGTGCACTTCTCTCTGCCTTATTCCCCTCCTAGACTCTCCGCGACTCTCCGTGACTCTCCGTGACTCCTGATCGCGTCTCGCTAACATAAGTCTGGCCGAGTCTACCGACACGGCGCGGCGTGCCGTTGGTACCAGGGCGCACCGCCTGGTACGAACGGTGCACTCCATCTCTGTCCCCCCCGTTCTTCTCTTTTCTCGATGCGTCTCACTCTAACTCGTTCGTTGTCTTTCTCCGTTTCTCTTGCCGGCGACACAGCGCACCTCCGTTCATGGATGCGCGGCCACAGACAGATGAGAAAATTCGCAACCTGTGCAACGAACACGAACATCACCGATATCGTTCAGATATTATGTTCCAGACAGTTACTTGCAAAAGTAATTTTCGCTAAGACTAAACCGATATAGAACTCGCGAACACGAACGTTTCAAAAGTATATGGGGCTCGTGAAAGATTACAATTTTCGAAAGAGGAACCTATGTTCCTGTATAGGTCTATGAAACTTTCAGAAACTTCGATCTGTTATATTGAATATTGAATTGAAAAAATAACGTGTTGATAAAATGAAACGTGTTACCTCTGATGACGATCGTCCGAATGGTTGTCTCTAAAGGACCATCTGTTTTCTTACCGAGGACACGTTTCACTGTAATTCGTGACGAGAAGTATTAAAATACCTTCGAAGCGCGTGCGTTGATATGGAACGAAGATGATTATAATTTTTTTTTCTTTCATTTATCTTCACGTTTTCTTCTTCTTTTTTTTTTTTTCTTTTTTTTTCAATTTCTTTTACAGCGTTCGTCGCAAACTGTTGCCAATTTCTCGATAAAAATAAATAATAATATAATCGATTTTTTCAGTGTCGTTGTAATTTTTTCTTTTTTTAAATCGGTTAAACAAAACGTACCGGTCTTTGATGATACAATTCGGGTCTTGGCTACGATTCTATTTGAATTCCGGAACAATGTTCCGTACGGATTGATGCGTCCTTGTGCTTCTGTAGTTGAAAGCCAATATTATCGAGGATACGTCATCGAACGAGAAAGGCTTTAAACATCCTGTTGATGTTATCCTTGAAAGGATGCTCATATACGGCAGCTAGATATATACCTGCTAGATAAGCGATTCTAGCTGGATTCCGTTAAGATTTAATCGGTGCCAGTCTGTACCGTTTTATCTTTGGTACATGGTAGGTGGTTTTTCTTTCTTCTTTTTTTTTCTTTTCTTCTGAATCGACGAATCAAATACATGTGTTTATATATACCTCTTCCTGTCATTATTTCGTATTGTAAGCTGTAACAACGAAGTGGTTAGAGTTTTTTTTTTTTTTTTTTTTTTTACACGCGCAATGAAAAATTCGTCGATTGCCGCGTTTAAGAATGATCCTACATGGTAATGTTTGAAATTACGTTTAATTACCTACGTTTCAAATTATTACTGCGCACATGCGCAATGACTCCTTCTCGCGTGGGCAAATTGTCATTTATTTTTACAAATTTTTCATAGAAAAATTACCTGTATATAAAGATGGAATTCCAGTACGTGATGTTTCGATTCTAACCTATTCGAGTAAAATTCATAATTAGCGTAATTTGAAACGGCATTAAAAGATACTGAATCGAGCTAATCGTGTCTGTCGTCTTACATGCTAATGAATCTGGTGCAGAAAAGTGGATTTTTCTCGATGTTCGAATATTCTTACTGATTTTCATGAATTAAGTAATCACCGATTTTCAGAAATTTCTTTTAAAAATCTTTCGCTGTTCGTAATCTCGAATAAAACCGAAGATGAATTTCTCGAATCGGACCTTTTCGATTAGTTGAAAAACAAAGGGATTCTCGATATATCTCGAGAGGGAGCTGCCAACATTCATTGAACCTTTCACCTATCACGCCACTGATACATCTAGTCACGAGTATTTCTCTTGGGTTCTAATCTTTTTGCTTTCGGCTTGTTAATATAAATGTTGATTATTGATCCTTGCTTGTAAAATTGTACACGACAGTATGCTAACTCCTAAAACGTCCAAATTTTTGACGAGAAAAGATGACAAACTTTCGACGAGATCTCGATAAATTTCCAAAATGCTCGAGAATGAACTATTAATAACGTTACCGTTATTAAATGAACTATTAATACAAACAATTCACGTTTTTTGCTAAACCGATTCGAAGTTGGACCGTGTGTACGAACGTGTAGTGTATATCGAAAGATCGAATCGACTTTCGAGATTCCATATTCGATGAAAATATCGAGACCTCCCCCGCTTACCGGTCGAATTTTTTCCGATTCTCTCGAATTTCCAAGTTCAGGTTGTTGGAAACCGAGAAAATCCGTATATGCGTCTTTATCGATCACCGAATGTAATCAGCTATGTAATAATTGTTATGTGTTACCAAGTGACAGAAATAAGAAGGCAAATAATAACGTGGGATATTTTTAATTCACCTACGATTGTTTGTTAACAAGTGAAAAATAATTGTATTTTTGCAGCCGATGGTAGCGGATGCGGTAACAATAGCTACAAATGTCTCGATGGCACCTGCATACCGGCTACTTTAGTTTGTAACTATCAGAAAGATTGTGAAACGGCAGAAGATGAATTTCAATCTTGTCGTAAGTATTTTTTCAATTACTTTAATTTTTACGAATTATACGTTCGATATCGTATCAATACATTTTTGTTTTAATATTAACCTTCGTAATTTATCGAAAATTATATAAAAATGACGAGATTGTAGGGATTTCGAGTTAACTAACGATAGAGGTGGAACACGGAAAAATAATATTCATGTCCGACACGAATTATACTTCCGGGAAGAAGATTCGAATTTTTCTCGATGCGCGTCCGGTACACGCGAGACTTTAAGAAGCAAAAAAAGCATTCAACGCGATGATATATGAATTATATTCGACACTAGTTTACGTAATTGTCGTTTTTTTTGCTTCTTGTCTAAACTTTTAATCTGTAGATTGTATCCAATGACGTAAGCGTTGTTTCACGATAATCACGTTATCTTTTTTAACTATTATAGAATTAAAAATTATGTTTGCTAGCAGTCTGTATCCATAAGTATAATTGAAATTTACGAACGTAAATTTTCAGTAAATTTCATCTACAGTTTATGGCGAACGCAATGAACCAGACACCGCCATGATTACGGTACAAACAAGTTCTACTAAGAACGTGCACGAGAAATGTATTAAATGCGTTTACATACGTTGCGATAATTAAACTGCTAATTCTGAGCTTTCTCCGATAACAATTCATCGGTCTTTGTTTTAAGGTCTACTTAATAGTAGTATCTATAGTTGTGTTGCTAACTAGTTTCGTTGACTGCTAGCCCAAAAGTGTATTTGATAAAATAGAAGTAACGAGATAGTAAAGTAACAAGATAATAAGAGACATTACGATAGTGCAAAAGAGATAGATAATAAATTTTTAACCAAAATAAAATGATAAAATAGTACATTGACAGACAAACGGACAAACAGACACTGTTCCTTTAAACAGAACATAGGAAATAATAAAATACATTGCTGCTCGTAAGTATTTAGAATGCTTGCTGTTAAGCATATAGGATATTATGAAAGATATTAAACAATGAATATGTATGCGTATTTAACGATTACTGCTACGATCTGCTGCTTATGCTATACATATATGTCCAGAAGAAAATGTGAACTTTTCAAGAGAAGGAAACTTAACGATGAAATATTTATCGGTGACACAATGTGTTCTGAAAAGAGTCTTTGTAAATATTTGAATATTTCATGTGCGAATACATGTAATAGAAGTAACGATTTAATTTATATTTACAGCACCACCTGACTGCGAGGCTGGGCAGATCACCTGTGGCCAATACATTTTTAACAAGACTTATTGTATACCTCCTCATCAGAGGTGTGACATGACCGTTGATTGCGTCGATGGAACCGACGAAGCCGGTTGTAGTAAGTATCTGTTAATTTGTACGTAAATAAATGTCCTTGGAAATTATTGAGATAAAAATAGATCATACGACATTGTGGTTATATTGTGTATTTTTGTGTACGAAGAAGGGAAAGCAAATTATTGAAAGAAGTTAGGAAGTAAGGGAACTTTAAACAGATTACAGGAAATGTCAGCCGGACGACTTCCGGTGTGGTGGCACAACACCGGAGCTTTGTATCCCAAAGGAGAAGAAGTGCAACGGGTATCTAGACTGTAGAAACGGTCGGGACGAAGAAAAATGCGCTATTAATATGAGACCGGCTTGTCGTTTGGATCAATTCAGATGTAATTCCACGCAACGTTGTATAGACCAATCAGCCAGGTGTAATTATAAGGATGACTGCGAGGATAATAGCGACGAGGAGAACTGCAGTACGTTTCAACTTTGATTCGTTGTAAAACGAGTTACACTGTCTAAAATCTGTAATTTTCCTTCGTTTAAGATGGTCCTATCCCCTATTATACTCTTACAAATAATAATAGTAAGGAGACGTCGCGACTTAATCGGCCATATGTCTTTTATGTAACGCCTTTACGTTGTCGCATAGATGACACTCTATATGTACGTCTAATCGGTAGCAGTAACGGCGAACGAGGTACGCGAACAGCGAAATTTCCGAAAGATAGACCGTACCAAAATAGAGATCTACCTGAATCGAGCAACCGTTGAACTAGTTGAACTAGTGTCGCGATAGGACCAGCTTAACGTTCGAAGCGTGTCGTCTGTACTTTCTAAACGAATATACTTTTAAGATAAGATGTTAGCGGTTAGAAATGTTAAAAGAATAACGAGGGTCGTATATGGGCTGTGTTACTCGCGTAAAGAGGAATCGAGCGATTAAAAAGTCTGTTCTACTTTTGTCACAGTTTCTTTATATAGCCAGTACAGAAAGTACCGCAACTAAGCTCGAGGATTTTCAGACTTTCAGCCATGCGCGATCAATCAATTTCGGTGCGCGAACGCGCTTTGTATACCAAAGTCGTATCATTGCGACGGATATAAGGATTGTCACGACGGTTCCGACGAGAAGTCCTGCACGATGACATCCTGTCCGGGAAATAAATTCATGTGTCCGAAAGGAACGGAAGACGGCAAGCCTCTTTGCATAGACCGCTCTCAGCTTTGCGACGGAAAGCCTGACTGTGAAGACGAAACGGACGAAGGTTTTGCTTGTTGTGAGTGTTAACCGTATCGGATTTTGCTGTCCGTGTTAATTTAATAACCGATTTCGAAATAGCATGTGAACCTAATTGAACGATGCGATTAAGAAACATGTATTGTTTTCTGTTTCAATAACGACACCTTTTAGTGGATCGTTGAGACAGGTACGTTCGTCGAGACAATTTTGGATTGCCAAAGGTTAATTTTGAATAGATCGTTTTCGAATTGTTCGACGGTCGCCGAGAAACGGTGTTATCATTAAATTAGTCCGAGATTAAAAGACCAAGTAAAGGGTTATCGAGATGTTACTTTCTTTGTTCGCAGCAACAAATATGTGTAATACCTTACGATGTCATTATAAATGTCGAGCCTCTCCCACGGGAGGAGTGTGTTATTGCCCTGCGGGATGGGTTCTCGCGAACGACTCGAGAACGTGCGTTGGTACGTATGATATTTGCTCGTCGGGTTGAAATTTATAACGTTTATTGGGTTTTATTCGAATAAATCGATATATCAGACACGAATACTCTATGCAGAAAAATGACTACGAGAGCTTTTACAACTTATTCATTCGACAGATCGTGACGAGTGTTCGGAGTGGGGTTTCTGCGAGCAATTGTGCGAGAATACGGAAAGTTCGTACATTTGCAGTTGCGCTTCGGGCTTTGTACTGCAAGGACACAACAAATGTCGGGCACTGCAACATCCCGGTGTCAAACTGGAACTGTTGATTGCTCAGGAACGTGCCGTTTGGAGGATGTCCGCGAACGGCGAAGATAGGAGTATCGTCGCGAATACAACCGGTGCCAGCGGAGTAGATTATCTCTATTCGAGAGATTTGCTTTTCTGGAGCGACGTAAAAACTAGGAAGGTACATTCCGAGCCGTTGACCGGCGAGGGTACCGGTTCGAACGTGGATATATATTTGGCAAGTTCATGGGGACCTGTGGCCATCGCCGTGGATTGGATAGGGGAGAAGTTGTACGTGGTAGACTCTATAGTGCAGAAAATTGACGTTTTCGAATTAGACGGTAGATACCACGGTATCGCGTTGGGCTCGAACTTGACGAACCCAACGGACATCGGTCTGGACCCAACGGTGGGCTTGATGTTTGTTGCCGATAGCAAACAGGTATTGAGAGCCAACATGGACGGGACCGTGGCTTTCCCGGTTGTTTCCGAGGCAGCGTACAAAGTGTCCGGCATCGCCGTGGACGTTATCGCACGAAGGATTTTCTGGTGCGACTCTCAATTGGATTATATAGAAACTGCCGATTATTTGGGAAGGAACAGAGTGATGGTACTGCGAGGACCGCACACTCCGTCGCCGACTAGATTGACGCTATTCGAGAACAAGATCTATTGGACAGACGGTACGAAGCAAGCGATTATGAGCGTCGACAAGACCGAGGGTGACTATTCGATACAGACTATTTACAAGATGAGGGACGCAAAGGCTATCAAGGCACTGCATCCGTTGACTCAACCGTCGGTTTCGAATCCCTGCGGGAACAATAACGGCGGTTGCCAGCATATGTGCATCGTTACCGCGGCCAGCGATCAAGAGAATAGATTAGGCTATCGATGCGCTTGCGACATAGGCTGGCGATTGTCGAGCGATCAAAGGAATTGTAACTTGGTGCAGGAGTTTCTGATGTACTCGCAGCAAAGGTTTATCAAAGGCAGAGTATTGGATCCGGTTATGGAAGGGTTCAGCGACGCTATTTTGCCCGTGGTATCGAGGCGTGCCAGATTCGTTGGATTGGATTACGACGCGCACGATCAGTACATCTATTACAGCGACGTGTTGCAAGACGTGATTTATCGAATCCATCAGAACGGCACGGGCCGAGAAATCGTTTTGGCCAGCCAGAACGAAGGCGTGGAAGGTTTAGCGGTTGACTGGGCCGCGAAAAATCTCTATTACATCGATTCGCGTAAAGGCACATTGAACGTGCTCAGCACACAGAACGTAACATATCGTAGAACGTTGCTAAAGAATCTGAAACGACCTCGAGCCATTGTTATTCATCCGAATCACGGATACATATTTTTCTCGGAATGGGATCGACCGGCGAATATCAGCCGAGCCTATACAGACGGTTCGAATTTGATAGTGTTCAGAAATTTGACGCTCGGCTGGCCGAATGGTCTGGCGATCGATTTCGCGAAGGACAGACTGTATTGGTGCGACGCTCTGTTGGATCACGTGCAACACTCGAACCTAAACGGCACGGATGTCCGTACAGTTAACTCACGGCTGATCAGACATCCCTTTTCCATGGCGATTCACGAAGATTGGATGTACATCACCGATTGGCGATTGGACGCGATAATACGACTACACAAAGAGACCGGCGAACAAGAGGTGGTTCTGGTTCGCGAACCCGCTTCGAACAGATTGTACGGAGTGAAGGTGTTCAGTCGCGATATTCAGAGCTCGCCGCCGGATCATCCGTGCTCGATCAACAACGGCGGCTGCGAGAAGCTGTGCTTCGCTGTTCCCCAGAACAACACGAACAGATACGGTACCGGCCGATTGACGCGAGTCTGCGGTTGCCCGTACGGCGAACGCATACAACCGAACGAAAGGACGTGCGCACCCGATCCGGAAGCCGAACCGCCGTTAGAGGCCTGCCCGAACAAGTTGGACTTCACCTGCGCGAATCAGAGGTGCGTCTCGTACACGTGGGTCTGCGACGGCGAAAACGACTGTTTGGATAACAGCGACGAACAGAATTGTACAAAACCGACTTGCGGTCCGAACGAGTTTCAGTGCAAGTCCGGCAGGTGCGTGCCTATCAGTTTCCGGTGCGACTCCGAGAACGATTGCGGGGATTACAGTGACGAGGTCGGTTGTCCAAACATATCCTGTAGCGCGAATCAGTTCGCCTGCGCGAATTTCCGGTGTATACCAAACACGTGGAAGTGCGACTCGGAGAACGATTGCGGCGACAGTTCGGACGAGGGGGACTTTTGCGTGGCGAAAACCTGTTCGTTCTTCCAGTTCACCTGTCCACGATCGGGACACTGTATTCCCCAATCGTGGGTCTGCGACGGCGACAACGACTGTTTCGATCAGCAGGACGAGATGGACTGTCCACCGGTCACTTGCCTGAGCACTCAGTTCACGTGCGCCGATCAGAAAATGTGCGTACTGGATTCGTACAAGTGCGACGGTATCTCGGACTGTAACGACGGCAGCGACGAGGTTGGCTGTCCTTCGTTGGCTCCGGACCAGTGCAACACCGACAAGCAGTTTCAATGCGTCAGTTCGGCGATATGCATACCGAAGAGTTGGTACTGCGACGGCACCGCGGACTGTCCGGACAAGTCCGACGAGCCGACCCCTTGCGGTCAGGTCAGTTGCCAGCCAGGATTTTTCAAGTGTCGCAACGATAAATGCGTGTTCAAGGCGTACATCTGCGACGGGAAGGACGACTGCGGCGACGGTTCCGACGAGGACACCGAGTTACACGCTTGCACCGCGCCCGAATTCAAGTGCGACTCCCAGCAATGGAAGTGTCCGAACGTTACCGACCGATGCGTCAACGTGACGAGCGTTTGCGACGGTAAATTCGACTGTCCGAATGGCGCGGACGAGGGTCCGGGTTGCGATATCCCGGAATGCAAGTATCGAGGCGGTTATTGTAGCAACGGTTGCATGCAGACACCATTGGGCAAACAGTGTACCTGTCCCGCGGGCGAAGAGCTCGGGGCGGACGGTTACGCGTGTCAGGACGTGAACGAGTGCGATCCGCCCGGTCGTTGTTCTCAGATCTGTGCGAACGTGAAGGGCGGCTATTATTGTAACTGCGTGGACGGTTACAGTCTGGAGGGTGACCAGCACACGTGTAAAGCGTTCAATCACAGCGCGGCGTTTTTGATCATATCGAACAGACATACGATTCTGGTAGCCGATCTGCAGGATCAGGCGTTGGAGAGGGTACCGATTAACGTGGAGAACGTGGTCGCGACCGTCAGTAACATGCACACGGGCACGATCTTTTGGTCCGACATGAAATTGAAGAAGATATCGAGGCTCGACAGAGGCAGCGATCCCGAGGACGTGATCCTGACCGGATTAGATCTGGTCGAGGGTCTTGCCTACGATTGGATCGGTCAGAACCTCTATTGGTTGGATTCGAAGCTGAATACCATCGAAGTGGCGAGAGAGAACGGCGCCGATAGAATGATCCTTGTGAAGGAGAACATCACGCAGCCTAGAGGTATGTGTTTGGACCCCAGCCCCGGCGCGAGATGGTTGTTCTGGACAGACTGGGGCGAGAATCCTAGGATCGAAAGGATCGGTATGGACGGTACCAACCGATCGACCATCATCGGCACCAAGATTTACTGGCCGAACGGTCTGGCTTTGGACATTGCGAACAAAAGAATATATTTCGCCGACAGTAAATTGGACTTTATCGATACTTGCCTGTACGACGGAAGCAAAAGAATTCAGGTGTTGGCCAGTTCTCATTACCTGTTGCATCCGCATTCGTTGACGCTGTTCGAGGACACGATGTACTGGACGGACAGGCAACTGAACAGAGTGTTAGCGGCGCACAAGTTCTACGGCGTGAATCAGACGGTCGTGTCGCACTTGATATCTCAGCCGTTGTCCATACACGTGCATCATCCGGTGTTGCAACCGATTACGCCGAACCCGTGCGAGAACGCGACTTGCGGCCATCTGTGTCTCCTATCGCCGACGAGCCCGGAGGGATACAGTTGCAAGTGTCAAGTGGGATTCCGATTGTTGCCGAACGGGCAATGCTTGGAGGAGGAAACTCCTTACTTGATGGTGCTGCGAGGCTCGCAGATCGTGGACGTGTCGTTGATACCCGGCAGCGCCAACACCGGTTACATCACGCCCGTGGTCGGTGTCGAGGGTGGGAAATTTGTCGACTACGACAGAAGGGAACGAACGATATACTGGCTACAGACGAAGGACAACGACGACGACGAGAACGGAACGATTTACACGACACCGTACACCGGCGGTAATAGAACGGAGTTTCCTAATCCGTCCGGCGACAGCGGAATCGTCGGTGCTCCGTCCGCCATGGCGTTCGATTGGCTCGGCAGAAATCTGTTTATCGGGAATAAGTACGCTTCGAATATCGAGGCTATAAAGGTGGACGGTAAGATCAGATATCGTACGATAGTGCTCGCCAACGATGGGAACAAAAGCTCGGTTGCGAAACCGAAAGCTATGTGCGTCGACCCGTTGGAGGGACACATATTCTGGGTCGACGACGGCAGTTTCGGCATTCCGAGCAAGATCGGCCGGGTGAACATGGACGGCACCAATCCTATGATACTGGTGAACAACGTCGAAAGACTCGAGGCGATCACGATCGACATTCCCACCAAGACGATTTACTTCAGTTCGCTGTATCCGGCTCTCGTGATGGCGATATCCACCGACGGACGAAATCAGCGAACGATCGTGTCCGAGAACGTAGCGTTACCGAAAGCGCTCGCCGTCCACGAGTCCCGATTGTACCTTCTCGATCCGCGTTACGATAAGATCGAACGGGTCGACTTGCCGGACGGAGGTAATCCGACCAGCATAATCGACAACGACTCCGAACTGAAGACGTTAACCATTTACAAGAAGCGAGTGACCGGCGATCATCCGTGTTTCGTCAACAACGGCGGATGCGAACAAATCTGTCTGCCCGCTACCGGTGGGACGAGAGTGTGCGCGTGCGGCATGGAGTATCGCAAGGTCAGCGACACGGCTTGCGAACCGTTCAAAACTTTCGCCGTGGTCACGCAACTGGACGTGGCCAGAGGTTACAGTTTGAAGGACGCCAAAGAGGCGATGGTACCGATCTCTGGCGTGGGTCACCACATCCTCCACGTGGACGTTCACTACGCGGGCAACTGGATCTATTGGGTAGAGTACAGTCGGGAAATATGGAACGGCGTGTTTCGCGTAAGACCGAACGGCACCGAGTTACAGCACGTCGTCAAACAGGGTATCGGCTCGAACGGCATCAGAGGTCTGGCCATCGACTGGGTAGCTGAAAATCTTTATTTCACCAACGTGTTCCCCCACGACAATTACGTGGAGGTTTGCAAGCTGGACGGCACCAACAGAAAGGTACTCGTTAAGAAGACCACGGACTCGCCGAGGGAGTTGGCCGTGAATCCTATAAAACGGTACTTGTATTGGATAGACTACGGCCAGTATCCGAGGTTGGGTAAGGCTTACCTGGACGGTAGCAATTGGGTGCCTATCGTAACCTCCGGCATCAGCACGCCTCGCGACATAACCATCGATCTGGCGACGCACGACGTTTACTGGGTGGACTCGAAACAGGACACCATACAGAAGGTATCGTACACGGGTGGTAATCGCGAAATCATCAGACGCAACTTGCCGAACCCGATGGGTGTCGCGATCTACGGTAACGACGTCTACTGGGTGGACAGAAATCTGGCCTCGGTCTTCAAAGCGAGCAAACGAGCCAACGTCAGCCTGCCGACGACCGTCAGATCGAATCTGCCGAAACTGAGGGACATCGTCATGTTCGATCAGAACAGTCAGCCACCGGATCCCGGTAATCCTTGCTCGCGAGGCGGAATCGCCGGCTGCCAGCAGCTTTGCTTCGCCATGCCGAAGGAAAGTCCGACCTCGTTCGAGTGCGAGTGCGCCGTTGGCAGATTGGCGGCGGACGGCAAGAGTTGCGAGAACGTGGACGAGTATCTGGTGTTCGCGACCAAAACCGAGATCAGGGGTATCGGGTTGGATCCGCAAAACACCAGCGTGCCGTTCAACGCGGTGGGAAATCTTACCAACGTGGTCGGCGTGGATTTCGATTATCAGGATAAGAAGTTGCTGTTCACGCAGATCAGACCGTGGGCGAGGATCGCGTGGATGCAGGCGGACAATCCATCCTCGTCCGAGATCCATATCCTGATCAGCAAGGGTATCAATCCCGAAGGGATTTCCTACGATTGGACACAGAAGAAGGTTTACTGGACCGATTCGTCGAACAACAGTATTTACGCGATGGACATCGACGGCTCGAATCTCGTGATGATCGCCAGGGTAGACAGACCGAGAGCCATCGTGGTGGATCCTTGCAACGGCTCGTTGTACTTCACCGATTGGGGTCGTTTCGGCACGTCCGGCAAGATCTTCAGAACGACGATGGCAGGCTCGCTGAAGAAAGCCATTATCGACAAGGACCTCTCGCAGCCCAGCGGGCTGGCGATCGACTACGAGGATCGTATGCTGTATTGGACCGACGCGGTCAGGGAGAAGATCGAACGTTCCGAGTTGGACGGTAAGAATCGTCAGGTATTGGTCAGCGCGACGATATACCCGTTCGCTATAACCGTGTTTCGGGAACACATTTACTGGACGGATCTACAACTGAGGGGCGTCTATCGGGCGGAAAAACATACCGGAGCGAATAAGGTGGAGCTGGTTAAACGATTGGAGGACTCGCCCAGAGACTTGCATATTTATTCGGCGGATAGGCAGCAGTGCAAGGTGAATCCGTGCAACATTTCCAACGGTGGTTGCGACCAGTCCTGTCACCCGGGCATCAACGGCTCGGCCGAGTGCAAGTGCGACGACAACAGCAGACTCGTCAACGAGGACAGGATGTGCGTGCCGAAGAACGTCACCTGCGACTCGAGCAAGTTCGCCTGCAGGAACGGACGGTGCATCTCGAGGATGTGGGCTTGCGACGGCGACGACGATTGCGGCGACGGTTCCGACGAGGACACCAACTACTGTTCCTATCACTCGTGCAGCCCGAACGAGTTCAGGTGCAACAACGGCCGCTGTATCTTCAAAACATGGAAATGCGACTACGAGAACGATTGCCGCGACGGCAGCGACGAGGAGGGATGCGTCTATCCTCCCTGTGCACCCGGCGAGTTCACCTGCGCCAATTACCGGTGCATCCCTCAGTCTCAGGTCTGCAACGGTATCAACGAGTGCAAGGACAACGTTACGTCCGACGAAACTCACGAGCGCTGCCCCAGGAACACCACCTGTCCACCTAACCACCTCAAGTGCGAGAAGACCAATATATGCGTCGAGCCTTACTGGCTGTGCGACGGCGACAACGATTGCGGAGACAACAGCGACGAGAATCCGTTGTATTGCGCGCTGAGAACCTGCCCGCAGAGCAGTTTCAGATGCCCGAATCACAGATGCATCCCTGCTACCTGGTATTGCGACGGGGACGACGATTGCTTGGACGGCAGCGACGAACCGCCGGGCTACTGTCAATCGGAGGGTCGAACTTGCTTCGGTGACCTGTTCACCTGCGACAACGGCAACTGTATACCCAGGATATATATTTGCGACGGGGACAACGACTGTTTGGACCATTCCGACGAGGACGAACGACATCAATGCAACGACAGGAAATGCGACGAGGAAGTCGAATTCACCTGTACGGCTAACAAGGTCTGGAACCGGGCCCAGTGTATTCCAAAGAAGTGGCTGTGCGACGGGGACCCAGACTGCGTGGACGGCGCCGACGAGAACGTCACCTTGCTCCACTGTCCTACGCCGACACCTTGCGCCGAGAACCAGTTCACCTGCGACAACGGCCGTTGCTTGAATCAGAATTGGCTCTGCGATCACGACAACGACTGCGGCGACGGTAGCGACGAAGGAAAGTTCTGTAACTCGAGATACAAAGCTTGCACGGCACAGGAATTCACTTGTCACAACTTCAAATGCATTAGGAAACAGTTCCGTTGCGATGGTCAGGATGACTGTGGCGATCATTCGGACGAGGATGGATGTCGTGAGTCGATCGCTTTTTTTATTCCCATTATTTTATTCTTACCGCGCCTTTCTCTCGATGTGGCTATTCTAACAAGCTCATTTTTTTTTTTTCTCTTTACGATCCGATTAGCGTCGAAGTTAAAGAACACGACCTGTCCAAACCCGGGAGAGTTCATGTGCGCCAATGGTAATTGCATCGACCAGCAGTTGGTCTGCAACAAGGAAATCGATTGCGCGGACGAGAGCGACGAGCCTGCTCATTGCAACGTGGACGAATGCGCTCGTGTCGAGATGAATCAGTGCGCGCATAAATGCGTCGACACGCCGACCAGTTACTATTGCGAATGTAATCCGGGTTATAGGTTGTTGGACGACGGTAAAGCGTGCGAGGACATCGACGAATGCGCGGAGACGCCGCAGGTGTGCAGTCAACAGTGTCAAAACACACCGGGAAGCTTTTACTGCAAGTGCAATCATTATTGGTACGAGCGTGCCTCTGACGAGCATACTTGCAAGAGAAGGGACAACATCAAACCTTGGATCATATTCACGAACAAGTACTACGTCAGGAACATGTCCATAGACGCTCACAACTATAGCTTGATGCATCAAGACCTGATCAACGTTGTCGCTTTGGATGCCGATTACTCGGAGCAGATGCTCTATTTCTGCGACGTCACGGCCAAAACCATCTTCAGGCAAGAATCGACTTGAACAACGGACGATTCTCGTTGTTTAGTTGTTTAGTTGTTTAGTTGTTTAGTTGTTTAGTTGTTTAGTTGTTTAGTTGTTTAGTTGTTTAGTTGTTTAGTTGTTTAGTTGTTTAGTTGTTTAGTTGTTTAACGTTTAAAGGATGCCGATGCAACGAGACTCGCTCGACTTTACAAATTACCTTCTTCTTTACCCTTCGTTTTCGAAAAATCTTTTATTCTCTCCGTTTAGAGCACCCATCGCGGGAGGCGAAAGGGAAGCGATTATCAGACACGACAGTCTCGGTTTGGAGGGAATAGCGATCGATTGGGTGGGTCGGAAACTTTATTGGCTCGACCGACATGCCAAACATTTGGACGTTGCCGAACTTAATGGAACCAACAGAAAGACTCTGCTGACCGGTATAGCGGATCCCCGTGCCATCGTTGTTCATCCCGGTACCGGGTATTTGTACTTCACTTCTTGGCACCTTCAGGTAAATCGGTGTTAACAGCGAAACTCTCGGTGGGAACTCTGAACGGTTTCTCTCTAATAAGGGATTCTCCTTACGCTTCTTCGTGTATAGGCATACATTGGCAAGATGGGAATGGATGGCAGTAACTTTACGAGGATCCTCACCTGGGAAGACGATATCGCCTGGCCAAACGCTCTAACCATCGACTACTTTACCGACCGAATATTCTGGGCGGACGCTCATCTGGATTACATAGCGTTCGCTGATTTGGAAGGTCATAATAGGCGCAAGGTCCTGACCGGTGCCGCCGTGCCACACGTCTTTGCCATTACCGTATTCGACGACTTCATTTTCTGGACGGATTGGAACTTGAAGGCCATCAGCAGAGCAGAAAAGTTCTCCGGAGCGAATTTACGAATACTGAGAAACACTACTCACAGGCCGTACGACATTCACGCGTATCATCCTCTGCGGCAGCTACCTTATAACAATCCGTGTATGAAAAACAATGGCGGATGTTCTCATCTTTGTCTGATTTCGCCGCCTGCGAGTTCTTATTTGCTCGAAGGATACGGACAACCCGGTGTCACGTCGTACAAGTGCAAATGTCCGAATCAGTTCGTGCTAGAAAAGGACGGTAAAACTTGCAGAGCGAATTGTACCGCTGGCCAACATCGGTGTGGACCTCCGGACGAAAAGTGCATACCCTGGTATTGGCAGTAAGTATCTCCGGGCTCTAGGCTTCCTTTCGACTCCGAGTCCCTGAATTCCCGAATTCGAACAAACTGCTACATTCGCCGTTGTTATTTGCCCAAAAGATGCGACGGCGAGAAGGATTGTAAGGATGGTTCGGACGAGCCGACCAGTTGTCCGGCACGCGTTTGCAGACCGAGCGTTTTCCAATGCGCGAACGGTAACTGTAGACCCAGCGTGGCGGTCTGCGACGGTGCCGATGACTGCGGCGACAAAAGCGACGAAGCTCACTGTGCATTGGATTGCGGCGAATTGGAATTCAAGTGCAAATCCAACGGACGTTGCATCCACGAATCCTGGAAATGTGACGGGGATGCCGATTGCAAGGATGGCAGTGACGAGGATCCTGCTATTTGTCGTAAGAATCCTTTCCTTCTAACCAGTTTTCTAATAACGATTATTCTATGTGTATTCTATGTATATATCCGCAGAAAAAATATGTTCGTTCGGGGAAATGATTAAATGTAACGGTGTTTCTTCGCAGATAACCGACAGTGTGATCCGAGCACAGAGTTCACTTGCAAAAATGGCAGATGCATTCAGAAGGTATGGATGTGCGACTCCGACAACGATTGCGGTGACGACAGCGACGAACCGGCGTACATGTGTCGTCAAAGAAATTGCACGACTGGTTGGCAACGTTGCCCGGGCCACGCCAATTACCGTTGTATTCCAAAATGGTTGTTCTGCGATGGAAAAGACGATTGTCGAGACGGTTCCGATGAACTGCCCGAAAATTGTCCGAAATGTCATCCCGACATGGACTTCAAATGCGCGAATAACAGATGCGTACCGAAACAATGGCTCTGTGATTTCGCTGACGATTGCGGCGACGGCAGCGACGAGGCCGAAGCCATGTGCAAAGAGCGGTACAGGGAATGTTCCGAATCGGAGTTTCGTTGCGACAACGGCAAATGTATCGCATCTAGATGGAGATGCGACAGCGAGGACGACTGTGGCGATAACAGCGACGAAAATGGATGCCAGACATTCGTGTGCAAGGTATATTTTGTTAGCGGAACGATCGGTAGACAGACACGCGTATGCGCGTGTGACGGTAATACACGTATGCAATGCGCGTTCGAATAACTTGTTGGAAATTCGAATTTCTATCTGTTACAGAATTACACGTTCCAATGCGCGAGCGGCCACTGCATAGCGTCGTACTTGCGATGCGACGGAACACGAGATTGTCGAGACATGAGCGACGAGATCGGATGCCCACCTAGATATCCGGGCGGAAGGTATTGTCCGCAGTCGAGATTCCAGTGCGACAACAATCTTTGCGTTTACCTCACGGACATATGCGACGGAAGCGACGATTGCGGCGACGGTTCGGACGAGAATTCCAACATGTGTGGTACGATATTCGCGGTCATTAATCGTGTACCGCGATCTGTTCGAACAACCTCGACCGAGTCTAATCGAACGAACGAAACTTTGCAGCGAACTTCAAGTGCGATACCACTAGAAGGTTCCAGTGCGCCAATCACAAATGTATCGCCAAGTATCAGTTGTGCGACGGTATAGATAATTGCGGCGACGGATCTGACGAGAACAATATGACGATGTGCTTCTCTCGAATTCGTCCTTGCGACCCTATCACCGAGTACACCTGCGCGAACAAGAAATGCGTCGACAGGTCGAAACTGTGCGATTTCGCCGACGACTGCGGCGACTCTTCCGACGAGCTCGGTTGCCGTAAGTGTCTCGTGTGTCTCGTACGTACACGCGTACGAGAACGCAGTTTCTTTAATGAAAACGATTTTACATGTTACACAGATCACAATAAGCCCTGTTTGGAAAGCAACAAAGGCGGTTGTTCGCACTATTGTCACAACATCACCGACGGGGGTTATATTTGCGCCTGTTATTCCGGTTACATAATCTCGCAAAGCAACAGGAAGCATTGCGAGGACGTCGACGAGTGCGCGACGGGTCAACATCAGTGTTCTCAGATCTGCACCAACATGAACGGCACGTATTCTTGTTCCTGTAGACAAGGTTTTCAATTGTCGGACAATCGCAGCGGCGTCTGCAAAGCTCTCGACACGGAAGCGATGATCTTGTTCGCGAACGGCCCGGGAATAAGAGCGTACGACGTACGCGACAAGGAAGAGATCGAAGTTATAACGAACGAGAAGAGGGTGCAGGCTGTCGACTTTGATCCCAGGGCAGAGTACGTGTTCTGGATCGATGGTCCCGATAATTCCATCAGACGATCGTATATGGTGAACGCTAAGGGCGGTCAAGTGCAAATCGGATACGCGCAGGATCTCAATATAAAAAGCGACTCGTTACCCACTGGTTTGGCGGTAGATTGGATATCTGGCAATCTTTATTGGACGGAAGTGGACACCTCGGGAGCAACACAGTCCGGTCGAGTGATGGTCTCGAAATCGGACGGTAGATACCGACGAAGTTTGGTGACAGTCGGGTTAGAATTGCCGACCGCGATCGTGTTGGATCCGGAACGAGGTCGCGCCATTTGGGCAGACGCCGGAGGTCAGCCTAAGATCGAAATCGCTTGGATGGACGGCGACAGACGAAAACAACTGGTTTCGGACCGAATCGAACAACCGATCGCGCTCGCGATCGATTACTCGATGAATCATGTCCTTTACTGGGCCGATAGAAAGCTTAACACGATTGAATCGATCGAACAGGTATGTATCTCTCTCGGTGTGCGGGAGAATAGAGTTTAGCCGTTGTACAAAACATCGGTGTTACCTTTTTCAGGATGGCTCGAATAGAAAGGTGATCCTAAAAGGCGAGGGTTTGCACCATCCGGTATCTTTGGACGTTTTCGAGAGTAGTCTATACTGGACAACCTGGCGAACCGGTGAATTGATGAGGCAAGACAAATTCGGCAGAGGCGTACCGGAAGTTATGATCAAGAACATACCCGGTCCAGGGGGAGTGAAGGTGTACCATCAACAGAGATACAACACCACGTTGAGAAATCCTTGTCACGAAGATCAGTGCACGCATCTTTGTGTCCCGATTCCCGGTGGTGGCAGGTGTCTCTGTTCGGACAGCATCGGTCCGCTACAACAGAGAGAGACCGTGAATTCGAACGAGCGGCATTGCGACGCTACCAACGAGAGGCCGTTACCGGCACCGAGGATCTGCCCTTGCAGAAACGGTGGGCTATGCCAGGAAGCCGAGGACAATAAACTACAGTGTTCTTGCCCGGTTCCCTTCCACGGAGAGTTTTGCGAAGTGATGATAGGAGTTCGATCAGGCAACGCTACCGCCGCGATCGTCATTCCCATCGTTATTTCTGTGTTGGTCCTTCTCGGGGCCGCTGCTGTTATCATGGTGCTGAAAAAACGTCCGTTGTAAGTAGATTTTCTATAACCGCGATGCGATCCTCGTTTCGACTCTGATCTACGATACTGGAATGTGTTCGCAGCGGAAAGCCTGGAGGTCTTGGCAGTTTAACCGGTGCTCAGAGCGTGTCCTTCAGGCAAGGAAGCAACGTTGAGTTCGGTGTGCCTGCTCACGAAAGAATGGTACGTACGACGGTGTAATTGTTATTTTCAGTTTCGATCGAAATACAACTTATCGTTACGTATCGAATAGGAACCGCTCGACGTCGAGTACAACCTTGGTGACGTGAGCAACAAGAACAGAGACTTTAGCAATCCGATGTACGACGCGGTAAATACGGAAACGGGTGCCACTAATGGCACCGGTGCGAGCAGCATGTACGAATTACCTGCTGAAATGAAACCATCTAGCATCCAGCACAAAGAACCACCGCAGTTGCACCTGAAGAGGAGAGAACTCGACCCCGCGCCCGTCGACTCGGGCAAAGACACGCAGCAATTGGTCGAGGAAGACAAGTCCGAGTGTTAGATAGTTTAACTGTTTCGTGCGCAGTGACGTAGTTAGAAATTCGACGAGACGACGCGAAAGAAGAAGAAAACTAAATTAAGAACGTAGCGGGGATAGCTAAAAGTAACTTTTAAATCTTTACCGAATTCATACTTCTTATTCTGTTTTTATTTCACTTAATAATACGACGTACCGATTTATTCGGGAAATTCATATTTTACGAGTATTGGACATTACCTAATTTTTTTAGTACTTGCTAATCGATGTTCGATTATTATTACCGAACAGTGTAGAATTTCCCTGAAATCGAAACTCTGAATATTTTTCTCGCGGAAATCTACCGTATATTCGGTAATATCGTGTACTCCTTTTTTTTTTTTTTCGCCCCTCAAGTTGTGCCGTTCTCTCGAGAGGAAAGCTAAAACGCTGTCCAGTATATCCGCTTTCATCGAACAAGATATTTTTATGAAAGACAAGACTGAACCGAAGAAGAAGAAAAAGAATAAGAATAGGAATAGGAATAGGAATAGGAATAGGAATAGGAATAAGAATAAGAATAAGAATAAGGATAAGGATAAGAATCGGCACACGAAGCGAAATTTAATGTTCGGACAGAAAAATGAAAAATTGTATATGTATAGGTGCGAAGACGGGAATGAAGCGTGCATCTAACTACGTCACTGCTATGTAGGGATGCTCTCGCATTTGGGGCACTTTCGAGTTCCAACGAGACACGAGTGCAACTAATGTCGGGTTCGTGTCATCTTAGGTGCGATTTGTAAGTGTTGTAAATAGGATTATCGCAGAATATTGTCCATGTACCATAAAGAAGCAAAACATTCCATATTTTCGAAAGCAGCTCGAGGCGTAGGCGCGTCGGTAAAGACATTTAAAGGATCGTAAGTTAAAGGATCAGGCCTCGACGAGCAAGTCACCTCACAAATTAAGCGTTTTGTCGCGTTAAAACCGAAGCGAACCTCTTTAGGCGCGAGAAAAGAAACTCTTCTTTTCTGCTAAACTTTTTGCTCGGCCACGTGAGCGTTGTTATGCGTTGTACATTTTTCTAGATTATACGTGGAGAACGCCAGTGTACAGTTTTATTCTTCCGCAGCAGCTGTGATCGTTAAAATTTACAAATTGGGTCAGAGTATGCGAGCCGAATGAGCAAAGCGTATTTGTTTTATTTTTCTTTTTTTTTCTCTCTTTTTTTTTTTCCTCTTTTCTTTCCTCTTTATACGCTCGACACGAGTGAGAGAAATTCGTTTTCTTAAGATCTGTTCGGTACAGTAGAATCTCGATTATAACGATTAAGTGAACTATTTTCTAAGAATCATGCTAGGATGTTTAAATAAGTTTGATTGTAATTTTGGACTCTGCAGTTTGTTGTTGTATGTTGCGTATGAAATTATACAGATTGTTAACTTTACATTCGATCAGTTTCTTTTCTTTTATCACCAACGTCATCACCGACCTCTTCAAACTTTTCTTCGTACAGAAATGATATCGAAGCGATTAGGGTCCAGCCCCATAATCCGTCGAATCGGTAAGCTAACCGATTAATCAAGGAATTAATCAAGTTTCTACTGTACAGCTTTTTTTTCTTATCTCTTTAATGTAACGATTATTTTATCCGCAAGAAAGGTTGTACATAGGTTTACGGATCAACGAAAATCTCCCTTTACAGATAATACACATATACGTACGTATGTATAACAGAGTATACGTATAAAGGAAAGATATATGTGTATATGTTGTATGTACATACATATATCTATGCATATAGGTAAATCGATGCGCAACATTCGAATCGATTTTAAATTATACCAGTATTTTTTTATCGAACCAACGAAATGATTATTGTTAATATATTATTCGACTAATTAAACAAGTACCGTCCGAGAATAAACGATGAATTTTACCAGTGTGCTTTCATTTCGATCGTAGATAATTCATTACGTAAAGAATTGTCCGAGTATGCTCGTGGGAAATGTTGATTTCGATAAAAGAGAGAATTTATTAAGTAGTACAAACATTTGAATAAACGTACAAAAGCGAGTATATCGATGATACGTGTATAAAAACATGGTGAAAGAACGTAAAAAATATTTTGACGACAAGTTAATTCTTCGAAGATTATAACGTTAACGCCCGTTCTACCGTAGCACAATGATTTTTCCTTTACATACCTAAATATATAGCGAGCGTAAGAAAACGTACACGAACAAGCAACTTTATCCATTTCTACGGGTATACTATATTATATGTATATATTATATATATATATATATATATATATATATATATATATATATATATATATATATATATCAGTCTTTATTGTCTAAAATATAAATAAAAATCCATTAAAATCACAAGTAGAAAACCTATCGAATAAGCAGATTTTGCCGATACTTGTATCTTTCTATTTACAATATGTGAATACGACATTGAACAGCGTACGCGAACGAATCGCAACGGGGAAGATAAACATAATAAGGAGAACGTTCGGAATAAGCTAGTCTACTTTCGTCGCCGTCTGTTCGTCGTATTGGATAGAAGGTACCATGGGAGGCTTGAAACCGTACTCCATTTTCGATTGCCTAAAACTGCCGGTGTTACCCTCCTGTCTGGTTCTCCTCATCGTCGACTGAACGTCCGGTGGCGCGTATTGCAACGACTTGGACTGTATTCCGAGAGACAGTTGCACCTTGCGTGGCACAGGTCCCACGTATTCGTCGAGGATCTGATCTTTCTCCGGAAAGGTTCTTCCATAAAATATGAAATTAGCGTTATTATCGTTCGAGGATGAATAAACGAGCGAATGGGGATAGCGAATCCCGTACGAGGCAAACTTGTTGTTCATCGCGGGCAACGCGTGCAAGGTTTGTTGTTGCCTGGCGTACGGCCGATTGACGAGGAAATAGCCTGATCCGTGATACTGCGTGGACGCGGTTGCAGCCGGTGCGGTTGTCCCAGCCGTCGCGGTCGAGTTGAAGTAAGTGTTCTCGTAAGCCCTCGGAATCTGTTTGAAATTCTTCGCCGCTTTGGGATTGTCCGGTGGGTATGGCCTGACGTTCTCCGCGTCCAAAGGACGAGGTCGAGGATGATGCACCGTCTTTTCGATCACCTTCTCGACGGGGATCGGAATCGGAATTGGCACAGACTTTTCCACCACCTTCTCTATCGGGATCGGAACCGGTTGCGGGATTCTGAAGTGGATCGGTATCGGTACGATCAGCCTCTGTATCGCGAAAGGCACCTTCTTCTCGATCACCTTCTCCACCTGTACCGGATACGGGATACGAATTTGTTTCTCTACCACCCTGTCGACCGGCACGTGTACAGGAAACGGTTGCGGGATCGTTATCTGCTTCTCGATTACCTTCTCCAGCTGGTTAGGTAGCTTCCTCTCGTCCGCGCTGGCCGCGCGAAGCGTCTCCGCGGGATAATGGCGAGGAACGGCGATCGGAGGAAAGGTAAACTCCGTTAGCGACGTCTGTGCCGTATCTTGAGCTTCTCGAGGATTTTCAATCCCGACCGGCACCGCGGTGGCGAACTTGCCTGTACCTTTCGGTGCTTCGAATTCGTACCGCTCGGCGACCGCTCCCGCCTCGACGACGGTTTCGGCTCTCGAGTACGTTTCAGCTGTCCGATTATATTCCGCGTCGTCCCGGACATCGACCACAGGCTTAACGTCCGTGACACGAGTTTCCTGACCGCTCGTCGCCGAGTTGTCGTCGTCGTCGTCCTCGTTCGCGTTGTACTCGTACCGAGCGCGTTCTCGCTCGTCCGGTATCTCGTTGCTCTTGTAAACGTTAATCTGACCGGGTCTCTGACCGGCCCTCTGTTGCGATCGTTGCTGCGAATTCGCTTGTTGAACGTAAGGTACAAACTCTAACGGGTAGTGTATCTCGTGTACGGGTGCCGTGTGAAACACTTCGACCGATTTTTGGATTTCCACCGATTCCCGTTCTCGATCGATCCGGATACTCGAATTTCCCGAATCGCTCGATTCGGGCTCGTCCCGAAGATACTCGTTGACAGACGCGATCGGCTCGTTCACCGAGTTTAAGTCCTGACCGGCGTTCATCAGCGCGACGCCCACTTGCAGAGGGGTCAAGACAGCCGAGGAGGCTGTCGGGTAGCCGGACTCTGCTTTCAGCGATTCGTCGTCGTCGTCGTCGTCGTCGTCGATCGCATAGTCGGTTCTGGCGAACGAGTATTTCTTCCGACGCGGTAGATCCGCCACCACGATTGGACCGGTGAATTTACCCAAAGACACCGCCGCCTGGTCTTTCCCGGTACCATTATCGCTCTCCTCCTCGTCGTTCGTCCAAGATGAATCGGACAATTTAATCCTGTTGCCCCCCGCGCTACCGGTATATTCTTCTTCGGAATTGGCCCGGTTCGGCACTCCTTTCGGGAACGGATCGGATACGTTCAGTTTCGTAATCGCGAAAGGACGAGAACTCTTCCTGTAGCGTTGCTTCCTGTAGTTATCGGCGAAGGGCCGAGCATCCGAAGACCTGAATCGAGCCCGTCCAACGTTTTCGTTGCTCCTCGATCTCGAGGCTGACGAAAAGCGAACTCGTTTACCAAAATCCGCTCCGCTCTCGAGATCCAGCTGCTCGTCCGAATTCAGATATCCCAAATCGTTCGAATCGTTGTCTCGTGCAGGATGTTGCGTTAGAATTTCTTTCGTCGGGACACGTTGTAGCGCGTCGACGGTCTCGTTTGTGCCGCTTTGACTGGTTCTCGCCAGCCTCGAAACATTTTTGCTCGTTTCGCTATGGGCCTGTTCGGTAACGCTGCTCGTTAACGATGGCGACGAGTCAGGTTTATTCTGAAAGGAAATTAGAACGAATGCGAGAAACGTACGATTTCGAAAACGCAATACGCGAATTTGTCGATCTCCGAATGGACAAACATAGCGAATACGATAGTAAATATCGATGCGAATTGTGCAGCCGCTCGATGGAATAATCGTTTCGTTTTACCGGCGAAAGCGTGTAAGAAGGTTATCGAAGATGCTTCTGACGCAACGAGTTACAAGCATGCGGTAACGCATGGTCCCGAGAAGAGTGATTCCAGAGTGAAACGGAATGATTTAGGCGTGTTTCGATGCTCAGCATTTTCAGGTCGGTTTGAAAGCGAACTGACTTTCCAGCGATCAGGAAGGGAAAGCGGAGCTCGGAAGAAAATTGATCGATTACGGTTGTTGTAGACCGTAGGCAACCGTAGACGGCGCGTATACATATAGGTAGAATACAATGGGGCCAATTATTTCATTCTCGCTGCTCTGTCGATTCGCGACTAACGAGTCGTTTAACCGTGGAAATACGCTTACCGACCTTGCGCACCGTGTTCTCTTTCCGCCAAACTTTCTTCGATCGCTGTTACTAACGATACGTACCCCTTCGCGGCTCTCTTCGTTCTTATCGGGCAATTTCTCGTTTCCTGCTTCGATCGACTCGGACGTCTCCAAGATCCTGTCGCGCGGAGAATCATCGATGATCTCTTTCGTTTGGTTCTCGATACTTGGTTGCTCGTAATTCGGTTGCTGAAACCGAAACCGAGAGTAAAGTAGCTGGAAATAATTGAGAGTCGCGTGTCCGATGGTAAGCGATATTAGTAAGAATTTCCACGAGTGCTCGAAAGGTACTATCTTAGATTGTCCAAGCGTTTCAACGGTCTTTCTTCCTTATAAGTTGAAGACGAGCCGATCCTCGTCCGGCTAGAACGTTCGACGAGTCCCGTTAACTGGAGTAGCTGAAAATAAGCGGTGGCCGGTGAGTCGGGATAAGAGAAAGGTGGCAACTTACGGTACCACTGGCTGTCTCCCTTTCTCTCGGCAAATTCGACCGAGAAGAAAGGCGAAACGGGAAAAGATGCGCGCCGCATTCTTGCAGCTTGCGCTAAAGAAAAACCAGTGAGAGTCTTAGAGAGACTCTCCGGTAGTCTTCGAAACGAACACCCTCTACGAACAATCCCGTGAAATTTCGTCGAAATAACTTTGATGTCCGCGATTCGATCCGTGCCGATCGAGTTAATTACGTTGTTTAAAATTACTTAACTCCTGGTCCCGATAGGTTGCGAGAAAATCATTTAGATAGCCCGAGTCAATTGTTTGCTAGGGAATATCTCGAGGAGAAACTTGTCTCGAGAGTCCCGTCGCGCGCCCGAAAAGGGATGCCCTCGAAGAACGTCGTTTTCACTCGTTGTTCGTTTTCAATCGGCGTTTCGCTGCTCGCGCTTCGAACTCGCAGTATCGACTTGAAATTCAACGCGTACGTACATATGTACCGCGATAGGACGATCGTTGATAGGTTAACGGAGAAATCATATTTCGACAAATTATATTTCGAAGCAACGAGTCGCGGAGGAAAGACCGGTCGTTCTCTTGGCTTCTTAGTTTTCCCTGGATCGCTTCTTCTCTAGAACGTGATATTTGTAATTCGATTAAAGTCGATTAAAGTATCGCGGGAATCGAAGAATTACAAGTACCGCGACAGTTTGTTGATCGGCCGCAAACTGGAGCAGGCGAGACAGAGAGAAGAACGAGAAAGAGAAAGAGCAAGAGAAAGGGAACCGAGAGAAGATCGTTTGCGTGGAATTTTTGACAGTAGGTGGGTCAACCCTCGACACCGGCTTTCATCCGAAAGCGCGCGGAGAAAGTGTTGCTACTTCTTTTTGCGAGAGGACATTTTCGCGTAGCTGAATCGCCGCGAAAGTTTAGAGTATCGGGAATCGATCGGTCGAAACGCATCCGACCCAGAAACCGAGCCAATTCTCTAATTACGTCGGAACTTTTCATGGTAATTTCATAGTGCCCCCCGATTTTCTCGAATGCTTACGTTTCGAGATCCGTCGCGTCGAGGCGAGGAAACAAGTTCGTTCCAAGTTTTCTTCCTTATTATAGTCGTGGTCCGCAAACCTTAATTATAGAAGATCGTGCACCGCGAGTGACCTACAGAATTACGTTCGAAGAGAAAGCGCTACTAAATACCGTAGAATATTCTCGTCTACCCGCGCCTACTTGTATCGAAGTTTTCCAGCGGCAGACAATGTCGCGATCTGGAGGTACGTCGGAAAGACCGATCGGAAAGACCGATCGGAAAGACCGATGGCCTTCGAGGCAACCTTCGGCCGCGACTTTCAAGCGAAAGTCGTCCTTAACCTTCGCACGCTGCCTAGGTCGTTTTCACTCGCTGTCTTCCATCGAACCAGACCGGTAAAGTCTGGATCGCGACGCGTTAGAGGTTCCGAGTGAGAGGCGCGAGAGTCCGAACCGCGATCGCTGCCCGAACGCGTGGACACCGAGTTAGAGACGAATGCAAACTGGAGTGTGAAACGATGCAAACGGAGTCGGAAATATCGGGTATCCTATCGGGACGATTATCGTCGTCGAATCGCGGACGAACGAGACCAGCGGCCAGAGGAAAAATGCTTGATCTCTCGAATGACACCCGCAAGTAGATCGAGGTTAAGGATTTCTATGCCCGAAGGTTGACTGCACGGCGTGCAAGCGAGTACGCTGTTCGAGGGTTACGCGTGAGAGATTTTACGTAAGGGAACGTATTGTTTTTCTCGGCTCTCTATCCTCCGACGTCGAAAGTGACTTCCGTTCGGCGTGAAGAGATTTCGTCTGTCGCATCGTGCCGAAACTCGACCAGTTATTATATCGAATTAACGATTCACCTTTTCTACGTATGCACAATCGGAATATGCATTGCCGAAGAATCGACGCCGAGACACTGGTGACGCAGGAAAGTTACCTTTTCGTTGCTCCAGTTTCCACGCGAATCGGATTCCAATGTCGCTGTCGCGATCGCTATCCACGTTAGCGCACCAACCTGACAACAACAACGACAACAATTTCTGCGTTATACAGGAACAATCGCTTGCTTTCGCTTTCTTCCGATACCGCTAATCGCGTTTAACGATACCGATCTTTCGTGTACGAGCTTCCTGCCATTCGGCGAGCAGCCTCGCTATTTATTATGTACAAGATAGATGGATACGGCACGTTCGTGGGAACAATTAATATTAATCGATTGAACGATGTACTCGTAATAAAGAAATTGCAAATTTATGCTACGATTTATGTGACTGGAAACGGTTACGCGTGCCTTCGTCGTAATCGATTACACGAATCTATACATATAATAGAACAGAAAACTAGTTTTCACGCTTCTTCGCCACTGGCGAATCCCTTATACGATATATATTTACGTAATTATCTTTATGAATTTACTTTCTTCTACTCTCTATCTACTCTCTTCCATAACCACTCTAGTCTTGGACTTGCCAGAAAAATTTGCTCGAAGCTGTCCGACGAACGACCGACAGAAAAGTAACTTACGATAGAACAAAGTTTCATGTCTTTCGCTGGTCGTTGGACGAGATAGAGCTTCCAGTCTCCAGGATGTGTTCGCGGTTCGCGTTGCGGTGGAATTGCCGGTTACGGATCCTCTCGAGTCCGAAGCCTCGATCCAATGCACGCACCGCGGAAAGAAACAGTGTACTACTTCGTCTCGATGCGATACACTTCACTTAACCGGTAGCTCCAGTTATCCCCACGCGTCGGAGAAGCTCGAGGAGAGCTCTACGATCCTCTTCGAGATCCCTCGACCAGCGTCCGACACTCCTCGACGATCCTCCTCCTCGACGATATTCCATTCGCTGGAATAGCTGCTTAGACAAACGGAAGCGTAATCTACTTATTCGGTGCAGCGTAATTCGTTTGTTCGGCAAAATCGGATATCGTTGATAAGCCACGCACAAACAGTTATGCCCGTACCGGTATACGGCTGCTTATTCCCTCCGCGGATACAGTAATCTACAGAGTAATTCCTGCGAAATTCGGTTCACGCCGATCGAGCCTTTTTTCATTACAGCCAGCAAACGTGTTCCCGGCTTCGAAATCTGTTGCGACCACTGGCATCGGCATCAACATTTTCCTTATATACGATATATGTATAATACTAATATGTATATGTGTAGCTAGATCGTATACGTATTCGAAGGATCGTTGGCTCTGGTTGTTCGCACAGGAGGGGGCCCTGGCGATCGAATGAAAGGTCGTGAAAGTGACATTGACGGAACCGGTGAATACTCGTACATTTTCCTTTCTTCGTTCCCTCGGCTATTACTGCAATTAATAAGCGAGTCCTTGACCAAACCACGAGCGCGAACACGACGATGGAAACGGAAAGTTGCTTGCTCCGTTCTTTCGCTACGTATTCAAATCGATCCGAAAAATCGATCGCGTAGTCGCGTTTCTTTCTTCTAACATCACCGTCAGAATAATAAATGATCACCGTTCGATTCTCTGATAGGTAACTTGTTACATCTGCCCGCGCATAAATCGTACGCGTACAAGTAGATTATGTTTCAACGTGGTTTTGCTCCAACGACGCGTTATACTCTTTTCTTTGCACGGTTTATCACCGGCTACCCGATAATTACATCTCTTTCGACCATTCGATTTTACGCCATACTTTCATCCACCTTTCACTGCTTCTCCTACTGAATTTATACGAATTCTTTTTAGCCGGGCATAAGTAGGAATCCTGTCCTGGCTTCGGTATCATTTCGACTTTGTCAATTTCGGCGAAACTTCGAAAAACCGTCATGCTTCGATATCGACCAAATTTTCCGAATAACCTTTATTTTTTTGGGGGGAAATAAGATATCTTATGAGAATGGTTTTCGGCGACTGGAAAGAACATTTCTTGCCATTCTTCGGTCGTACCCTATACATCGACAACGAGATACAGTACAGCATGTGAACTGTTCAGAACACATGATCCGCATCTTCGGTCGTGCCGAATATATTGTAAACAGCATAGAATCAATATTAATAAATATATAATAAATATATATCTCTCCTGCGAACGGGCTGAACTACACACTTCCGAAACTGTACTTAAATTAGTTCGCATCTTCTACCGCTAGATGGCGCCAACTGTTTCTTCGTTTCTTAAAATTCCATTAATAGCCATTTATTGGCTTAAATTACGGTAATATGCACCAATTTGCGTCGGATTGCAAGGTTAATTTACTTCGGAATGCATGTTATAGTAAATTAAGCCAATAAAATCGGTATAAATTGAATTTTTACGAAAATTGAACAAGTGGCGCCATCTCTCCGGCGAACAGGGTGAACTACACACTTTCGAAACTGTACTTTCGTTAGTTCCCACGCGGTGCCACCGGATGGCGCCACCCGTTCTATTTCCTTGGAAAATTCTATTAACAGTTATTTATTGGCTTAATTTACTATATTATGCATCAAATTACATCGGAGTGCAAGACTAATTAACTACGGAATATTTTAACTTTACCAAACTGTTATCAATATTTCACCCTTCTTAGGCTAATAGTCATTATACTAAGGGTTTCGGTCTAACGTGCCGCCATCTAGCGGTAGAATATGAGAACTAATTAAAGTACAGTTTCAAAGGTGTGTAGTTCACCCTGTTCGCCGGAGAGATGGCGCCACTTGTTCAATTTCCTAAAAATTCAATTTATACTGATTTTATTGATTAATATGACATATATTTTTGCTATATATTTATTAATATTGATTCTATGCTGTTTGCAATATATTCCGTGCGTCCGAAGATGCGGGTTATGTGTTCTGAACAGTTCGCCTGCTATATTGTATCTCGTGAATAATGTAGGGTACAACTGAGGAATGGCAACAAAATTTTCTTTCCAGTCGCCGAAAACCATTCTGACAGATATCTTATTTCGTAAAAAAAAGTGCTTATTCGCAAAATTTGCTCGATATCAGAGCATGACGGTTTTTCGAAGTTTCGTTCCGTTAGTTCCTACTTTCCACCGCTAGATGGCAGAGGATTTTTAAGTCCATGGATTACGATATTTTTCAATTTCGTTCCTAGCACCGTGTGTTAATTAAAATGTCATTATTTCAGGTCCAACGAGGTCACGGAGTTCTCTGATCGCACCAAAAAGTCGGGAAAGCTGGTAATTTTGTAGAAAATCGCATGTTTTATTTCAGCCAGTACAGGTATTCGCCGCTAGATGGCGCCACGCATACCGATAAATATATATATATATATATATATTTTTTTTTAATTCGCTTAGTATATGCCAAAAACAAGAAAATAAATATTTTCTGATATTGTATCGTGTAGCTTTTATTTGAAATACTTACCTAGGAAATAGGATCAACCTCGATACGTGGTCTTTATAACATATTATTTATTAATCAACGAGGTGAAAAGTGCTTGGTATACTTACTTCGTATCGCGTACAAACATTTTACCTGTGGAATGTTGTACAAAAGAAACTGTTCCTTAATCGGTTCTGATACAAATTTTTGCCAATTCAGAACGTTATAATGTAATACGTTACGTTACTTTTGTTAGTCGTATAGTGTTAAAACAATTGTGCTTCGAGGTTATATTTTGATCATCGACCATAACCTGTTCGCATCGTCGGAGAGAGAAGCATAATTGTTGGAAACGTTTAGTGAACGGTAAACGAAATGACAGAATATTTTATAGAACCTGCCCTGTTAGTCGGAGAAATAGACGAAAATATAAATTTCTCTTTACCGCCGGTTTCTGGAGAGGAATACATCAAGAGGGTAGTGTAAGTAAGATGTTTTACGATGAAATTAATGGCTCGAGAAAGTACCTTCCGATCGCTTCGAACATTACAGGATAGAAGCACAACAATGCGCCGATGTTGTGGTAGCCGACATAAATGATAAACAGCTTAAAAAACCTACGATCGATATCGAACCCGTAAGTTTGCAAATGGTGTATTAAAATAGTTCGCTTCGGAATAGGATGTCTATGTCTGCGAGCGCATAAATAATATTAAATAATTATGTAAACGCAACGTTACAAGTTATCAGGATGCGTGGAGGCACCTCCGTGGCTTGGCCCGACACGCGATTGGCAATTGTATCAGGTATCAGAATTCTCCGATACAAGATTATACATAAGCCAGCTGAAAAATGGCATTGAAACGTTCAAACGTAAATTGGGACGTTGCGAAATGAATTTGGTAGGTAATGGAATATTCATTGGTTTGGTTAATGGAGCTCCAAATATTCGGCGAGTTACTTTAATCTTTGAAATTTACAGCCGGATATAGAGGACGAAAAAGGTTGGATCAAATTCTGTTCGGGACATAACGAAGAGAAAGTAAATACCGTTCCGACGTTGAGTGTAATTTTTCGTCTGAATCAACCGATGATAGAGCAAATATTGGAGTATTTGGTACAACATCTTTCGTCGCAGAAAAAAATACAATACGAATTGGGTCAATGGATATACGCGTTGTTAGTCGTATTAGAAATGCCGCTAACTCCGGATGTATGTTCTTGTTTGCGTTCGTTAGCTAGAACATGCTCGATTATGCGTGCACGATCGGTAATATTTCATTTTATGAATGATGCTTGCGATATAGAAAAGAAGCCGCTGTTAGTCATTGAAAGAAAGAGAAAGCAAAGTTTATCGTTTCTATGGTTTTTTTTTTTTTTTTAACAAATCAATTTTATTTCATCGTTGCTTATTAAATTCGCCTTCGACATAAATCGAAACGCGAGCAAAAGATATAATCTAAAAGGAAAATATAGGAATAAAATAATAATCGATATTAAAAGAACGTATAAAAATTGTTCGCTTCTGTCTCTCCTAACAAATTGTTTAGCTAAATATTAACATTGCCCATTTTCTTTTTTTCTTTCTCAGGAAAAATTGGAAGTACAAGAAGTAGGAGCACTGAATTTATTCATATGCCTAGTTGCAAGATACTTCCGACAGTTGGATTTGGCCGACCCTTGAGAATCCATTTATTAAAGTGCAATTACAATTATACTTGTACGTTTTAATAAAATTAATCTTTCGATACATCCGTCTTGTTCTTGCGCAACTTCCCGATTATTTAAAATATACTACCGGTAATGGGATACAATGAGGCAACGGTTTAATTAAATAAAAGTGTATTACAATAATCAAGTATTAAGCAGTAAATGGAAAACCAAAGTACTCTTAATCTAAGTTCTCTTGGTCCTGGAGCAGCGCCGTTGCTAATCGTTCTAAATCATCGTAACTAAGGTTATTCACTTTATTTTTCAGGTCTTTTATCAACTCGTTGACTATCCATTCTGTCTCAGGCTCCGAGTAATAGTGCCTCAGAACTCTAGAGATTTCATCTCGTAGAATATTGGTGCCAGACTTGCTATGCGAAGCCTTTACCTCGCTAGATCCTTCGTCCGCCTTTTTAATCACCAACAGATTTAATTTGCTTCCATCCTTGATTCCCGGATAGAAACTCAATGGATTTTCATCTGGAATATCAGGATAACGCTAGGTTAACCGTCACGTAAAAACCGAATATTTTCTTCAAACGTTCAAGTAAATTTACCAGCTAACGTTTTGCCCGTAAGCAACAGTCTCTGTTGTGGAACATCTATACCCAAAAGATCACTGACTTTGTGCTTTAATTGAAGCACCGTGTCCGAGGGCATAATCTACGGGAATTATAAACGATTTAATAACCGTGCGTAGCGGTGAGAATTTGTTGGAAATTTGTTCGAAGGCCGAATCGCGATAATTCGTAATACGGGGAGGAAGGAAAGTTCGAGAAACGTTATCGATGAGATGTTCATAAATGAAATTGATCGCGTGACGAATATCTTGTAAATAGAAAAAACGATACAGTCAAGAGATGCTTGGTACTCACGTCAACAACGCATTCTTTTCCTTGAAGCTTCTTCACGATAACTTTCATGTTGTAACGTGCTCGGACGAGCGTCTGTACGTTGACACGATCGTGTAAAATCAAATTTTTCGCAAGAACAAAATCTTTAACGATACAGATAAGAATTGGAGCATTTTATTGAGAGGTTATATTTTGCGACACACGATATTACTAACACGGTGTCATCAACTATTTCTACCGAGGACACGCGAACACATGCACACAGGTAGTTAGTAGTGAGAAATCCGAAACTTTTAACTATACAATATAGAGGTCGATACCAGACGTTGTTTATCGATATACGCGCACCATCGAGATTTTCCTACCGTGTCCTGACATCTGATCATAAAGAATTTTTTCACCTCTACTCACGGACTATTTTCGAGTATCGCGAATTTCTTCGTTTCATTCGCTGTTTATCTGTAATTTAAAAAACTAATGTTTATTTTTATATATATATATTTATATTTATATATATATATATATATATATATACATATGCGTGTACATATAAAAAATATACAGGTTGTTTCGATACGACGTATCGATACGAGCACTCGTATTTTTGGCGGCTCGTCCGAACGCCGACGTTTCATTGAAGGTTAGGTCGAAGGATTAACGTTTTCGAACGTAACGACACACGCGATCATGGCAAACGTGAAAGATACTTCGATTAACGTTAAAGAAACGAATTCGGAGGAAAATTGTGCGAGCCAGAAAGAAGATGTTTCGATTACTTGCAAGGAAGATTTAACTTCGTACTTTGAAAACTGGGATCACAGTGTAAATAAAATTTACGCGTCAAAGGTATTTGAAAAAACAAATAAACGAATTATTACATCCGGTTTGTGTGTGTGTGCGAGTGCATGCGCGTGCATGTTTTATTCGGTAGTGGGAAGTGTTCGGGGTCGATAATTAAGAGAGATTCGAGGTTACTTAACCTCTTTGAAGATACTGGCACGTAAGTAAGTAAGTAAGTAAGTAAGTAAGTAAGTAGGTACTCGTATACGAAAAGAATATCGACGGAATGGAAATAAGTAAGATATAATTACATAAAGGATCATGTGATATTGTTGATAAAATTGTTGGTACCGGCAGGTAGCACGGATATGCAAAGACGAGCCGTGTCAGCTAGGCATAGACGAGGCCGGTCGTGGACCAGTTCTGGGACCCATGGTTTACGGGATTTCGTACGCGCCTTTGTCGTCGAAGGAGCTTCTGGTGGAGCTGGGTTGCGCCGATTCCAAGAGTCTGACCGAAGAGAAACGGGACACGATTTTCGATAAAATTTGCAAGGAGCAGGATAAAATGGGCTGGTGCGTAGAAGCGATATCGCCGAATATCATCTCGAACAGCATGTATCGTCGGAGTAAAACGTCCCTGAACGAGGTGTCGATGATTTCGGCGATCGAACTGACTAAAATGGCGATAGAAGCCGGCGTATGGGTCTCGGAGATCTACGTGGACACGGTAGGGAAACCGGAGAAGTACCAGGCCAGGCTGGAACAGATTTTCCCCGGCATAAAAATAACCGTCGCGAAGAAGGCCGATTCCACGTATCCGATCGTGAGCGCGGCCAGTATCTGCGCCAAAGTATCCCGCGATCACGCGATACGGGCTTGGCAGTTTCGCGAAGGCTCGGTCAGTAAAGCATACGGAAGCGGATATCCGAACGATCCGGAAACAAAGAACTGGCTGATAGAAAACGTGGATCCGGTGTTCGGGTTTCCTCGACTGGTCAGATTCAGTTGGTCAACCGCCGAGAAAATCTTGGAGGAGAAGGCGTTGTCGGTGGAGTGGGAGGAAACGGAGGACGCGGCGAATCCCGGGGAGCAAAAGATCTCGAATTTCTTTTTCCGATCGCCGCCGAAGAGTTATCAGTGGCAGAAAAAGCGGCATCGGTTCTTTACGGACAGATGCCTGCACAACACTTCCGTTTTATGATGCGGCCAGTTCGAGGCGGAAATCGTCGGTGGACGTCCGTTGGAAATCTGTCGAATGATCTCGGAGAACGGACGTTCTGGAAGGATTAGGCTTATTTTGTATTCTCGAGCGTCGACGTAAATGCCGCTTTATTATCAGAACGTTAAGTTAAAGATAAAAGTTGGTTCGATTTATGTACATATGTACAGAGTGCTCTTACAGTAATACCGTACATAAAGTACACTCGAGACGATGCTTTCACGCGTTCTCCACACGCATCGTGTTTCGCCGTGCATCGGTAATTAACGATAGGAATGTTATCGGCGCAAAATATTCTTTGAAATATTCTTTGAAATATTCTTTGGTAAAACACACTCTACACTCACGCGTGACTGGCGGTAATAGTAACTCTAGGATAACGTATCTCTGCTCTCGATTAATAGCGACTAGATTCGATAAAAGCTACGACGAAAGAGAACATTCTCTCACCGGGTTGATTCTTGCTCTCCCGCGACTGGACGTGGATATAGAAACACTCGTGTACAATTAGATATAAACTCTCGCACTCGCTGTTGCTTTCATTCTTGGACAGACACTCGAGCGATTAATGGTTGTTCAGCAGGCGCACTGGAAATTTCCTTAAGTTTAACGAGACGAACGAGAGGAGAAAAGAAATTTCTAACCAGCACCGGCGGACACTCTTGCCGACGCACGGATGCCGTATCCTCTTTTCGAAAGTTTGCTCGTCGAATCGTGTGAACGATCGAATAAAAAGTTTGATGATATTATATAATCGGGATCAGTGGTCCTTTATTGGATCGGTTCATCGAATCTGTCGAGGAGGCCGGATCGCGTTACGTAAAAAGATCTTTGAAATAGTCGAGCGATTTCACGGGTACACACGCGCACAGATTAATGGACTGATCCAGTAAGTAGTTTGTTCGCCTCTGTCCCCTCTCCCATCTCGAACCCACCTCTCTCTCTCTCTCTCTCTCTCTCTCTCTCTCTCTGTCTCTCTCTCTCTGTCTCTCTGTCTCTCTCTCTCTCTCTCTCTCTCTCTCTCTCTCTCTCTCTCTCTCTCTCTCTCTCTCTCTCTCTCTCTCTCTCTCTCTCTCTCTCTCTCGAAAACGTCTATCTTCGTTTAATACATTCTTTCGTCTATGTCCTCGCTAACTGCGCTAACTGCGATTATAAAAAATAGAAACAACACGGATAATAATTTAGTAGACAAGAGTCTCCGGGTGGCGGAGACGGTTAGCAGGCCTGGAAACGGATGAGCACGAAGGGGAATTCTCTTCCCCTTATCGGAGGATCAATAAACACGTGACCAGTGGCAAGATGCAGGGCAGCAGCGCGCTACTTCCGCTTCCTGCAAGAACAGAAAAATCGAATTACGTAACTCGCCGAGGAAATTCGAACGTATCGGGGATATTATAATTTATGGTTGATGTCGTGGCTCCGTTAGACAGCGGCAGTAGAGACGAAAGGTTCAACCGGTCAAGACGAGAAACGTCTCGAGCGATCCTCTCCGAGAGGTTTTTCCCGGGAAGGAAACTGTCTTTTTCCCACGAAAATACGTCGTTTCACGACGCTTCCGGTGCGTTTTCTTCCGAAGAATAATCGCCTCGTTGGAACGCAGAGGTTTTTGCAATAAAGGAGAATCGCGTGTCACGGTAGGAATGGGAATGGGAATGGGAATGGGAATGGGAATGGGAATGGGAATGGGAATGGGAATAGGAGTCGAGGATGTTGCGCAGCCGAGCTTACCTCCCAAGATATGTTCCGCGTGCGTGTGCCCTTGCGCCCTTGTCTCCCTGCTCTCCATTACCGGCATCTTGTGGGGCCTTTCACCCTCTATGCTGAGCTCGTTCGATTTCCAATAGACGGTCGCTATCGTCGCCAGGCATTTGATCTTCAGGTCTCCCCTCTTGAAATGCTTCGCGTGCAGACGGAACTCCAGACCGAGCACGGCCGTCTCCAGACCCTCGCGATCTACTTCGGTGATGTGGGGCCCTCTCAAATATTGCGTGTCGACCTAAACGGAAACCGACACCGACCAATAGCTGGATATACATAGTTTTCGAACGCGGCTCAATTTGCGACTCCACCTGGACGACCGCCTATTATTACCTCTTCGCGTGGTTTTTCTTTCGTTTCGAAACAACTCTGTTTACTTGCCGATCGCTTTCTTAAGAGGCACGCGACTAAAGATCGATAAAGGTGGTCCAAGAGGAGTTTCACCTCCTAGTCGACCAACGGTCGTAAACTAGTACCGCGAGTCACTTACAGGCTCTCCGTTGATGAACCAACTGAGCATGGCAGCTGGTTTCGACTTGGCCGAAGTGCAATTGAACCGCACCACGTCGCGGACCTGATAACGATGCCTTCCTGGTCGACCGGTGATAACGGGCCCGTCTTCCGGCAGGGCTGCAACGTTTTACAACGCTCGTTTTATCTTTTTGCCTTTTTTCCCTTTTCAAGAATTCGTTTAACTTTCTACGAAGAGATTAAAAGACCGGGAGGAGATTAAGAGAGCGTACTCGCGAAAAGACGGGGAAAACTTTAGTCCTGCTCGGACGGCTTTATTAGCGATGAAAAAAATGATGTATATTTTTGTTCGATGGATATGTCGCGTAGCAGGACGTGCCTTACCCACTACCATCATGTCCGAGTGATCGGATACCGTCTGAAAGGAGGGCGCCTCCGCTGACACCTCGCATCTGTATCTTCCGGAGCTCATCAGGTTGACGGAATAGAGGACGACCGATCGCTCGGTCGAATTGTGAATCTGAAAGCAGGAAACAGATTCGGTCGTGAAATAGGGGGAAGGCTGGCGGAAGAAGGTGGTCGCAAGATGGTTGGCCGTGGAGGTAAGGAAGAAATGAAAAACGACGCGCTGTAAATAGATCGAGAGAGCGCGCGGAGTGCGCGGTGCATCGGCACGAGAGAAGAAAAATCAATAGGACGCGATTCTTACGTTCGCCGTGACACCTGGCAGCTGGAAGACGAGCACCGGTGGTCTGTCCTGAGGTACGTAGCGATAGAATTCGTTCCCGTCCTTGTACCATTTCACCGAGTACAACGTCTCGCCGTCCAGGTTGAAGTTGCACTCTAGTCTTATGTTCTGACCGCGGACCACGTACTGGGGTACTACCAGCTCCAGCATCCTCAGGGCCCCCGTCTCTGAAATATCGAACGATACGAGGAATAGAAGTAATCCATTAAACGTTTAATTAAGCCCGACTGTTTGACGTTGAACGGGAAATGACATTTGAAGAGGGCAATCGCGTCGGTTATTTCGATTAAGCCGGATATGTCGGCGAAACGATATCCGGCAATTTCCAATTTGTAATTTCATCTAGTTCATTAGGGTTCATTAGGAACGATAATTAGTCGTCGATTAACGCGAAATAGTAATTCTTTAGCGAATAGATTGTCCCAGCAGCGAAATCCATGCAGTCGACAGGAATATCGATGCGGACGACTGGCAAATTGATCGTTTCACTCTTTCGTGGCTCGGTAAGAAGCGAAAAGAACGGAATTACGTTCGAAATAAAAGGAGCCTGGGCCGCTTATCTTACCCTTATCTTCGAAGGCAAGCTTTCATTTCATTTTCCTCGCGACTTTTTACTCCCTTTTTAGTCGGTTATTAACTCGGAATCGCGCAACATTAAGGGAACGTTTCCCAACAAAGAGAATTATCTTTCGACGAGTAAGAAGAATAATGATTTTCGGGCGGCACGAAACGAAGGACGAGAAGGATTAAAGAGGCAACCCGAGATAATTGTGCGTACGCGGAAGGTAGCATCCTGTAAAAGAAGTAGAATTTCGTCCGAGCAAAGAGACGGAAGGAGGACGGAAGGATAAAAGTCCAACTAAGATCGAATTAGTTGGGCCGCGGCGGTAAAAAGGGCGAAAACAGAAGCAGTTCGCAAAAATTGCCGTTCGCACGAGAGGGTCGCGACGACGCGCCGGAAGCGTTCCGGTCGGTTGTCGCGATCGCGCAACCAAACAGTTTTTTATCTCCTTGACGGGTAAGGTTAGATCTCGGTGGGCCGAGAAAGCAACGGGTATTTAAAATCCTCAGCAGTGGTTTGACAGCATCGGCGAGCAAATATTTTTCCATCGGGCTGGAAGTCGCTCGTTACCGTAAGAACCCTCTGTGCGCCCGTACGCGTGTATGCTTTGGATCGACAAAAGGGTTGCTTTTCGCCCGCTCGAAGGGGTGGCGTTCGTCGAAGAAAAGGAATCGGCTACTTTGCTTGTCCGAGGAGGATGGCGAACGGGCTGGGTTATTAAAGGAGACAGAAAGGGAAATAACGATAAGAAAGAAGGGCAACGAACGTGAATGGCGATGTAAATGGGGTGGCATCAGGGGTGAAAGGGAAGAAAACCGTGATAAGTGTGAAGACGATGCCGAGAGAACGAAAGAAGAGAGATAAGAAGGCTCGATAACGAGGCTGGTTAAAAGACGAGAGGAAGGTGGAAAAACGAAAGACGGTCCGGAGAAGAAGACTATGAAAGTGTAAAAACATTAGGTATTTGCGGGACATCTTTTGTCGTCGGTGTTAACGTCGCGTGCCATTCGCGTGTCTACCTTTGCGGCTTCTTATCCTTCTTCCTTTTTCTCTTTCTTCTTCAATTTTCCTTTGCACCTTTCAACGGAGCCTCTCGCCGGCTTTCTCGTATCGACGCGACGTCGCGCTCTTCGATGCCATCGAGCTTTCGATAGCATCTCGGACGCATTTCGACGAACGTTTTATGCTTCTGAGAAAACGGTCGGTGAATACTAGACGCGGCTGAAGTGCGACGAGCGTCCAGCAGGTACATAATCGTATGCGGGGGGACGCGTAAAAAGCAAAGTCGCAGGTGAATTTTGTCGAGCGTGGGTTCCTTAGGTCGAAGGGCGTTCGTAGCGAGGAATCTATTTCGATCCACCCTATTCGCAGACGTTCACCCTCGTGACGGAAGAAGAAGTCGAAAGCGAAAGTTGTCGAGGAGAAAGAACAGGCCTGCTGGTCGAAAGGGGTCGGATTCGAGAAGAGAGGGGTAGAATGGAATATTGGAGTACGGGGCTCGGAAGATCGCGCATATGATTCATTGGTGGTACGTTAGGAATGATAACTCATGCATATCGAGCACGCCAGGGGGTCGGATTTTGTTCGACGAGTCCGTGAGTCAGTAGCTGCACGCGGCACGAGTCGACTTTTATCTTTGTCCAGCCGACTTCGGGGCAAGTTTACACAGGGAAGACTAGGCGCGGGACGGATTCGAACCTCTGAACCGCGAGTCGTTCGAAATCTAGGGTCGCGTACACGGCGAAGCCAATCGTTAACCAGTCGTAACGATGTTAATCCACGATGGCTGGAGAAGGGGGGGGGGGGCTTAAAGCGATCAGACGCGATAGGAGATGGAATAGAAGGAGAAATCCTGGGTGTAGAATCGGATCTGTCGCTTGTCCGGGGAAGCCCGGAAAGTCGTCGGGGAGTCGTCGGGGAGTCGGTGAAACGAGAAATGCGACGAAGAGGGCAAAGAGAAGGAGGAAAGGTGTCGTCGAGTTGACCCCGGCTTTCTACCTTCCATCGCGACTGTCTGGACAGTCGGTTAATTTCGTCTCTCGGTGTTGCTTTACGGCACGGAAATCGTACACCGTCGCGTCCCCAGAGCGAAGCCAGCTATCTGCCAGCCACAGATCGTAGTTCGCTCGGCATCGAGGAAAGGGCAAACGGTGTCGCGTGTCGAGGTCTCGGGTCGCTTCGCGATGTCAACCCCGATCCGTTCTACGTACCTCTACCGATCCGACAAGCGTTTTCGCGATGTCCTATTAATCGAACACGCTCCTAGACGATTCGGCGAGAACAGACTCAATTACCGCTTCTATAATGTAAAGATGAGTGTCTGTAAAGGGGGTGCGCGATTGCGGTGGCTCGTACCGAATTCTTCTCATTCTTTTTCTTCGGGAAGGTAATGAATGGTCCGAAAAAGGAATCGCGTTTTGTTCGAGCTTGTAAACAGATTTCTCGATAAATAAGATACGGCGAATAAAAGTGTCGGCAATAAATACGTAAATTACAGCCGGGTTTTAATTAAATAATACCCGGTTGAATTTATGGCCGGCAGGGCGCGGCGCGTGATTCGATAGTCGAGCCTTCTGTAAAGGGAATAGAAAATCCGCCGGTAAAAACGGGAATATGAACGGCGTGCGAGGGAGAAAGAAATAAAGGGAGGAAAAAAATAATCGATCGAACGGTTATACGGAGTTTATTCTCCATATTTATTCGTATTCGAACGCCACGTCGGCGTCGGACTATCCTACGATCCGTCGTATAAATTTTCTACTTTTTTGCCGCTCTCTCGATCTGTCTGGCTGTCTGTTCGGACGAGATTCGATGCTTAAACGGACGACGCGACGGTAAGTTTCGCGAACGGGAAAGTGAACGGGAAGGCGAACGGTTCGCGATCGAGGAACAGGCATTGTCTCGCGAGGGTTAATCGGTGAAGAGACACCGTGAGCTCTTTATTCGTTGTTTGGCGGTGACGGCGCGCAACAGGACCGTAAGGCCGATCGTGCGTGAGTCACGTTTATTTTTCCCTTTATCGAGTTTTATCGAGTTTTATCGAGTTTTATCGAGTTTTATCGAGTTTTACCGAGTTTTACCGAGTGAGTCATTTATATCGCGATAAAAATCAGGGAATAATAAATGATACGGGTAGCGCGGGAAGGCTCGAGGGAGGAGTGGTCTCGATAGGTCGAAAATTTCGAGCTCTTTCGATCGTTTCGATCGCATCGAGCGTACCGCACGCTTCGGATTGCTACCGGTCTCTATTATTCCGCGAGCGAAACTTTCTTCCTACTATTTATTCGCGATAGTTTCGGCTCCGGCTTATGTTTCGTTCGGTGTAGATTATTCAGAACGCGGTACAAACGAATAGAGTACGCGCTGTTAAATGGCGGCGTAACTGGCTCTCCACTGGAGTCTAGTTGGCTGCTCTCGATATAACGCAAGTTATATCGACGTTACCGACTAAAATCAACTTTCGACGAGGTTGGCTCAGATTAATTGCGAGCACCGAAGCTAGCTGGAATTTAAAGTTAAGCTGGATCGAACGTTTAGATCGATTAGGCAGACTCGGACCGACAACGAGCAGCTAGTCAAGTTATCGCGGTAAGCTGGTTTCCCTCGGAAGAAGGAAAAGAAGGATTTTTCCCCGGAGCGGGCCAGTCCAAGGGACAGACGCGGAGCAACGATACAATTTCTCATCCGTCGCACGTCCCAAACTTTCCACGACGTCTCACGGTAATAACGGAGGAGGCGTCGCGTGCTTCGGAGCGTTTAAACGGTGACGAGTAATAAAGGGTGTTGCGAGCTGACACGTAACGCGTCGACGCTCCTCGTCGACAGACACACGGCAGACGTGCTCTCGTGGAATTTACAAATTCCCACCGACTTTCCTTCTTTCTTCGCTCTAACCTCCGGGCTGAAACGTTGGCTATCGCAACAAACGACTCGAATAAATCGTTCGGATGTCGTTGACAACCTTCAAAGGTTGAAATCGCAGAGGTTCCACTCGATAGATGGCGTCGCGATGGTACCGCTATAATCGACTCTTTAAATTAATTAGTTGTAGAGGGAAGCACGATACTCGCCGGTACATACATATATCTATTGAAATAATATTTTTCCTCGATTCGATAGACGTTCGAAAAGTAGCCGTTCAGAGATCGGCCGGTTCGCTTCGGTTTCGTTCGATTCGGTTCGGTTCGGTTCCATTTAAATGTGAAATTAAACTCGACTGCGAAACCGTCTTATCGGCTGATCCCTTAAGCAGACGTTTAAATCTTCCGCCTCTCGAATCCGTGCTGACTGCTGTTTCTCTCTTTGATCGCCGTTACCTCTTCTTAATCGAGCATTTCGAATCCTCGCTGCTGAAAAATGAAATCGTCGCGTTCCTTGTTCGGATTAACTCGTCGAACGGATCTCGTTTCCGCCGCGGAAAAGTCCGTGGTTCGCGAAACTGTCGCTTTCGCCACCGAATATATCCGAAAAAGATACATCGGATCTATCGGAGTACGTAGGTAGCTAACCGGTAAGCTTCGGGCATGATCGAACGACGCGAACGAGTACCTAATCGAATTTCCAAGTCAACAGCTCGAGAGCGGGATGTTCCGGAACAAAGGGACGAAAGGAAACGGCATCGAGGGCGAGAGGAAATGGTTGCGGAGCTAGCCGATTCGAACGATTTCGATACTTGCGGGTGCGGGACTGCGGCCAAGGAGCCAGCATCCCGAGAGGAGGGATCGATATAGCGGCCAGGATCAAACGAACTAGACGGTGTAATGAAATATTCTCTCTCTCTCTCTCCCTCTCCTTTGTTTTTCCTCGATCCTCGGTTCGTGAGCGTCCAGCCGGGCCAGAAAAGCTTCACAGCCGTCGCGTCGTGTCGGTTCGTTTAATTACCGATCCGATTGCGAGGCTACCGACTTGTAGCCGTCGTTCGCCGTTCTCTAGACGTGCCAACGTCGTTCCGAGAGACAAACTCGCCAGCGAACAGATTAAACGGGAGTCTATGGATACGATACTCCCCCGTCGCGGCAGCGTCAACGATACACGTAATCGGCGAATTAGTTTTTTGACACAGCGGACGAATCTTCAGGAATCCCGATTCGACGGTAAGGCCTGTTCCTGGAACAGAGTCGGAGAGGGCGGGGATAGGAGAGGAAGGAAGGAAGGAAGGAAGGAAGGAAGGAAGGAAGGAAGGAAATTCCGGTGGTCGACCGATAAGTTTTGCGGATGCAACGTATCCGGTGATTTGGTATTGTCGCTGTCAATGGATGCACGCAGGTAGAACGACGCGTAACGATGTCCTGCTGTCCTTGTCTTCATCGATTTCCGATCGATCCTCGTTGCCCGTACGAGATTCTATTTCTCCTTTGTTTTTTATCCTTCCGAACCTTTTCTCTCGAAACGCCGATACTTTTTCCTTTCTTACTTTCTTCCCGACTGAAAATTTCTAATCTTTATTCATGTATCGGCGGAATCATTGAGCTTCTTCTCGCCGCGTAATCTCGACGCATCTTAAGATATTCCGAGCGTCTTTCGAGGCATGAATGCGTAATACCCTGAGAAAGCGCAATTATAGGGGAAACGGTGTGAATAAATAAAAGCTGCTCTCCCGTCTCCCGTCTCCCGTCTCCCGTCTCTCGTCTCCCGAGAGAATTTTATCGGGGAAAAGTTTTGTTATGATAAACCGTCTGAACGCCGCCAACTTCCAACCGTGAAGATGGAATCAGCAAATTCTCCTACCGACGCTCACATTTTTATTCCGCTACTTAATATGTCTTGTTTAATACGTTCGCGCCGTTGCGCTCGCGATATTCCGATGCCGAGTACGCTATTACATAGAAATTAATGGGCTACCAGCATTGTCCGTGATAGCAACTATCGAGAAAGAAGCATCTGGGATAGGAGGCGTGGTAAAGTTGATCGACACAATCGATGAGTCAGCCTGAATTCCGTCCTCGATTAACAGCGGCCAACTAATTAGCTCCAGTTAGTTATTCGCGCGAAATATCCTTCTGGTAAATTCTTGGTAACGCGTTCACGCGAATTCGTCTTTGTGTTTGTTGTCCGGTACAAATATCGTTCCATCTATAGTAATATGGCTAATATGGCTAATATGGCTAATATGGCTAATATGGCTAATATGGCGTATTTAGAACCAAGTAACAGGGAAGGGGATATAAAGTAAAAGTGAACGTAACCGAGCAATTAATCAAGATTAGCTCGCAGGACGATCGAAAGGTTCGGACGGCTTTCAGCCAACATCGATAGGGTGTTACCTAGCCGAATTGCATAGCTGGTTGTCACCGGCGAACGGATTCTATCGAATCGGTTACGTTTCGCGCAGCGAATAAATCGACCATTTGCTTTCTTCTGACTGGACATTCTATGGACGCGTTACTTGTTGTTGTTGGATAAACGTAGTTTACTATCAGGGAGAATTTCTGGAACGCGGGAGAGGCGCGGGACCGCGAACGGAAAGAAATTTTTCCACGGGTCCAATCGGTCGGCTGTTTTCTTTTCCACACACGTTTTACGACGAAACACACCTACGGATCGCGGTGTTTTCCGTTTCTCCTTTTTCCTTTTTTCTTTCCTTTTCTCCTTTTTGCTCGAATGTTTTCGTTCGATCGATCGAACAGCCAAAGAAAGGAACTCGCCAGGCGTGACGGTTTCGAGCGGAGCGCAGCGCCGCGGCGAATAAAACGGGTATCCAGGCTCCCGTTAATTAATCACGCGAGAACGGCCTCGTAATCGGAAGCTAAAACTTTCCGTTTGCCTGTGTTTCGTCGGTTTAACGCTGCTCTTTGATACACGTGTTCGATAACGCGCTGTTTTGTTTGCTCTTTTACTGCCGCCGCCGTCGCCGCCGCCGCCGCCGCCGCCGCCGCCGCCGCCGCCGCGATCTCGTGACAAGATTTAATTGTTTCGAAGAAATTTGATCGTTTGATCGGAGCCGGAGAAACGGAAGTTTAGATTTCGTTCATTTCGCTAGCGAAACCGATTGCTGGCTAACGAACGATTAATCCTTAATGAAGCGAAGGCTTTTCGAAATTTTCAGTCGAGAGCGAACGATCGATTCGTTCGATTAAATGGGAGAAGTTGAACCGAAAAGAAATGTAGCGGGATAACAGGATTTGTCGAGTACCGCGGCTAGACGGATATAAAAGAGGAAAGTAATGCCGTGCAAATAAGTAAACGGATTTAATCGCGACAGATAACCCGTGGAGGGTCGTCTTAAATAATCCGAAACGGTCTCCGAGTCCGCGCTCGAAGTTTCCACGGAAAGTTTTCGGAAGTTGGCTAATCCAGGGAACCTAAGAACGAAGGGAGAGGATATCTCAACAATTTTCCGGCCAATTTAATTAAATAATTATCGCTGGACGCGGCCTTCTCCCCCGATCGAGAACTTTCCAAGAACGATCAAATTCTAAGGTTGCTCGAATTTACGAGGGATGCTTTCCTATCGATATATGTATGTACGTATGTATGTAGTACAGTCGAGAGTCGGTTGTTTATCCTTCGTCGAAATCGAATGGTCCACGCCGCGTTGCGTGTAACGAGTTGCTTACGGGCTACTAGCCGTTCCAACGACCAACGTCGAATCTAGTCTTCGATCGTTTCGTTGCTACTCGACCATGCTGGAACGAGTGGATCCGATCGATCTTTATTTAGCCGGATCGCGTACTTTGGTCTGCGATAGCGTTAACCTCTCGGTATCTCGCCTGTATCCGGAAACTTCTCTCGGGATCGTCGTCTGGTTCGTTTGCACGATAAATACGAGCCGAAGCATCGAGAGCTTCTGACCAAAGGAAACTCCGAGCCGCGCAAACATTGCTTCGCGTGTAAACTAGACGCGCGTACGCGAACAACGACTGTACTCGGTTCCGCCCTCTCTTTCGAGTCTTCGACCCGCTTAGCCTCCGCGAGTCTTCCACCGCGTCCCTTTACCCCGAACTTGTGCCGACTTATGGAAATCATGCCGAGGTAAACGTGCCGGAAAACGTTCAAGACGCGTGTCGGACCGCGAGAGTAAAAGGATCGGTAGCTAACGACAGATTTCCATCGTTACGTTCCCGTCCCGTTATTGGCTCCCGTTATTGTTATTAGCGAAATTTCTTCGACGCCGCTTGCCGCGGACGCGTTATCGCTGCTAACCGATCTGCAATTAGACGAATTTCCATCGCGCGAGCAGCTGCTTACGAGACTCGTTATTTCTTTGTTCGGAAGTATTCTCCGCGTCCGTTAGCCCAACCGATTTGCACACTTTCGAATGCTCGTCCGCATCGAGATAACGTTGCGCCGTTAAATATTCACCGCGTCCGCTTGCTTGCGCGTGGAATATTCCCTACGATAGGGCTACGATAGGGCTACGATAGGGCTACGATAGGGAATAGGTTCGGTCGACCGGCATTGTATTCGTATCGCGATCGAATGCGTAGCCAGGCACGCACGCGAGTTCCTCGGGCTCGAAGAAAACGATCGGCGAATGCGTTTATCCCTATCTGCCGCTTTTGTCCTTTTTATCTCTTGTTCGAGGAGCGTCACGCACCAAGATGTCCGTCCGGTGGTTGTTGTTCGAAAGGTGTACCGCGAACGTTCACCGGAAGCGTGGCCGTCGATAAGCTCGAAACCGGTCCTCGAGGATGTACCTCTTTTATTCCTGAACAGTGAACGTCGTCTACATAGGAAATTAGCCGGTGTTATTCCAGTCGATCGTTTCGTTCGAAGAACGGATCGCTCGGTGTCGGACAACCCTCGAAAATGATCTCGGCAAAAGTCCGACCAACGAATTTCATTTTCTTCCCGGGATTTCCAATTTTCATGCAGAGCTCTCGATTCCTTTTTTCCCTTCTACAATCTAGCAGGCGACGTCGCGGCTGATGACTAAATCGCAATTTCACTGATCCACCCAAGGACAAAGTCTCTCTTTTTTATTTTCTTTCTTTCTTTTCTACCCTCTTTCCTTCCCTCCTCCACGGTTGATGAAAGTTTGCTCGAGTCGCGTTATTTGCCTTCGTCTGAACGGTGCCACGGGATCTCCGCGAAACTGCTATTATTATTTGTTCCGGAGTGTTATTGTAGGATCCATGGAGAAAAGAGGGAGGTACAGAGGGCGTAGTTGTTGGTTGGTTATGGTCGAACACAGAGCCGACTCTCTTATGCTGCCCTTTGTTATTTTACCTATTTCTCTTCTGATTTCTACTCGAGAGCCATGCTTCGTTCTACGTCGTTACGACGTTCTACGACGTTATAGAAACGAGGACGCGACGCCGTCAAAGGGAAATACTTTCTATCCTGTTCGAGGATATTGGGACAATATTCTCTCGATGGTACGCGTCAAAGGACTCGTGTTCGGTTATTAATTTCCTAACGCGGAAACGTCCGTTTCGTATCGATCACGGTTATTCGGAAGATCCTTTCGTGCAAACTATAATTTGCCGATCGTCCAACTTGGATCGAAAAAGTCCAACGAGACGAGATAATTAGACCGTATCGAATTATTCGCGCGTTAGCGTTTCTTGGATAATTTACCGATACCTGCTTGTTTTTTCTCCTTACCGTCGAGAAAAAGGAAAAAGATATGGGAATAAAGTTTGAAAAGCGTTCGAATGGCGTGGAGCGGCGGTTGGGAAATAACGCTGGGAACGAGGCAAAGGCGAAGTCGAAGGCAACAACATCGATAGAAGACGGGGGATGCGGAGGAAATTAAGGGATAAAGAAGCGATCTCTGCGTTCACCTTTTGTCGCGTAATATTTTCCGATAAATAGCGGAAGTATTGAAAGTAAATGTTCGGGAAATACAGGGGTGAAACACGGCGATAAGCACGGAGGAGAGAGTATATATAAGGCGCGCGTAAATCTATCGACCAAACTTCACCGATAGCTACATACGTAGTAGCTATATTCGTTCGCCTGCTAGTCAAAAATTACGTCTACCGCGCTCTAAAACGCTGTTAGCGTACCGCCGAAAATCAATTTCTTCTTGTTCCGTTTCATTGTTTTCGTGCCGACGCGTAACGTAACGCGTTAACGAGTGCGATCCGGTCGAGGCACATTTCCTTTGGACGTCGAGAACGTTACTTTCGGGAGACCGGTTACGATAGAAAAGGCTACGATAGAAAGGGCTACGATAGAAAGGGCTACGATAGAAAGGGCTACGATAGAAAGGCGTAAGGGACGTAACAACGTAATATCTTTCTGGAAGATATACGACAGGCTTGATAGACCGTGGCAACGTAGGTGGAAAGCATGTCGGTTCGTGCGAGAAAATTATTTTCACCGAGGATACGTGGCAGGATTGAAGGCCGGGTCACGTGATCCGGCTAATCGACACTGCACACGCTCTAGCCGGCTAAATTATCCTCGAGAGAGAGAGAGAGAGAGAGAGAGAGAGAGAGAGAAAGAGAGAGAGAGAGAGAGAGAGAGAGAAAAAAGAAGAGAAAAGAGAGATAAACCAAAGGTGATATTACCCTTCGGCGGAGGAGATCGGTGAAAGGGCGTGGCGCTGCGAGGCAACACTTCCCTAAGCTTCCCCGGAGCGCCCCTAGCTTCTCCCGAGGATCTTCCTCTCGGAGAATATTCGATCGTAGCAAGTTGCCGTTGAAAATTTCACGCGCGACCGCGAATAACGTGTCGCCGCGAGACAACGTAGCGTTCTTGAACGGTAACGGAGAAAAAAGGATATTTTTGTTCGTCGGAAAGGAAGTAAAATGCAGCAAGGTGTGTCGCGCCTTGGCCGGAATCGAGACGTTCGTTCGGTTCGCTTCGACGAAGACACGAGACGTCTCGCGGCTCGCCGTGAAAGAGATACTATCGGCCAAAGATCGATATTAGATTCTGAATCTAAAGGAGTGTTCGGGTGAAATCGAGGTCAATTTCTTTTACGCGATACCGCCGCAAGAACGAGTAATCGAACGACGACCAAGCGTAAACGGCGTCTACGGAGTATCGATGTCCTACGGTTCTGCCACGCTGCAGAATATACATATATCTCTCTCTCTACCTACTTAACGAATTACCGGCTATCATTTTCCATTGGTTGTCATTAGCGGAGCACGGTTCGCGCTCGTGACGCGCATTATTACTTCGGATACAACAAATGAAAATTATATTCGCGGCACGATTCGGTCTGGAATTATAATTCGCGTAATCGAGGATGCCTAAATTCGAAATGTACGAAACACCGATGATTCTGTTTCACGGGATTGACGAAGAATCGACGAAGAAATCGTAGGTTGAAGAGTTAATCGAGAGCGTAGTCGAGTGACCGATCGATGATAGGCCTTAACGAACCGCCTCGTAATTAATACCCGAGCTTTCCACCGTTCCTTCGCCTTATTGACCAACTATTTTTTCTCCTCTGCCTTCGCGGCAGCGATTTCGGTCCTCTGCTTTCGTACTCTGTTTAAAAGTAATTTCCATTATTAACCGTTCGTTTTATTGGTAATTTCACGATAACGGAGGAGGTAATTAAACGAAAGTCGCGACGCGCGAAAGAAAGAAATTGTTGCGAATTCGAGTTTCGGCGTGCGACGCGCTTCCCATTTCCCATGAGTGTTCGTTCAGCTCGTTACCGCGATCGCGTTACCGCGCATACGCGCGAGCATGCGTGCCACCTGAACGATGTAAATTTGCATTATCCCCGCGCGCCGAGGCAAATATTAAATTAATAAAAACAGACAAATTTCAGGCTGTTTGCCAGCCGCGCTCTCGACGCCGCGTCGAGGCGCGGCGAAGCGAGGCGAAGCGAGGCGAAGCGATGGGACCTGGGATTCTTGATTTATTTAACGCGCTTTCCACGATACTACGTGAACAGGTGGGAGGGTTCGATAACTACGAATTCGCGTTCCGCGGTAATACTTGAACGATGTTCGACGTTATCGTCCACTGGCCAACTATGATGCATCGTCGTTGCGCGCTGCTTCTAATTAGCCTTTAAATAAACCAATTTATTTTAGTTTCAGTTTGATCCTTCGAATAAATATTACGCGAGCATCTATTAGGAAATATTTGCTTGCGGGTAAGCACGATTTCAGGTATTCGGCGAAATCTGAACAGCGCTTTGTCTCGAACGAGTACGCATCGGCGATACTTTACCGACGCTTTGGTTAACAACCATCGAGAAGTCCAAAGTATCGACGATCTCTGTAACTATTGAGAGAGAGAGAGAGAGAGAGAGAGAGAGAGAGAGAGATAGATAGAGAGAGAGGGTGGCAAAGTAAATTTAGGTGGTCGTTAAAGGAACACGGATCGCTTGTTCGCAGAACACGCGCGTTTCGTTTCGTTTCACGGTTTCGGGGACAGTTTCAATAACTTTATTCGCGAATTCTTCAGAGGGTTGGCCCATTTTTCGCGTATGCTCGCGAGAGAGTGGATAAATAGAAACGTCGCGTCGCGAATCTATCCGACGGACGTTCGTAGGAGGTTGTCTGGTTGTTCGATATTTAATTAAGATCCGTTGTTTCTTTTCCGAAGGTAGAGGATCGAAAGGAGGAACGAAAGGCAGACAGATTTGTGTGGGAACCGATGCCACGAGTCGAACCGTCGACTCTTGATCAATATTGGACATCGGTGATTGGGTAACTTGCTCTAATTTAACGGAGTTTCCAAACCAACTTGGGACGAATCGTGTACAAGTCACTTAGTTTCCAACTTGGCGGATCGAGTTCCTTAATTCTGGTGAATCGGACAATTTTCCAACGAGCCAACGCGGAACGCTCGATGTACACCGGGTCTGCCGATACCGAGATTAAGCGAGTATTATATTCGATTCGATCAGGCTTAGTTACGGTTGGAATATCGTTCGCTACGCTATCGGTTACTAACGACGATACTATACCAACAGCGAATCCGATGTCGGTATTCGACGCTGTACACGCGATACCGGTAGAAGCTCAAGGTAGAACCTCAAGGTAGAAGCTCAAGGTAGAAGCTCAAGGTAGAAGCTCAAGGTAGAAGCTCAAGGTAGAAGCTCAAGGTAGAAGCTCAAGGTAGAAGCTCAAGGTAGAAGCGAACTTACGAACAGAGACGATCGACAAACGGATAAACTTTATCTCCGAAAGTGATTAGTGCCGAATGAAAAAAACGCTCGGCGCGATGATTTAGGTTTATTTGGATTTTCCGGCTTCTCGAATAAGCTTAATCAGATTCGAAGAACAGATTTATATCCGCCAGGGAGAAAAATCAAACTGTTTAGGATAGAATCGGTAGGCAAGACATCCATTCGTTTAACAAAGCGGCAATTATAACGGGCAATATTACTTTCCCGATTATAAATTCCATTAATATATTATATCGAGACTGTTTCGAGCGTTATAATACCGTTAAAATGATAGTAATAAATCCTGTCTGTTAATCCAGCCATTAGCGTGTACCGGGCTCGTTTTATCGACAGCGTTTGTCGTTTTCGCGGTAAGTCGGCCGATTGTTGCGGGAAAATATCCATCGTTGCGGCATCGCTGCATGTTCGACTAGTCGTCGGCTCGAAATCCGGCTAAATCCCGCGATATACACCGCGATATACGTACCAGTTTCTCTAGCCCTCTATCTTCCTGTAGGCGTCTATGGGGAAACGATACTAGGCCAAATTGGGCATAATGCCAGATACTTTCCGAATACTGTTTTTTTTCTTCCGTTTCGGCCAGCTTCGAATCTCGGTCTCGAACTCGGTCCCGAACTCGGTCCCGAACTCGGTCCCGAACTCGGTCCCGAACTCGGTCCCGAACTCGGTCTCGAATTCGGTCACGAACAGGCCAGTTTGTATGCATCGTATGGGAAAATATTTATACGCGATGGTGGAGCTGTTTTCCGCGGTCCAACCCCGTGCTTCGGTCCGTTTATTTTCCAAACACGGAAGTAATTCCGTCGACGGGGGTTGCTATCCGTGGAACACTGCCGGAGGATTGCTTTCACGTGGCGTGATTGCGCGCCAAACAACCGAACCTAACCACTCGACGATCGGCAGAGTAGGAGAAAACTTTCTTTTTTCCTCTTGTCTCTCCCGAAAGAGTAAAAAGAGGTAAAAGAGGAGCAAAGAGTAGGAGCGCTGGGGGAATATCTAATATTCGTACGTCGCTGACTCGGCCGATAGCCGTTCGTTTCAAAAGACCGACTTAAACGTTCTTTCGTACTTAACATTTCTAATTTATGTGGACATAAATACCCGCATAATCTCCGGCTACTTTAAGGAAGCAATATTCCGCGATTAACTGTACGGTCATTTTCGGAGAATGTTGCGTCGCGTTAATAACATCGATCTGTAACGGATCTCTGTTAATTCCCGCTAAAAACGGCAGAGAGTAACTTTCGGGAAAGTTGGGAGACAGGTTCAGGCAGGAATTCGGACGAAGAAGCGAAATTTAATACGCGCTCGCGCAACGCTAGGGAAATTCCCCGTTAACGAGAAGAGAGAACCGGGGAAACATTATCCGTGGAATCGGCCTCGTTAACCTCCTTCATCGATCGTTCGAACCGAACAAAAGGTTAAACAATGCTTCCAACTTGTCCAATAGAGAAGTTGCAATGTATAATAGCGTGCGCGGTCGCTGCAACGTGATTAATTAAAACTCGCCATCGATGGAAAGACGTGTGCCGCGGAAATACACGGACATTAAGTGTAGTGTGCGCGCACACCTACACTAATACATCGAGAAATTCCCTAATCCTAAAGGGGCGGGTAAAGAGCGAGTAATTCGGTCTCGAAATAACTGGCGAACTCGCGGGGAAACGGAAATTACCGTTCCACTTTCGTACAATGCTCCTCTTAATGCTCCTCTGTTTCGCGCGGAAAGCTCAGATTTTTCCCCGCTGGACGCGTGTTTTCTAATTAAACCCGGATGCTTCCCGCTTTTCTTACTTCGGTTTTCGCAACTTCCTTACGCTCCCGCATACGTATAGATATACGTATAAGGGTTAAATAGGAAACGTCTAAAGCGTCTAAATAGGAAAATCGGAAATTGCCAAGTCGTCCGGAAGAGGAACAGGTTTGGCTTCGAGGGGACAATTAATAACCGAAGGCTCGAGAATAAGCTTCTAACCTAACCTAACCTAACTGGAGGTAAGTCTTATCCGAACGACAGGAAGATATTAAAAGCGAACATTCGAATAATCCTGGACGGTGTACCGTATACGTATATTAATCGGAAAAGTAGGTTATTGATCCGCGGAAACCTGCCGGACAAATTGCTAGCGCGCCGTTTGCCGGACGCGTATGAATTTTCGTTAAAAAGAAAAATAATGAAAATAAAAAAGCGAACAAGAGAACGGCCAGTCCATTAACTGGCGCGCGACACGAAAATTCATTTAATCGTTCGTTTCGTTCAGCGCGCGACTCGGAGATAGTTTTTTCCGACTCTTTGTTCGTCGGCATCGAACGAGAAGGCGTAGATGATCCATGAAGGAGAAACGGTTTGTTTCGTCGGAATAGATTACAATGGTGTAATCGTCAGCCAGACCGGATATGTAAGGGGGGGTTGCTCGTCCCAAGGACAAGAGTTTCGGTCATCCGAGGCGAGGCGACGCGACGCGACGCGACGCGACCCGCTCGTCACTCTCGTGTTACGCGTAAATTGACTCGTTTTCAATTAACGACGATTTCGAGCGATTAAAGCGACGGCCGCCGCCAGCGCCGACACGCCCATGTATGACGAGTACCATCTGCCGCTGCATTTCGAACGCACGCGGTGTACCGTGACGTTGGAAAAATTTCACGTGTCCCTGTTCCTCCCAGTGGTTCTTAAAATCGACCGATTTTTTTTTCATCTCTCGCCTTTGGTAGCGAGTTTCTGCAACGTTCGGCGGAGAAGGGTAGGTATCGAGCGGAGAAATTGGACGAGAAAGAAATGTTCGGAAAGACGAGTAGAGCAGAGGCGAAAGAAGCCCCTCGTTTCGGCGCTCGATATCGCCGAGGTGAAATTTGGGAGCCGCTGGGAAGCACGCGAACGATTCACGGCCGTGGATGTGTTTAGATAGGCTTGCCAGCGGAGCCAGGTGACCGGTGTCGCCATATGGGAAAAATCCTGACGGTTTATTAATAATTTAACTTTCGACGACGACACGGGAGCTTCCGTCGGACCACGTGCGTTTGTCGGATATTAAAAATTGATTTTCGAACGCGCTCCCGTTTTTCGGGACAGACCATATTCGCCCTGACAAATTACTCGACCGCGGCTGCGGTTCGATCCCGACGCGAACACCGTGTCCGCGTACTCGAAGGTGTTCGTCTCGGCAAAGTTTACGGCGTACGATCGTGTGCCGAGGTAATTCGGCATATCGCGTCTGCATCGTAATAGGCTACGTATTAGACCGTACACGATTCTCTGCTCGGATGTTACGACGTACAGGGTTCGAGACACGAACGAAGAGCAGCCGTTGCACGCGGACCGGAGTGGATGGTCCGTGTATCGCGCGAGAGGGTGAAAGCACGTTTCCTCTAGTTACTCTCTCTCTCTCTCTCTCCTCTCTGTGTCTAACCCTGCTCTCTCGATCGCGCGCGCAACTAAGCTCCGCGAGGTAATTGTCGAACGAGGCTCGATCCCGCGGTCGCGTTAATGCCCGTGCAACGTGCACGCGAAATGCCACGCTGCATCCGGTTTATCGCGGCCAAATCAATCCGCGATACGAGACGAGTTCCAATTTTCCATCTCCGCCTGTTCTCTCCTTGTTGCGCCGTACGGGCTGTCGAAGCTCCCTACCAATAACGAAGATAGCTTTTCATTGGCTGAAAATGGAATTTTTCATTCCCTCGCGTACCGAATCTATGCAACGTTTGACGGCTCGACGCGCTCGACGCTATTTTATACTTTATAATCCATACTGTATAATCCAACGTGGACTAGCAAGAAATTTTCGGAAAAAAAAAAAAAAAAGAGAGAGGAAAATAGAGAACGGTTAATTCGGCCGGCGAAATTTCGTGGCGCGCCGAAAACTAGAGGGTGGGAATAGAAAAACCGGACGAGGAAACGACAACTCGATTTTCGTAGGATGAAAAATGGCAGTGTCGAGAGGTATGTTGGTTGAAAAATTACCATCCTGGAGCCCGGTTCGCGTTTCCAAAGCGAACAAACGAATTTCTGCTTTCTACCGGGCAACGATTACGACCGATTTCCATCGACGATAAACTATGTATACGTAGAGATTCGACGGAATCGATAAAGGGTTCTCGTTTTTTCCACCTCCATTATCGTTAATGCGATGTCGCGAGAGGAATATCGTCCTCTGTGGCGATAGGATGGCGATAGGATGGCGATAGGATGGCGATAGGATGGCGATAGGATGGCGCGCGGCTTAATAACCAACCGGACGGTTTCATGGATTTTAATGGAATTGCCGCGAGAATAGGATAGCTGTATCGAACAAATGAATTTCCCGACCACCCTTCGACTCCCTCTCTCGAATACACCGTTTAAACCGTTGCGTCGCGTACAGTCGTAGCGACCGTTCGCTTCGCCCCGGCAATCGTGTATCGAGTACCGAAATGCGCGCGACCGACACCGATCACGATCGTTCGCCTCATTAAGCCGTTCGAGCTAAGTGCTTTTATCTCCGATTCCCGGTATCTATTAATCCAAACGAGAGTTCGATATGTTATGCCGTGGAAACATCAAATTTCGTGCGACTTGTCGGCGAAAATCAAGAATTCCCGATTACAAATTTCCGACTAGAAAGTAGCGGCGGTACGCGGTGCTGCTACGCGGTGCTGCTACGCGGTGCACCGCAGCGTATAGCCGGCGGTAAAGCGCTAGATCCCCTAACATTCTTCGCTGCCTAACGAATAACGATCATAATAATTGAATTTAACGGCCGACCAGAGAAAGGGGTCACAGTCGTGCATCGATCTTTCACAAGATGCAGCTAGCAAATATTAAAGATCCACGACTACCGCCCACAACCCTGACCCGTTTCTGAAAACCACCCTTCCTAACCTAACCTAACCTAACCTAACCTAACCTAACCCTGTGTCTAGCGTTTCTCTTTCTTTAGCTCTAGCTCCTTTCTTTCTTTCTTTCTTTCTTTCTTTCATTCTTTCTTTGTTCCGCGATGTCCATCTCGAGCTCGCGAGAAACGCAAACGAGAGACGAGGATCGTTTCTTAGGTCGGTTCAGTTCTCCCGACACGGAAAATTCTTTTTACGCCAACTGAGAATTCTCCAAATATTTCCCTTCGATTCGATTGTATTTTATCAAGTACTATGCTTGGCTCGGCGATTGCTTTTTCCTTAATTATTTCTTCGGCCGCGCGAATCGAAGCTTCGATAGAGCTTAAGTAGCCCGTTTGATCTTCGCTGCGACGAAGGACGCTCGAGAATTCGAAAAACACTCGGCACCGTACTTACGAAACCTTCGATTAACGGGCAGAACGCGAACCGTCGAGAGCTAAACATCCGAGGATATTTTCATCGAGCCCTGAACGATCGGAAGAGGCTATTCGCGCCAAGATCGAGTCGCGAGATGCATAATTCCCGGTGGAAGAGTAGTAATAGTAGTAGCGGGAGGAGCAGAAGGGAGGGTGGCATCAAATTATATTAATCCACTTCCATCAGGAAATTGGAGCTCGAAACGAGCGCGTGCCCGACTCGAAACCATCTATCGATCGAACCGCGATACGCGTTCGCTTATCCGCGATCGAATCTCGCACATTTACCCGTCCTCGGGTGTTCCGCGTTGAACGGAACATTCCGCGGAAAGCAGCCGGAAAAACTGGGAACGCCGGAAGCCGGTAATTGGGTCAAATGGCAAACCACCAAAGCGATACACCGAGAATCGCTTCGGGTATCGTTGTTTAGGTATCCTCGTCGAGCGTCTATTTCGCAGTTTCTATTCAAAATGCGTCGATGTTTCGAAAAATCGGTAAAATCGGTAAAATCGGAAAAATCGGAAAAATTCAATTCGAAGAAACGGGATTTCTATTATACGTACGAAGGTAATATTGACGAGTGATTCGATGCTCTTGAAAAAATGATAACAGCGACGGTGAACGATCGGATACGTGTTTAATTTCTCGTTCGAGTCGATGTTCGAAATAAAGTCGGAATCCACGAGGAATCAAAACGTTCGAACAATCCGAAAACTTTGAAAGGCGAAGAAATGTTGGGTACGGCGGCGAAACCGGCGTAAAGAAAGCGAGGAGGTAAATCTCGGAGAAAGACCGCGTCGCGTCGTTCGCGAGTCTCGACGTCTATCGCGCGTGATCGCCGGTAAAAAACCATTTAAAAACCCACTCACCCTCTGCGAGCAAACATATCAGCAGCATTCCCACTCTCCAATCCATGATTCCGCGCGCAGCTCCAGCTCGTGGTCGATCGAACAAACGTCTCCGACCGATTCGCCGACGGTCCGAGCCGCGAGGGGAAAATTAAAAAAAAAGAAAGAAAGGAAAGATAAAAATTGTGGGAAATTCACTCGCGAAAGAGACACACAACAGTCGAGTTAGCGAACGAAAACGGTCGAGTTAGCGAAGCACGAAGAAAAGGAGCGCGAAAGGAGCGTACGAGCCCCTCCGGGGTGTCGGAGAATAGAGAGCAGTCGGGGGTCGAGAGGTCTGCCGGACTCCCCTTGACCTCTCTCACGAGCAGGAGGAGCGCGAGCACGCGTGACGATCGCGCGAGGGGCACGCGTCGCGAGGAACCAGTGGTTGATGTCGTCGTCGGCGGCCAGGCATTTGGGAAAAGCGTGTGCGTCACGCGGCGATCGCGTGTCCGATCGCGAGTCGTTCTTCCTTTTACCCCCGGTCGCCGTCGTGTTCGTAGTCGCAGTAGTCGTCGTCGCAGTAGTCGTCGTCGTCGTCGTCGGTGGTAGCTCCGTTTTGCTCGTACGTTCGAGGTAGAACAAACACCGACGAAGACGCGCACCGGTCTTCCGTATGTACCGTTTCGTACTATCCGTATTCTCACTCGCGACAGCTCGGTCGTTCTCGGTCGTAGCCGTTGCTCGTGGTTGCGCGTTCAGCCACAGAGGGAATATCGTACACGGCATACGCGAACTTCTCCCCTGCTATATCGGCTCGTGCTCCGTCTCCCACCCACGGTCGCTCGGTACTTCTCGGACAGCCTCGTCGGCCCGGCGAACGAGTCGTGGACGAACGAACGTCGACGAAAACGCACGAGCGAGCGTGCCAGAGTCCCGCGGGCCGCGACTGCCCGCGCGCCACCCTCTACGCTCTACGGAACGAGTACCGGGTTAACGCGGTACGACGGGGTGGTTGGTGGGGAACGATGCAGGGACGTTGTTCCAGCGAGGTTTCGCTCCCCTCGACGCCTCGACGGACAATTCCTAGCCGGAAAATTGGCCGGTTTCGAGCGAACCCTACTGTTCGAGCGACACTACACCGACGATTTCCCTTCGAAACGAGATCAACCGATATTCGATCGTCGTTTCTTTTCACGGATTTTTCTGCCATCGGCGAAAGGCTCAACGACCGAATCGGGGTTGTCGGTAATGATCGCGTTAGCTGCCGAACGGGTTCTTTCGCAATTACGAGCTGTCCTCGAACCCCTGCACGAGCATTCTCGATCGCTTTATTTCGGTTCTCGCGCGGGAGACGATTCTTCTCTTTGTTCTTCGAGGGCGGGAAACTCGGAGGTTAATTGTCGATGTTTCTTCTTTTTCGGTGTTGTTTAAAGCACCGTCGCGTCGGTCCGCTACGGTCCGCTACGGTCCGCTTTTAAAATCCTTGCTTCCGTCGACCCGACAGGAGAAAAAGTTCGCTTCGCAACAGCGGAAAATTTCTTTTTCTACCTTCGGACAAATTTTTTTATTCCCGGCTAAACGAGGACACGGTCCTTTGACCGGTTAATTAGATTTCTCGCGCGGATTAAAATTAAAGGATGGTAGGAAACGGTGAACGTTTATCGCGCTTTTCGAGTACAATGTTTGTTACGCGGGGAAAAATGTTCTTGTGCTCGAGCGCGGCAAGCAAGCTGAACCGAACGCTAGACGATAGCGGTAGAATCGCGAACCGGGTAGGTACACGCGACTAGCGCAACCCCCCGTTCCGATGCGGTCATAATCGCATGCACACGCGACGGTAACCGAGCCAGCTTGTTATTGCGGTTACACGGTTTAACGCGATTCCTGTTTGTTTACGCGTTCATTCGCTCATTCTTACTTCCGTGGCCTACCGATTTAAACCGAACAGTTTCGATTTCATCCGGGCAATACAGAACAGTTGTCGCTACTCTGTGGATCGGTTGAAAATCGATGCTTCCGATTCCGTTCGGAGGGTCGAAAATCGATGAAAAACGATGACAATCGATGAAAATCGATGACAATCGATCGAGTAATTGTTTCGACGATTCGTCGAAGGATCCGGAACAACGTGTCGGTGTTTCGGGTGAAAAGCGAGCAAGGAATCGAGGCGATAAATCGTGGCTAGCCAGAAGCTGTTGACCAGCAAAAGGACACGCGCCTGCGCCAGGTCATCGGCTGCAGTTCTCCCTGTCCTACGCAAAAACGTCGTTCCGCTTCTATTAGCGGTACGCCACGCCGCCTCCTGAATTTTATTTTACCGCTCGATCGCCACGCTCGCGATCCGTTCTGACACGCTTTTTCTCTTTTCCCGCTCACCGAGACTTTACGACAATATCGGCCAATTATCGGACTCGATCTACTTTCGTCGCCGTATCCGTTTCTATCTGGACGTTTCACCGTTCAACATTCGCTACAGCCGAGAATCTTTCGGGACAGGCTAGAATTTATTGGATCAGGTTTGGCGTTTGTAAGTTGCTGCGATTCGATGTTTCGCGGACCGGATTAAATGAAATTTCTAAATGAACCGAAACGAAGTAGGAGAAGAAGTTGTTACGAAATAAGAGCTTTTTTAGGTAGACGCATCGGGTCGATTCGATCGGGGTGCACTCGGGGTGCACTCGGGGTAAACTGTGTATGCGGCGCGGCACGACACGGCACGACGCGACGTACCATTGTGCAGGCTAGCGAGAAGTTGGCGCGGCACAAAAAGAACTCGCTGGACTTAACGAGAAATAATTGAGTTAAAGCGAGTTATTTTAAGGGGAAAAATCGGACGCGTTTCGCCGCGTCGGAAAAAACTCGTTCGCGGATGCTGATCGATCGATCCACTACTACCGACTTCCAACGACAAGTTTTTCCAACAAAATACTGTATCACCGTGTCCGCGTCGAATTTACAAATAATTATCTTTTAAACAAATCTTTGAGAAACCCGATAATTTTTAAATAAACGGAACAACGGTTATTTGATAGCGTTGTTATACGTGTTGGATATTACAAAGGACGTATAAGAAAGAAAAAATTCGGTGGAATTTCGTCGGAATTTCCTAGGATTTTCCTAGGATTTTCCTAGGATTTTCCTAGGATTTTCGCGAATTTTTCAGCCTCTCTTCGATCGAACGTCGTTACGTGGAAAATCAGCGTGCACCGATCGTTCACACGATCGTTTACCGAACGCTTATGAAATTAATCGGCCGTTTCGATTCCGTATTAATTCGCGGCTAATTGTCAAGCAATAATGAACGTTTTATTCGATGGGCAGCTCCGAGGGTCTTGTATCGCGAGCTACGCGCAACACGTGGACGAGAGGCAACGACAATAGGCCCGGTGTTAATTAATCGAACCAGGTCGTTTAATCGATAAACATTTGTCGATTCGAGGCGACGCGACGCTTTCAATTAATCACGCTCGGCTCGATCTTCGTCTTGGCGTTACCTCTAATTAAGGGAGAAACTTATAGGTATCGTTGACACGTTTGAAAAATGAGAGGCACTTTTACGGAATCGGCTTATCCGAGAAGACCTGCGACGAAACTTTTCGAAAATTTTCGAAAATTTTTTAGCGCCAACAACAGCTGGACCACTCTACGAGCGAAGAAATGTTAGTTGGGCGAATCTATGGAGGTGGCAGATTACGGAGCTGGCGAGTGAGCGGACGAATTAGAAACGGCGAAGATACTTTTCGCTGAACGATGTGTCGTGCATCGATACCTCGTAACGATCGCGTGCTCGTTATCCCGGCGTTATAAAGGCCTAAAGGCTCCACCCACCAAGGGGGCTCCGTATTTATGCACGCGACCAGCTATACGCGATTAAATACCTCCGACTCGATTCTCGTTCTTCTTCGGAATCGAGTGTTTCGGCAACTTGCAACGGTTCGATCAGAAATACAAATATCGAAAAATGGCTCGTTAGATGGGAAAGAGAAATCGGTAAAAAGAAGAGCGAAAACTCGAAAGAGAGAACCGTTACGTTTGCGTTAGCGTCGCTTACTCTCTCCACTATTATATTATATTATATTATATTATATTATATTAGTATATGGGCGCAGGTCGATCGAGAACCTCTACCCTCGATCCGTCGTGTCGACTTTATTTGCTATGGCCTCGTTCGGGTGCGCATCTCGCGGAGAGCCCGCATTTCGTACAATTACCAGTTCGAAAAGTGGACATTTTTCGAAAAGTTTTACCAACCGAATGCGACGCAGTTGGTGCATCGACATATCCAAGGATCCTACATTCCTGTTCGTTGTCGAGGCCGTTCGGGAACGAGCGAGCAACTTTTCACCCTGATACATCCCCCTTCACCGTGATATCTCGAAGGAACTCGGTGCGCGCGTTCCGAAGAGGAAAACTCGTGGTCGAATGTGCGCGACAGAGGTCGCTGAGAAGGACGGAAGGCCGAAAATTCGAGCCAGTAATTATCTCTGGACGAACATCTGCCGAATTTCTGTCCATGACCCCTGGCTGGACAACGCCAGCTGTCCGGCTTCTGCGGCAGAAGGAGACCAGAACGAGATGGCCGGCCCGTGCGTGTGCAACGTACGACGTATGTAAGAGGAAAGTCAATTGGCGTATAAGGGTTACCCGGCACAATGAACGTTCCTCGGGATTTCCTAGATCTCGTTAACGAGCGGCGAATCGACCGAGACACGTTGCCACGCCGCCACCAAAATATTCTGCCGTCGACGATATAGTCGAAATCGTGGAAACAACTATTACGGAATTAGCAGCGAGGTTAACAGCGACAACAGAAATTTACAGCGTAAATTCGTTGGTTCGACTAGACTAGGCGAGCCGCTTACCGATAGATAGAGAGAGAGAGAGAGAGAGAGAGAGAGAGATTGATCGCGAAATGGAAAGAAGCGACCCAAAAAACGAGAAACGGAGAGAAAATGGTTGCTCGGGGTAGCGGTGGCGCTACGGAGGAAACAGAAAGGAACAGAAACGCATCGGTAATTACTCAGGATGGAAGAGAAACGAGCACGGATTTCAATAACGACAGATGCTACGACAGCCGTTCTAAAGCGGACGATGATCGATAGTTGGAAAATCAACGGCGCGAAAAACGGATTCTCGTAGGCGTCCGGACGTTCGTTGGTTCGCGATGCCAGCTCCCGTTTCCTCTTCGAGCCCGTAGCTGGTTTAGTTGGTTGTTGTTGCATTCGTCCTCGCAGTCTCGCCGGGATCGTCGCGCCACGCCGCTCTCCTGCGCCGCTCTAGTACGCCATATCGTGAAAACTTTATGCAAATCACCCCCGAAGTATACATCAGCGGCAGGCTCCCAGCTTCCTCCTCTCCTTCCTCTTACTTTACCATTTTACGCTTTTACCAACTTCTAGCCGAGATGACCCACTTCGTGTCTTCCCGACACGGAAAAAGACACGGAAAAAGACACGGAAAAAGACACGGAAAACGACACGGAAAACGACACGGAAAATGCACGCCAGACCTGGACCCTTTATCTCCTTTCTCGGCTCCTTCTTTTCTCGGCTAGGCGAGCCTTTTTCTCTCTCTCGGGAAAGAACAGGATCGGTGTCGGTGTATCGTTTTCGGACGCTGCGCCACTCCGCTCCGGTTTCGGTGTAATCGCGTTCGCGACGCAACAGGCGAATCACCCTTTCGAGTTTCGAGCGTCATTGGTCGGTACCGCGCTCTTTTTACTTTTTCCTTTTTACGCTTATCCTTAGCAGCGTGCATCCTGTGCACCGTTATCTCCGTTTACGAACGCTCCTTTTCTCGATTACTCGGATCGTAGTTGCGATCGTTAATCGCCGTTCGGGTTACTCGTTGTGGGAATAATCGATTACGTAGGTGGATTACGGAAACGAACGGACGAGTAATTCGCGAGGTATGTCGAGTATTCGGCTAGTCCGGGCAGGTTAACGCCGTTAGCGGAGTCGATCCTCTTCGAAGGGCCCGGAGGAAGATAGATTCCTCCATAGCATCTCGCCACAGTACGACTTTTCGCTCGACGCGCGATCGATCGAACGCTAAAATAAACACGAGTCGCGTCGATCTGATCCGTAGAATTTTTACGCTCGCGATTTCCGTGGATGGCCCTCTCGCGTTCCTCGATGCCTCGACGTATTGCCGCTCGTAAGGACAGTGGGAACGGATAAGGGAACGATAAATATTTGCGGAGAAATAGCGTATCGTCGCGACCGTCGCGAGGTCGATCTCGCGGGTGAAACGGCAGGATTATTTTCGGTTTTTCGTCGCCGATCGAATTTTACCGCGTTAAACCTTCGTTTAACTTGGACGTTCCTTCGTTCGGAAAGACACCGATTTCGGGCGTTATATTTCGAATCGAATCGCTGCGAAACGGTAGCCGGATTCGTCGCGGGATAACAGATTGAAAGGAAAGTTCGATGAATCACGCTCGAAGGAAACGGAACGTTCCCGAGAGCATCGCGCGTTCGATCCAGTCCCGAGGAAGGACGTAGAAGAAGGAGCGAGGATAAAAAATCAAAACTCCTTGCTCTCGAGGAGTCCTCGAGATGTCGTGGAAAATAAGTAGAGCCGATCGATAAATCCGTTTCCGTCGCGACTCGAAATCCAGTTGTCCGCTGCTGCGAAACTGGCCGATTCTGCGCGAGCAACTACGCGACTGAATAGCTCGATCTCGTGGATAGACGGTTGAATCGGTCGCGTATCGATCATCGATTATGATACGATCTAAAGACCGAAGAAGAGAATGGTGATTCGAGAGAAGCGGAAAACAAAGGTACCGGCGCGTGCCGGCTATTTCGAAAAGGGATACGAGAAAAGAGGGTAGGGGAAAAACGTTGGCTCGGTTCGCGAACCTTTGTTTCCTAGGATAAAGGATGGCCGTAAATAGATCGGGCTGCGCGAAACGATCAATTAACGGACGCGCGTGTGACATCGTTGCGCGCGTAATCGTCGAAATACCGAATCGGATCCATCGTCCCCGTTCGTTCTCTGTTGCCCTCGAAACGTTCATGGAAAAGGTATTTTCGCGGGTAAACGGGACGCGATTACAATTTCCGCGTCCAACGAACAAATCCCTCCGTGAAGGATTTAAGTGGGCTAATTCGATCGAGTTTAGTCGACGAGACGCGACGAGACGCGGATCGAAACGAGCGCGTTTCTCGATTTCTCGCGAAACCGGATCTTCCGGCGAAGGAGAGGCTCGGGGAAAGAGACTCGGCGTTTTCGCAGAAAAACCAGCGAGTCGAAAGAAATATTAAGCGGGCCGTGCGAGAGCGAGAGGTCGAATATCGATTTTCGGTCCCGCTAATAAATAAGCGCATGCGTGTTGCGTCGCGTTTACCCGGGCCTGTCCGTCACACGAGTGTACGTACTTTGGATTCTTCACGCGTTTTACGCTCGAAAATTCTGCTAAAAGGACGAAACGGCCGGCCTGGAGAATCCTCGATCGATCGATCTCCCAATTCGTCGGCTCAACCTTCCCCCATCGGAATACCTTCTAGAAGAATAACCTTCTCGTTCGTCGCGCTTTCGCGTTTCGGCGAACAAAATTTCAAGCCGAACGATCACGGTTTGTCGGCATCTGGCTCGTATAAGCGTACAATCGTTACGACGATTACGGTCTATCGATCCGTTCGTCGCTGCCTGGAACTTTCGAGTTGCGTCCGTTTACCGGTTTAAGATCGTCCAATTGGTACGGGTCGTCGATATCGTGAAGCGATAGGCTCTCGTAGTTCGCGCGATCGGTATCGATAATCGAGTAATACGCGAAACGGAAACGAGTACTAGCGAGTCGTCGAAAATTTCAAGCGAAACGAAACGAAACGAAACGAAACGAAACGGCGGAAAGCGGAGGAGGGTCCGGGAGGAGGGTCCGAGAGGAAAGGTACCGAGTCACCGTGTCATGGAAAGTTCGATAAATAAGGAAGCAGTTCGTCGGGGGGCAGGAGAAGCGTAAAAGGGAAAAGGCGAAAGGCACGTTCGAGGATGTAAGCGCACGGTATAGAGTCGGGCCACGTACGGAGCCGCGACTCGAGGCGAATACGCGACTCTGCGCCTCTACAAAAGAGGGGACTCCGAGTGGCACGGCTTCGGGGGATGAAATTCATCCTGACGCGTGCAACTGGTACCCCAATTACAGGACGAGGGTCGTTAGTCGCGGCCAACCCCTCTCTTCTCGCCAAAGCACGCGCTCTCGGCTCGGTGCGAATATTTGAAAGTGGCGCCCCGAAGCGCCAAGTGTCCTCGTTCGCTCGAAACTTACCACCTGGACACTTTTTGGCTAACTGTTGAGTCACGCTCGCCTACGATAGCCTGCATACCATTCGTAACGATTAGCTATCGAATAGCTAATCTCCCGTGTATCTGCCCTGTCTCGACTAACGATGACGAAATCATCGCTACGTGCACGTACGCGCGATGTTCGCGACGTTCCCGAGATTCGTGGAAGAAACCCGGCCGGTTAGCCGACGACTAGCAGTTCCGTTTCCAACGTTTATCGTGCGAGGGTGTATCCTGCGAACGGTCGATCTACCCGATAACAGCCCTTAACGCGTAATATCCAGCCAGTGTGGACGGAGCATCTTGCCAGGATAATGTTGATAACGGCTGCAGGGACATTCTGATAAAGATCTAGATCGAAGCACACGGTAAATGGAGCATAGATTGTAGAGACACGGATGGACTCGATGGCTCGAAATCGAAAGTGTTATATCCTGCTCGATAAGCGAGCAAACCGAAAGATTCAAGTCGATTCAAGTTGGCTGGAAGCGTAGGGAACTTTAGTGGGAAATAGTCGAAATAGCTAGTCAGGTTAACTTCCCGTTCTTTGCTCCGCCGGCGAAACGTTTGTTTTTTCCTTTTCGAGGAAAAAATCTAATCGAGTTTAATTTTAATTAGCCGCTTACTGGCTTAATTACCACGATCGAAGGGTAAAAGCCCGTCGGGAACGGTCTCGCGCGAGAAGATTATCGAAATAAAGCCGACGAAGCTGCGATCGGTGGCTCTTCCCGCGAAGCGAGTCAACTTTCGAGGCTGCGTCGCGAGTTTCGACCGCTCGCAAACGAAATTACGATAACGACGGATATCCGAGATAGTCCTTTTCCTCCTCGAATTCTACCTCCTTCTCGCTCCTGTCTCTTTCGGAGCAATTTTACATCTTTCGACGTCCGACTCGGCTTACGCTTAATCCGTACTCGACTTACGCTTAATCCGTACTCGACTCGCTCCTAAATTAACCGGTTCGATTCGATCGCTCTCGGGAACTTGTTCGATCTAATTACGATTCGACCTAACCGATGCCGCGAGTCGATTCCAAGTTGGCCCATAAGGAGACGAATTCTCCCTCGCGTTCCGTCGACGAAAACAAAGTCGAAACGCCTTCAACTTTCCTTCGTCGCGTTCGAGCTGATTTCGTCCCGATCAATCTATCGATCCTAGACGCTGTTTTAGCTATTTTAGCGTCTAGGATAACCGATAAACGTTAGAAAGTGGCGAGCCCGTAAGACCTCGAAGATATTTAAGCAGGGGTTGCTCGGAAAATTATGTAGCCGCCTCGATTACTCCCTGACCCGGCACACTTGACCTTCTTCCGACACGCTTGGCCGGGATACACGAGAAAAACGGCAGATAAACGGGACGATAACGGGAAAGTTAGCACACGATGCTCCGACAACGAGTTGCTTTAGCGTTTTGCTTGAATCGATACGGAACGATTAATCAGCGATCGCGACGTCGACGTGGTCTAATTCGTAAACGAGCCTCGCCATCCACCGAAATACATCCGCTAAACGATCGTCTCGGGATCGGTAGAAAAAGTTGAAAATGACGCGGACGAAAAGGAGCGTAACGGAGTAGAAGGCTCAAAAGCGTGCGGGATAGCTAACTGTTTGGAGACGGGGAGCTAACGAAACGGAAGCTCGAGGTCGTTAAACGTAAAACGAACGGCAAGTCCTGCAAAGTCATCCTTCTTTTAGCCCCGCGGCTTAATGAACCTTGGGATCAGCTAGGCTACCATGTGCTCGCTGAATTAAAGGAGCTATATTATCGATAAAGGCACGGCCCTCGGTGTTCCTCGATCTTTCCCCCGGCCGAAACGCTCGTATACATATTTACCTAACTATGTTATCGACTCGTAACTTTCGGATTACCCAATGGTAAGATACTCGGCCAGTGCTATTAATTAATTCGCGTCCATCTTGGAGCGAGTCCTTTCGTTGTCGTAACGCGTCTGGAAAGAGCATGGAGAGAGCACGGAGAGAGAGAGAGAGAGGGGAGTACGGGACAGGGTAGGCAGGAAGGAAAAGGACGAAGCGGGCACCGAAAAATCCGCATAATTCCTGACGGAAGAGTCGCCGGGAGCGTATTTCCCCCGAATTTTGTTAGCGCCTGCACACACGCGTGCACATGCACGTAGAGAAGCGGTCGCGCTCGCGCACACGTACAGGCGTCGCCGACACGGAGGAACGTAGAGCGCGCGTACGCAACGCGGCGAAAGAGCTTCACCGCGCAGCGACACGAAGCGAGACGGAGAATTTTGCAGCGATCATCGACTCGGAGAACGGCGCAGTCGCCCAGTAACGGACTCGAAATGGTGCTCTCTTCGTCCGTCTAGTCGGTTCGGTGGCTGTCGTCCGTGTCCCGTCTTCCTCGGCTGGCCGTATTCCCGGCCCTGGCTGCTCCTCCACCCAACCTCCCTCCCACGAGCATCGCCGCTGCCGCCGCCGCCGCCGCCGCCGCCGCCGCCGCCAACACCACCACCACCACCACCACCAACGGAGCGTCAGTGGTAGCAGCAGCACCACCAGCAACGCGTCACCACCTCTTGTTTCCCGCTGGTATGTGCCGATGCCGCAGTACCGACTACCTACTATTGCTCTCTCCTCCGCCATAGTATAGATTTTCAATTAGTCCGCGCGCGGAACGTGGAAAATAATGTGCCGGTCCGACGACGACACCTGCTGACCCTGCTCGAAGGTCGCTAGCCCGGGTGTCCCGCGTCCTTTCTCTGCCATCGCGGTGCTCCTCCTCTGTCCGAGGAAACCGACGACCCTCGCGAACTGGACACGGGGATAAAGAGATCGATTTCTCCTCCTCCGTGGAGCTTCCCGCTGCTATAAGCCACGACATGGCTGCTCATTGACGAGGGAGGAGTTTCCCATGCTCTGCGAGGGCTGCACCAGAGCCGAGGATGCGGTTTGAGGCGAACCACGGGACACTGCTGTCCAGGCTGATCGCGATCTACGCGTTCATGCTTCATTCAGGTATGCCTGGACATTCGTTACCGAACGTTGCCGTGGGAGTGCGCGGACCGATTCCGAATGGTTCGCGAATGGACGAGTGTGCACCCGACTCCGGACGGTTCCAGCTCCTTCGGACACGTAACGCCGAAGGAACAGCCGTTTCTTTCGAGTCCTGGCCACTAAGACGATGCGGCTACCTCGTCCGAGTGTTATTATCAATTCGCTAGTTATCGGTCCTCGTGCATAGTACGTGTAATCGGGTCGAACGAGGGCCGAGTAAAAGCGTGTTCGAACGTAACGCGGGCTGCTTTCGATATACTACATATATGCATATACAGTGTCGCGTACGCGTTTGTCCGCGTGGACGTCCTATTGCTCGTGGAAGTCCGATTAGCGACGGTACCGCATCGAGACGATTTCCTTCGAAGCACCTAGAGGTGTTAACGATTCGTCGCGTCGCGTCGCGTCGCGTCGCGTCGTTCGAAAAACGGCGCACGAATTCTGTCGCCGAAGAAACGGCGAGTTTCCGCGAAAGAATGGCAGGAAGACGGTAAGTAACAGACGTTTAGGTAGGATAAGCTTTTACGCGGAATGCCAAGAGGATTGCCAGGACGCGTAAATCCTCGAGGATAAACGGGAAAGTGGATAAAGTGCTCTTGGAAAAGAAATCACCGCGACACCATTCGAACGCGATACGATTTCCGATTGTTTCCGGTATTCTGATGTCGCTCGTGATCGCCCGAAAGGCTTGACGCGCGTTGCCTCTACGTTCCGTCTCGGCCTAAACTAACCTTGAACATTCGCGCATAAACCGTAATACTTGAACGTTTCGTTCGATACGATTCGCTTCGATTACATTAAGAATCGAATCAAGCCGAACCGAAAGTTGATCACCGTTACAACGAAAAGTAAGCTTCAACCTAGCTTTCGTTTCTATCGACGATATCGACGGTCTTGGATCCGACAACCAACATTTCCTATAGATCGGATGCAACTAGAAATTTCCGAGTCCGAAAGGGCGCGAACCACGAAAATCCGCGAGTCGAACATTTCGAAATGTCCGAACGTTCGCGAACGCGACGTTCTTTTCTCGAGTATATGTATACATACATATATAGATATATACGATCGATCGAACATTCGGCAAGGAGAAACCGCGAGGAGGAATTTTTTCCTGACAGCCCGGTGCGACTCGGGCCGGTTAGGGGCGGCTCGGTTAACCGCTTCGAGGAGCGTCCCCGATGAAGAAACGAATCGTATATCTGTAGAAAGCGATTCGTTCAAAGACGTAACTGTCGTCGGTCTCGCGAAACCGCGTTAGTTACGATAGGTCGTTAACTGAAATTGCCTCGATTTCCGATCAAACTTGCCGCTTCACGGTTCCCCTCTCTCTCTCTCTCTCTCTCTCTTCTTAAAGCGATACTCGGTATCGATTCTCTGTTTCCCCGACAGTTTCGGTCAAAACGTTCTTCGAGGTTCTTCCGAGGGGCGCGCAAACACGCTTTTAAGTAGATCAATTCTCTTTCCGACGCGACGCTTAATTTCTCTTAATTTCTGGCGAGACGGAGAACACGCGCGAATTCGTACAACTCCGAGTATCTCGCGTCGGTCGATGCACGGTGCGCGTTAAGGAGCCTGTGTAAGTCGGCGACACCGAGCGCGACGGAAAATTACGGAAAATTCGATAATTCGTGGTTCGAGGGAAAAAATAGGATTCGAGTAGGCGGAAATTAACGGCGTTAACCGTGTGCCATTTAATTGGAGGCATAAGCGCGTAACGACGGGCACACAGGGGCCGATAATACACTCGGTAAATAAACCGAGTAGGTACACGTACATATGTACATATATCTGGCCGTTGATTAACCTCCCCTATGGACAGGTTCGTGCGATTGGCTTTAATTCAATCGGTCGCGTTCTTCTTTTCTCGGCTTCTGATCTCGGCGATGTATGCGTTTCAGGAATCGTAGCCCTTCGCATGACGGCCCTGCAGATACCTCAACACGTTGTTCTGAACGAAACGGTCCTGATGCGGTGCAACTTCAACCTGGACAAGGAGACGTTGTACTCGGTGAAATGGTACAAGGACGGCCACGAGTTTTATCGTTACGTGCCCAGGGACGAGCCCACCGTTCAAACGTTCCGCGTGACCGGCGTGAACGTGAACGTGAGTATCTCGACCGATCCGATGATCCCGCTCGAGTCTGACTAACTCGATTTTCGTGTGACGACAGACGCGCGATTCCACGGAGAGCGCGGTCGTGTTGAACAACGTGAATCTGAGCAGCTCGGGCAGGTACCGATGCGAGGTGTCCGCGGAAGCTCCTGCCTTTCAGACCGTGTCCGATCACGCGGACATGACGGTAGTAGGTGAGATTTCGAATATACCGGTTCGACTCGAGCCAAAGACGATTCACGCGATTCTTCTCCCTCGGCAGTTCTTCCCGACGAAGGCCCGCGAATAACCGGCGGTCGTTCTCGCTATAAGGAGGGTGAGCTCGTTCGCATGAACTGCACGTCCGCGCCCTCGAAACCGGCTGCCCTCTTGACTTGGTTCATCAACGGCGAACCGGTAAGCTGTTAGCTTAGCTAAGCTCGGGGAAAACGATTCGAGCGTTCGAAACGATTCCCAGGCCGATGCCCAGTATCTGAAGGGACCGCACATTACCGGCGTGGACGAGAAGGGCCTGGAGACGGCGGTGCTGGGCTTGGAGTTCAGCGTCACCAACAAACACTTCAAGCTCGGCGACATGAAGCTAAAGTGCTTGGCAACGATAGCGAGCGTCTACCTGCAGAGCAACGAAGAGAGCGTCGAGGGCGACGAGAGAATCGTGAAAGCCCCTGTAATGGAGAGCCGCGAGACGAGGGCACAAAGCCACACTCGCAACGATTTAACCAACGGTAAACTCTTTCGCCGATATCTTGATCGAACCCTCCGCGCGAAATTACTCGACCAACGAAATTACTCGACTAACGAAATTAATCACTGACCTAATCGAGTCGACGTCGCTTCTTTTCTTGTTCTCTTTTCTTTTTCCAGGAAGCCAAACCGCAACGATATTCGGCTGCATGATGGTCCCCTGGATGATCACGGCATTCCTCCTAACGCGATAATAATTACACTCTTTTTTCACCTTGCTTCCTTAACAGTGTAAAACGATCAAAGAGTACGTTAGGAGAACGTTCCCGTCGTATCTAATACTAACTTTTAAGTCGCGTAATCGTAATTAACTATCGTATCGATAAACACGATAAGGCCGAGGTTTCAACCGCCGCGCCGTCCGTGCCGGACCCATCGCGAATCTACTTCGGTAACGTTTCCACGACCGTGAGACCCGATCGAACTAACTTTTCCTCCAAAGATTCGTCCTGAATCCGCCACCGACAGCGAACCAAACTATCTACTAGGCTCTAAATGTATTGTTGCGCGAACGGAAAATCTCCTTTGAAACATATCCATGGAACAAACAGAGAGAAAATATTACCGAAGGAAGCATCGATCCGTCTGTCTCTCCGTACGTCTACGTGCATGCATGCATGCGCGTACCTACATACATACTTTCTATGCACGTGTCCGTGCCCGTTGGCTCGTCCAGATCTCTTTTTAGTGCGACAAGAACAAAGCGAACAAGAAAACGACAAACTTCTCGTTCCTTTCCATCGATACATATTATTTTTACTACGATTTTATAACGGTACCTCATATTTTCGATGCATATCATTTTTTACGCTTAATAACGAACTGTTGGTTTTTCCGTCAACAGGTTTCTTTCCCGACGCGAGAACTCTTCTGTTCTTTCCTACGAACGACACGGAAACCGATCACCGACTACTTTTTACCATTAATTTTATGGACCACTGCTGGCTAACTTTCTTTCTCTGAGCTTCTTTCGATTCGCTGCCGTGCGCCGTTCGAAACTAAACCGCTACAACGATTCCAAAGCGCCGAGCTATTTATTTTATCCGCGTTTTTACGTTCGACGATCCCAGCGCTTGAGCCTCTTTCAAATTTGCCCAAGCGATATGCTCGTTCTTCCTTTACTCGCTTCTGTCGCGTTACTCTCCTGAACCTAATAATTCCTTTCCTTCCTTTTGCTTCGAGTCTTCCTTGCGAAATTGCTGGCCAACCAAATTCTAACCCCCACCAACAATCCTTTACCTTCCTCCTCGCCGATTTACCAAACGTTCATCGAACGATCCTCCATTACCTATACGTATCCGTGTGTATTTCGTTCGTACGTAACGAATATAGTTGTCTTCCGGTAAAAAGCAATTTCACAAGAAAGGTTGTTAGTTAACCATTGTTGACGATACCATTGTTGTTATTTATTGCTGGAATTCTATTAATTGCTCGTTTACTTGTGCTGTTATACATTCTATCGATACTTTCGTCGTGAAAACGCGCCACACTTAGAGGCGTAACCTGTTCGTTGCGAGTATCGATGCAATTATCTACGAATGAAAGGAAAACCAAAGCAGAATTGCACCCGCGACATCGTAATGTCTGCTACACTTAAGCTAAGAGAACGAATGTGTTTCTTACATGGTAGCGTATCGAGATCAAGATACATGCGTGTCGTATCACCTAAGCGTTTACGAAAATGTAAATATGTACATAATTTTCATCGTTATTAAAATTCACTATTATAATACTCTCTCTCTCTCTCTCTCTTTTACTTTCATTTCTTTCCGTTACTCACCGAGAACCGCTCGTATTCTTTGTCGAACCTGACCAACTCGAGCGTCTTCCACTCTGTACCGCGAGGTTCCCAAACTATGTCGTTTGATCGTCCGTTTCGAGTTAACGACCGACAAATTTTCACAATTTTAATCTTTCCAACTGAATTTATTTACGACGAAACGACCACCAACTGCCCCCACCCCCCCCCCCAACTTCTCGCTACGCAGATTTCAAAATTAAAATGGCGGCGCTAGCGTCGCACCACGTGATTCTTCTTCCCCCGCTAACAACTAATTGTACCGAGATTTCTTAAGAGATAACAATTCTTAAGAGTAATATTAATATTGCACGAAAGAAAATGAAATTTCGAACATTGTCGCTTTCGTGTAAAGTAACTTTTTCTTTTTCCGAGTCACTAACGATCGAATTTCTCCGATCGGACAGCGCGCGGCTCGAATACGCGGTAGCGTACTGTACCATAGAGTAGTTCGCGCTTACCGTATGTAGATACGTGTCTCGTGCTTAAAACTTTGTCTCAAAACTTTTAACAAGCGATTATAATCTCGACTACCGTTAGATAATCAATTTCTTTGTTCGAATATTTGAAATTGTTGCATCTTCGAGTTCGGAAAATTGCGCGTTTCAAATTTCAAAATATGTAGACGTGGACATCGATCCGGTTCTAGAGCCATCTGTTAGTCTGTTGGACGAAGCGAAATATTATTCGTTATTCAAATATCTCTTCGAACTTCTGTGAATATTTAACTGTTTACAAGATTCGTCCAATTTTTATTAACGAACGATAGTAAGTACCGCAAAAATTCAAATTTATATCTTTCCTAATTCATCGTCTACGTGTGTCTATCGAACGATTTAATGTTTATAACCTCGCGAATTCCGAGTGAAAATTATAAAACCTATAATAATTAATATCTACACGTATGATTCGATATATTTCGTCGAAATTCCTGCTTTTGCTAGAGCGGCAAACATTCTGTTCCATTCTGATATCAATTTTAATTAACGGATCAATCGACTGTTTTGCTTTTTAGATGGAACCTATGACGTTAGGATCACCTGTTGGAAGCCCTAAACAAAGTCCTGGAAGCCCGATGGCTTCTGTGTGCCTTCCGAGTTTTCTTCTAGACAGTACAACCGTACGTAATGTTTAGGAATGTAATGTCGTCGCGTGATATATATCACCAGCTTATCGTGTTCTATCGTTTTTCAGCCGGCTAAAGTGAACCTAGCCAGTCCTCAAGATACTCAGAAACAATTGCATATTGGACATACCAGCTTATTGTCCCCGCTTTCTCATTACGGTACTCCAGATTATCGCACTAGCCGTCAAAAAGCGGTATTCGGCGGTGCTAATACCCCTAATACTTCTCAGATGGTCACGGAAAGTCACACGGGTGGACCACCTACCAGAGGATTGTTCGATACTTTAGAAACGTCTCAAAAAGTATCGTACTCGTCACCAGCCGATCAAAGCATCTCTTGCAGTCAACCTAGGAACTTGATCAACACCATGAACGCTTCCATATTCAACGACAGTTCGTTAAATCCAAATAAAAACGAGTCTCAAGGGCTTTTGCAGTGGGTGACCGTTTTTGGTTTCCCTCCCACCGATACGAACACGGTTTTGGCTCATATTTCGAGCAGAGTTCGAATAGTGGACAAACATCCGCCTCCACAGCCGCAAAGTAATTGGATTCATTTAAAGTGCGCTTCGGAACAGGAAGCGCAAAGAGCGCTCGCGTGCAACGGTAATATTGTATCCGGATCTATCATGATCGGCGTAATTCCTTGCACGGACGAGGGTGTTATACTAGGTTCGGATAAAGAGAATCGCTCGAGAATGAACGGAAGTATCAAGTCTTTTTCTAATCTGGCTCGAATTAATCAGTCACCGGAATATAGTACACCTCGTACACCGATTAGGATACAAAATGTAAGGCCTTTAGCAGCCGGTTATAATCAACTTAGTCCTCAGTCGGTGATAATGCCGGAGAATGTACCACAAAAATCTACGGGTTTAGTTTCGAAAGCAATGGAATATATGTTTGGATGGTAGTCTGAATTATGGATGTTACTTATTAATGACAAATATCATTTAGCGCATAATTTTTCTTTGCCTTTACTGCGTTTTTTTTTATCAAAATTCGATATACATATATTTATATATATATATAAGCACGAATAACCGGAGAGAGGAACATTTGAAAATCTCGAAACGTTTCTTATTTTGCTCATTATATTTTACTATATCAATAGTACGAAATATAAATTTTTAGAAACATCAAATAATATTATCACGCAACGTTATCTTGCTACTATCATATACTTTTCTTATTATTCTCTAACTTTCAACCAACCATTACTCGCAACGTACTAAATTTCTCTATTGTAATTACGATTAACTTATGATTTAGCCTGTAAGAGTATTTTCGTGGCATTCGACCACGTATATTGCACGGATAGTAATTTAAATGGTCCATTTCTTAGCGTACACGTATTATCTAAAAAATATTAGCAAACGTTTACGAGCAAGCGACCAATTTGTACGTTCGATCGTCTTTGCGATGTTGGGTATATGAACAAATGTATGACAGAGACTTTGTTCGCGATATTAAAAACATTGGTTTGTCGTAATTGGCTCATTCCTCTATCTATCTATCTCTATCTATCTCTCTCTCTCTCTCTCGTTCTCTTTCTCGTAATTACAATCTGTGACCGAAATTTGACGTGTTTCTTGTAGAAAATAAGTATTAATATTCGAATGAGAATATATTAAAAAGTTCAAATTTCTATTCTATTCTTGAAATCTGTTCACATGTTAAACACTAATATTGTACAATTACACCTTTCTCTTTGTCCTAATAAATAAATTTATGTATGTCATTCCACACTTTGTCCGGTTAAAATTATTTCGGGCTTTCGATGGTGGCACTACCCAAATCAGTCATTTTAGGATATTTCACTTTCTTCTTCTCTAATTCGTCTTGTGCCCAGAGTATCATTTTGAGCAGGTTATTTAGACGCGGGCTAGTCGACTCCTTATGTTCCATCTTCAGTATAGCAGCGTTCAATTCGCTAGCTATCTGTAATTTTGTAGAAAAATCAAAGTATTTGCAATACACGGATAATTCGTTGAAGTTATTACCTTTTGTCTATGAGTCGGATGCAATAGATCGCTGTAAGGGCTTTTATGCGGTTCGTCGAAAGCCAGTAGAGCTAAAGTACGTTCCAATTCGCACAAAATATTGTCATCCGACTCGCCAGCTTCGCTCAATCGATCTTGAGCAAACTGTAAAGCCTCCTCTATCTTCCCTGTGCGAATCAATTCGATAAGATGCAATTGTTGTAAATGAAAATAAAGGTATCTGTCGTTATCCAACAATTCTGGATGCAGTTGATTCACGAGATTGGTTGCCTCTTGAATACGCCCATTCTGAATAGCTTCTCTAATACGAATCCTATCGTCTAAAGAACTGAGATCCACGGTAGGTTCTACCCCAGATTCCTGTTGAAATTTCTCTGCGGCTTCCTTGAATCCCTCTGAATGGCAATTTATTCGGAATAAAGAATAAAGAAAAAAGAAAATTCCAAAGTTGTTTATTAACATAACAAGGACTAACCTGTAACGAGATAATTCATGATCAAATTGTTCATGGAAACGCGTTGTGTATGGGAGTTCTCTTCCAGTTTGGCAACCCACTCATCCTTCGATATATTGTCCTGTTTCTCCGGGAAGCTCATCGTTTTTTAGCAATTAGCATTGATAATTACGATAAGTAAATGGTAAGAAAATGTACGGAACGCAGATTCAACTCTTGTAGTCGATGAAATTTCGGAAACTGTTTGACACAACAGCTGATTCCGTAGCCCTGTTCAAAGCAGTTCAAAGTGTAATGTAAATAAACCTACACTGGGTTCAACAAGAGATCGTAACGCGGCTAATTTCAGTAGGTTTCCCACCGCTTAATCTTACGTCTATGGTTGCCTTATTACTACGTATATGCATACACTTTGCACTTGGTCAGCCGTATACGAAGTGGACAAAAGTTTATAAATATAAGAAAGAACCAGATTTGGCTAGCATCGAATTACCAAACTTTCGCATTCCTAACCGAGAAATTTGTAAATTTCCAATTCAATATTTTTATGTACGTGTACGTATGCGTACGACTGCGATTGTTCTAAAATTGTCACGACACAGTTATAATATAATTGGTGATAAACGAAAAGAATGCTCTCTACCAATCAGTAGCCATCGCGAAGGATCACGAATCATCGTGAAAAATCACCATCATTGGGAGTGAACGTGATCGAATTACGAACGATTCGAACGTAGCAGTTCACGCCATCTCTACTATACGCTTTAGACTTTTGATACGCGTGAAAATCGACAACGATACGAGCAATGTGTCTTGTATTTCGTCTACGGTTGAACCGGTATGGTATACATTGTAAAGAGAGTGGCAGAAAAATGATCGGCTACAAAAAAACGAGCAATTATTTCTGAACGTTAAACGTAGAATTTGTGAAATAAAACCTAGCGTTGTTCCGAGATGTTTTTATAAGCTCTTTCGATAAAGGTATCGAAGGACACGTAATTGAAATAATTTGGAAACATGCTTCGAAATTGACGTGCACGTAACGGTGTGTTTAGTGGCGCGCTGTGCACGCGATATACCGTGTATATGGCAATTTATTTTTTAGTTAATCGCAATAGCCAAAGGTGGGGTAGCAGTTTGTAATCATGGCGGACCCATTGAGCTTGCTGCGACAGTATAACGTTAATAAAAAGGAGATAATCGAACGTGAAAATCAAATTATTTTCGGGGAATTTTCTTGGCCGAAAAACGTGAAAACCAACTATTTAACTTATGGGTAAGTATATGTACGATTGATCGCGAGTTAATTCCGACAGCTGTAACCTGTACTGGCTTCCCCCGTTGAACGCTCGTATACACGAATTCTCTGTTACCTTTACTAACGTAACACGATATAGAATTTACGAAAGAATCGCGAATGTTTGAGAGGTTGACCGATCGGGTTTTAGGGAGTTTAAATTTTGTACGTCAGTAAACAGCAAGTACACTCTTTCCATTTGTTGTACTAGTCGATTTGGTAAGGGAAATTCTTGGCTTAGGTTGATTCGGCGAATAAATATTGTGACGTGTCTGTAAAGCGCAGAGATTTCGTAGAAGAAAAATAAGAAAGTCGATTCAGCGAATATAACGAAATATATATTTGGTGATAGATCCGGCAAGGAAGGAACACCCAAGGAGTATTATACTCTGGAATGTCTGCTGTTTCTGCTTAAACATGTGCAACTCACCCATCCTGTGTACGTACGGCAGGCAGCCGCTGAAAATATTCCGGTCGTACGTCGACCAGACAGAAAAGACTTACTGGCGTATCTTAACGGAGAAACTGCTACGTCAGCCGCCATAGACAAATCTGCGCCTCTAGAAATTCCCACTCAAGTGAAAAGGACAGCGGAAGATGGAGTGGAAAGCGGATCGTCGAAGAAACCCCGTTTCGAGGAGACTCACGTTCAGAAAGTGAAAGAACAACTGGCGGCTAGGCTGGATGCTCCTAAAGAAGCCTCCGTTACGGTGGACAACATCAAGTCCCTTTCTGAGGCAATGTCAGTTGAAAAAATTGCTGCCATCAAAGCTAAACGTTTAGCAAAGAAACGTACGACGATCAAGGAGAACGACGATATTGGAATGGGATCCGATTTGTGCGTCATATTGATGGACGTCGATGGTACCAAGGACATAGTTTCGAGGGAAAGGCAGTGGAGAACGCGCGCGACTATTCTGCAAAGCAGCGGAAAGATATTTGCAAAAAATATATTCGCGATACTTCAAAGTATCAAAGCTCGCGAAGAGGGTAGACAAAAAGGTCCCGCTGCACCTACGCCGATGGTTACTCCGCGTTCCACGCCCATGCGACCGTTGCCACAGCCGGCCGTTTACAATCGTTACGATCAGGAGAGGTTTATCAGGCAAAAGGAAGAAACGGAAGGATTCAAAATCGACACGATGGGCACTTATCACGGTATGACTCTGAAATCCGTGACCGAAGGGACGAACCCAGCGGTAAGAAAACCTCCTAGCAATCCTTCGACGGCTCCTAATTCCGGCTTACTACCGACTTCTGCGGCGAAACTGACGCCGCAACAAGCGGCGCAGAATAAACGGCCTAGCAGGACTCCTATCATCATCATTCCGAGCGCTAATACGTCGTTGATCACGATGTATAACGCGAAGGATATACTGCAAGACCTGAAATACGTGAGCAACGAGGAGAAACGATCGCAGGGCTCGAAACGAGAGAACGAGGTACTTTTGCAACGTCGAAAAGAAGGTGGACTGACGGTTCCGTACAGAGTAGTCGACAACCCGCAGAAACTGACGAACGCGGACTGGGAAAGGGTGGTCGCGGTGTTCGTAATGGGCCCAGCTTGGCAGTTCAAGGGTTGGCCCTTCGACGGCAATCCTGTCGAGATCTTTTCGAAAAGTACTTAAAACTTAGCGGTATCTCGAGCGCTGTTAACGCTGTTCTCCGGTTAACCCCGTTTGATTGTTGCAGTTTGCGCGTTTCATTTAAAATACGACGAAATGAGGCTGGACGCGAACGTGGCACGTTGGGCGGTCACGGTGATCGAACTGAGTCGAACGAAGAGACACTTGGATCGAGCCGCGTTAATGGTATTCTGGGAACATCTTGACAAGTACGTATCCTCGTGTAATCGTATAATCGGATGATTTTTCGAATCGTTTCTGTTTTTTCCAGGCACATGATCAAAAACAAGCCGCACCTTCGATTTTAAATCGGATCTCGACGGCAAGGATCGAACGACGGGAGGATATCCGTTCCGTCGGAACGCCTAGAGACGAAAACAACTGTACATACTATTGAAAAGAAGAACGTTCGTGTACATATATGTATATCTGAAGAAAGAGACGCGAAAGTTTATCGCGCGAGTCCTGCTTCGAGAAAGTCCAGTTGCGATAAGTTACGGATAAGTTAGAAGCGATCGACGAGGACTGCACGATCGAGAAGACAGTAACATACATCGAATATAGTTAGGACGTTATCGATTGTTCGTTATTGATTCGTTTGAACTCGATTCGTTATTTTCGACGATAACATTAATATTTAGCGAGGAAGGTTTACTTCGACGATATATTATCGGTTATTTTAGCACGAAACCGATGTGCCTGTCGTTAATTATCCTTAAAGAGAGCACTCGATGAACGCGCGATAGGTCGTTGGTATATCGTGTTGGTAACGGTACGCGAGCCGAAAACGAACAGAAGAATGTTATTGTTCGCGGCAACGCGTTTCCCGAAACGTTTACTAAAGAACCAAATAAAGAGCTGTACGTGTAATTCGCGTATCCGATCATTTATCCCGTTCTCCCGTCGAGCCGTTTTCGCGTCCGAACGAAAGAAAACTGTCGAGCTGTTTGTAATTCGGTGCACGACGGGTCGAGGATTCCCTGTGGACTGGATCGAGGAAACGGGGGGCCAAAGTAAACCGCTTCCAGGCACCGACAGTTGATATCCAACACTATTTACCGAGACAATCGAATCTTGTTAATTCGATCAGTGACGCTTTATCAGTTTAACGGGTACGCGATAGCCGCCGCGAGAAACTTTCCGAGCAGTTTTCGAAGAAAACTTGCCCTCCTATCGGCAACTGGTAAAAGAACACATAAAATATCTCCCTTTGTATAAATTCCCCAGGGCTACGTGTTGTAAATAACGTATAAATAACCGGGCTATTTACGCGGCTGTAAGTTTCCCGCGTTCGGTCGGTGCGCAGAGTTGTCGCGCGATAACATCGTTCTTTCGGTTAATTTCAATCGATTGTTTTCCATTTTCGTGTACGGCTGTTTTCCATTCGGAAAATCTTCTCGGAATGTTTCGGATAAAGAGGCGAGTCAGGGCGGGAAAGAGGGAGTTTGGCCATGCAGGAGCACGATGGGCAAGTGTAACAGGTTTTATTGGTTTTATTTCACGCTCGACGATCAAAGGTCAATCGGTAGAAGAGCGAAGAGGCATCGGAGCAAGCGATGCATGACAGCAAGTACGCTTCGCTTGGCCCGGCACGTTGCGCTGAACTTTGAAGATTAAGCTCTACCGATCACGAAACGCGAAGCTCGTTAAATCCGCGTGAAAATTTTACACGCGACAAGTCCCGTAGCGTTTCAACGTTCTAAATGCAAATAAAGAGACTCTAATGTGCGTTGGCGATTAAACAGCAAAGGGTTTACCTTTACCAACGTATCGTATACTGGCACTGTACTTGGCGAATCAGACGATCGGCAAAATCGAACATTCGTCGGTTACGCCGATCGTCGCGTCTACGTTCTACGCGATACACAATAAGTATTTCCCCGCAGCATCGATACTCGCATCGATACTCGCATCGATACTCGCATCGATACTCGCATCGATACTCGCATCGAGCGAGGGGAACGGACGCGTTTTTTAACCGATCAAGGGAACTTGTAGTTGCATTGAGCGCAGTTGGGTTGTACGCAGGGTATACCGGGAATCATCGGAGGGAAATGAAGAAATCCAGGCCTCGAAGGAAGATGGTCGGTGAGTTGCGCGTACACGTGATCCCTCAGCTGTTGTTGCGTTCCAGAATCGAAGTAATTATTGTACTGAACGTTGAAAGCCACTTCTTGTTCGTGGTGCGCGGCGGCGTTGACGGGCAAAGGGGTACAGGCCGTCGCGTCCGTCACGATACTCTTCGGGAATTGATCCTGAGTGGGGACTATGTTCAGCAGACAGTAGCCGTCTCCGTAGATGTTCCTGGAGAGGCCGGAGTAAATAGGAGCCAGCATGGTGGTCGCGAGCGGTTCGCTCGATCTGGTTTCGTCGACGGGCTGCGGCGGTCGAAAGGCCGAAGCGTAAGATTTGACGGGAAAACTCTCGCTGGCAAAGTACTCGATCGCCTTCAACAGATCTTGTCCGCATCTTTGCAAAACCAGCTGTAGCACGGAGAGCTTCGTGTTGGGGAACAACCGCGCCAACGTCTCGACGGAGGCCTGCGACACGTTGCTCTCTTTCGTCTCCTCGGAGCCGTTCCCCTCGAATACGAGACCCTTGTACTTGGAGCCGTTCTCGTCGATCGCCTGTGAAAAACAAACGATAGGCCGGGAGAAGAGAAGTTATAAGAGTTTACTTACCGGCGGAGAGTCTCGGCGCCGATTCGTCCGAAGGAAATTCTGTTTCGAACGATCTTCGTCGTCCTTCTGGGCCGAATCGAGCTCTTTGTCGGCATCGGTCACCGGCTTCGGTTCGGTCACCGACATTCCGAATATTTTCCCCGGTGGAAGGCGATTCAACTTCTGTCCGGTGGCCACTTTGGCCATTTTCAGGGCGATAGCGTCCTCTGCAGCTTGCTGCCTCTTCAGGGCCACCTTGTTGCACGCGAACGCGCGTTTAATTTCAATTCTAAAGGGGGATTTAACTGGAACGAGGAAGAGGAGACCTCGTTCGAAAAATCGAGTCGGATCGGATCATGACTACGTTCCGGATTTATAAATGGATCTGCCGCTTAGCCGATACTGCATATGTGTTTTCTTAACGGGCAACGTCAATACAGATACATATGGAACCATTTGGCAGCCGTTATTCCCGACTGGACCACCCACTATACATATATTGTTTCGCACCGTCGCGTCGCGTCGCGTCGCGTCGCGTCGAGATAATCGAGGAAGCTCAACGGGGAGAGCCTCCTCTTTTTAGATTTGACGAGATTTCCGAACTAATCCCGAATCTCGAGAGATTTTCGAAAGTGGCTGGTGAGAGAGCAAAGGAAGCCCGGTTACGGACGATTCCGATCTGCTAATTGGCGACCAACTGAGAAACGAGAAGGAAAATTTGAAAAATATATTCTCGCACTGTGGAGGATATCTCGGTCGATAGTCGGTCGAAAAGGAACGATGTCGGAAGCTTTTCAGCTTTCGTGATCGAGGCTGTTGCTGTTCGTTGGAGAACCGGTGGATCCACCACCGGTAGCGTTACGTCGATTTGATGTAAAAGTCCCCTCTCGAAGCCACGTATCGAGTGTCATAATGTCTATGTAAACAGAAATGAAACGCTACACCGCGCGTTAATGGATTTAATTCCTCTTCTCCGTCGAACGATCGACTGTTTTCCCAACATGGAAGATGAGCTGTACGTTCGAGTGGTACAAGTGCAACGAAAACTGAATCGGCTCGCTTCGTCTCGCGGTTATTTATTTCGGGCTTACGGTTAATCGGCCGACGATAATTGAAGATTTTTTCTTTCGACCCGGCGAAGGCCGAATTAGCTGATCGAGCGAAATATCGAAGGTGACGAGAGTGACCTTTTCCTTTCTAGTTTCCCGATTGTCCGAGGTCGGAACGCTTCGTTAACGGTTAACTGTTTCCGGTATATAGCGAAACGTTCCACAGGTGTTTGAACGTTTCTTTCGGATTCGCTTTAATTCGAGAAATCTTTAAACGAGAAATCTAACGATTAAATGATCTTACCTGGGCAGCCATCACTCTCTGTCTCTCCGCTATCAAAGAGCATTTTGGGCAGAGGCACTCGCGATAACGACACTCTCGTTTGTGACCTCTCAACCAAGAGATCAAACCGTGGTTCCTGCAACGAGCACACTTTGGCCTTCTCTGTTTCGGTTCAGCCTCCTCCTCCTCCTCCTCCTCCTCGTTTCCGACCTTCTTCTTGTTCTTTCCACGCAACATTATTCTTCGCTGATCGATTCGATCGCCGAGCAATCTATTCGATCTCGAAGTAGCTGTTCATCTTCGATTAGCCGACGCGACGATAGATTGTTATAATTAGATAGATAGAGACAGATTATTATAATTAGCGTCCGAAAAGGAAGAGGTTTCATAGGATTCGACGTAGGTCTCTTTCTTTTGGTCGAGGTTTCAATCCGATAAGGATTACCGAGAAGGATACTTCCTATCGTTTAGAGCGTGTAATAGAGAGAATCGCGGTCGCGGTAAGTTTCGGTAGGATCGTTCATCCCTGACTGACTCGATCAGCATCGTCTAAAGGAAATCTCGCTCGGAAGATTTTGATTTTCGCTGCGGTGCCGCGCGATTGGCTCCGGTTCCGGGCCAGCACGCGTTCGCTCTTCTGGACGCGACTCCACCGCACCCACACCCACCGCGAACCACCTAGAACAAACATTCGTCGAACCACCCTTTCTCGACGATTGGTTCCCTATTGTTTGTTCACCTCGCCACTCCTCCTTCGGTGACTTGCTTCGCTCGCTCGCTACAACGGGGATGCGACCGCGGCCGAGTTATCCTACTTCCTGGACGCGGACGATAACCGGACAGGATATTCTTATGCCGGACCGATCACATTCTTCTCGGTTGCTCTCGCGTTCGTTCGATCGATACAACATTTCGGAAACATCGTTTGGATGCCTGGATGCTACTCGTTCGAGCCGCGCGTCGAAAATAACTATTCCGACGAAACCGAAGGGAAGATATCCGAAGAGATATATTATATTAGAGAAGCAAAGCTTCCGAGAAGGTAAAAGACATCGCGGCGTTATCGAACGAATTATCGGAGAAGCGAGGGAACGACGAAGGAGCGGAAGTGGATTGGTACCAGAGAAGAAACGTACAAGTCAATTCGATTGTATAATTCGCAGTTGATCTCTCTTTTTGTTCGCGAGTACAGATTCCGTAGCCGGTTAACGACTCGATCCTGGATAATAATGAACGAGAATCATTTTCGATATCGGACTTTTTCTTCCTAAATATTTAAACGCTCTTTGTGCCGTTCGAAACGCGCTCCGCTTCGTGGGCGGCGGAACGCGCAGCCATGATATGTGAATCCTTCGTTTTGTTCGACGAACGATCGATCAAAGGCGGGAATTAGTCGTTTCACGGACTACTTTCGACAACTTTTCGAATCGAAACGCGAGTCGAGTGATCGAGTTCGTTGTTGGTTTTCGATTATTTCTTCGTGCCCGTTAATTCTGTACATTTGTACCTGAGTCGATTTCGATATGGTATTACGATATGACGCGAGTTTCTTTCGAAGAAAGAAACTTTTCTCGATCGACCAACGTTCTCGTCCGTTACCGTATTCCCGCCTTTGCGCGTCCGCGCATATACGTGTTCCGGTACCTTCGCTTACTTCGCTTACTTCTTAATCAAATTTCTTTCTATACATTGGATTTGCAGCAAGCGAGCCGGACAAGCTTACTTTCTTCGCGGTACTTTTATACGTCGCTATCTTTCCGTCGATCGTAAATCCAACATCATTTTCTCGCCTGTTAAAATCCACCGTCGCTCAACAACAAGCTTAAGCCTAAGAAAACTCCCACAAATAACGGATAACGTATTTATAATTTGGCACGAACGACCGCTTCGTTCGATCCGGAAGCCGTTTGTTCGAGAACGAAACATCGATCGTCGACTTATTATTAACGTCCTCGTTCTCGTTCTTATTATTATTATTTATTATTATTTATTATTATTTATTATTATTTATTATTATTTATTATTATTTATTATTATTATTTGAATCGATTATTATTAATCGATCAACGACGCTACTTGGAAGGTGGTACGAGGAGAGAAAAGTCGATTAGAAAAAAAACTTCGGTTCCCGCTTCGACTACGCGTTCAATTTTCGGATGATTTTGCTAGCGACCGAGTCACGTACGCCAACTACCGCTCTCGCTCTCGCTTACGATTCTCTTTCGTCTACTTATACTATGTTATTCTATACTTGTATTTGTTATATTCTTTAATAAGTAAGTACGATTAACGTCAACGAGCATTCTCCTCGAATTTGTTCGATATCGAGAATCTACGCGGCGGAACGAACCGCCTCGCTAGTACGTGTATTATTTCGTCGTGTAGTATTTACAAAAAAGATTCTATAATTCGAACGTAGATTAAGGGTCGATCAAAAGCACGCTAATTGTGTCTACCGGCTTATCTAGCGAATACCTTTCGTCTATTAATTTCCCCCTAGTAGTCGTTACCGATTCGAGTTTTCGTCCTCGAGCAACGCCAGCCAGGATTCGGCTATCACGTATCGACGAGTACAGTCGAGAGCATTCCCCCGGGGAAAAAGAATGGCGACGCAGGGGAACAATCACCGAGCACGATAGTTTTCCCTAAGAAAGGAGGCGATACGAGAAGAAAGTTTCGCTCGAGACAGCGTATCGTGCTCGATCACTGTACATCGGACGTTCTCGGACACATGATAAAAAAATAAAGCGTAATATCGTAGGAGAACCCGTTATCGGGCGGGGTTATTTAACGTCGCTTCGTTCGTGGTCGTGCGTGCCGTGACAATTCTAACGCGATATAAAAAACGTATGTTCTCGATGTAGAAATACTCCTTGTTTCTGTTCGCGATCGACCAGTAATGACGAGTAGTTTGAAAAATCACGATATCCGAACGATTTTGACGAGAACACACGGAACGAGAAAGAAAAGGAACGAAACGCTCGTTTTGGGCGGTCGTAGAACCGAGCAAACCTCGAAATTAATCCCTCGAGGATCATGACCAGTGTCGAGTATAAAACGAACGGTTAGTTTGCAAAATCTCTAAATAGCGATCATTATTAAAAAACGAGTAGCAACGTCCGTAAAAAGGGCCACCGGCTTTCGGTGCGGATAGAAAATTCAATTTCTTTGTCCATAGAGCGCAGATAAAGGTTGTCAAAAACTCGATTATAGATTAGATTATGCGTCATGATCGTAAAGGGATCGAATTGAAAGTAGTGCTCGCGCGGTAAGATTGCGCGAACCACGCGAAAGGAACAGAATTCCGCCTGTCGTCGCGCAGATGAAGCTCACGATTTATGTAAATCACACCGATTGGCCCCGAAAAAATCAGATAATTACCATTTGTCCAGTCGTAACAGCCAGTATACGCGCACGCGCAATATTCGTACGCGTATATTTCCGTTTCGCTGCTCTCTCAGCTCGCCGACGATCGACCTCGTAAGGTCAGTTTTCCCTTTGACTGGACTCCTCGTTAACCTTGTCGCTAAATATAACCGTGCGAATACGTGCGGATGCACGTATTATATCTACACGGGCACGCGGATCCACGTGTTTCCTGGATGCATCGGGTTACGAACGAAAACAACAACGTTGCTTCGATTATTAAAGCTTTCTCATCCGAGATATAACATATCTGTTCACCTGTCTCTTGGTACACGCGCGTGTCCGTTCGTCGACGATCAACGACCACGTACGATATGTATTCGTTCGCTTACCTACGATCCGTTAAATAACCGGTAAGATCGGTGATTCGCGTTCGCGTAACCAGCCAAGGACCAGTCTCTGTCTGCCTGGAGGGAGACAGGCCAATTGAAAACTCTCGAAATGTCCAGCTCAGTTTCCGAGATTACAAAATTCCGGAACGTCGAAACGGCGAAATTCTAATATTTCCAAAAAATAAAACCGCTTGGTCACACTGACCTCTGTTAATGACGAGGCTGGAGAAGCTGGTCCAGCCTAAAAATATCCTAATCGGATCGGCGATGATTCGGAGCAAGTTAAATGTCCGTCGGATCCTAATATCGAACGGAGACGCGAACGGAGACGCGAACGGAGACGCGAGCGGAGAGAATGCCGGAGCTGAAAGGTTTCGAAAATGGCTGGAACGGTGATTCGTTGATGAACCCTCGAGTTACGTCTACGAGCGTAACCTTTTCTTATCCACTCGTGCCTGAACCTCTCTCGCCGACGTTTCTCGCTACCGTTCGGTAAACGCGTAACAATGCGGCGAACGAATATGATCGAGAAAAAACGAGCCGTTCGGGGCAAGTCCGTTTAATTAGCGTCTCCTCGTAAACACTAACACGTACGCGGTCTACGCGTGTACGACATACAGGAAGGAAACAGTAAAATCTGGGTCAACACGGGGAAACGCGAGTGCCTAATGAACCTATGTGCGCGCAAGCCTGTATGTGCGTGTACGTGTACTGGGATCTGTGTACGCGTGTCATATTTCTCTATCTTCCGACGTGTCGAGTAATAAATCCTAATTAGCGTCGTTACAAAATCCTTACAACTATTCAACAAAAACCAATATCGTAACAACTTTTCTCTAGTTTTGTCGTATTCTTTTTTTCATTTTCCTTTTTCTCTTCTCTCCGAATGTTCATTTTCTCTACCCGAGAAAGTGTGCGAAAGTTGTCGCGCAGTAGCCTCGAGAGAAGGTAGCACGACGGTCATCGGCGCAACTAGCCAGCGCTAGCAACGAGGGACATAATAATAGGACGTAGGAAAGTTACAAGTTTGCAAATAGTCAGATTTCCGAAAAGCCGTTTGGTCATGCTTGCCGCGAGGGCCGTTCACGGCCTGCGATCGGCAACGAGTCTAGTCCCGGGCAAAGGCTCTAATTACGCCGACGACGACGACGATTCTCGTCTTTGTACTGGCTGCTCTTACAAGAAAGAAGAGTTCGCGCGTATTCGTTGGTCACGAAAGGGTCGAAATCGCCGGTGATCGTCCCTTTCGTCTAATAAGCTCGAGATGGCTGTAACGAACGGTGGTCGAAAGACTTAACGGGCTAACAACACCGGTACAGAACGAAGAACGCGCGCGTCGTTGGCCTAAGGTGACCTAGGTGAGAAACCTAACGTGACGTCGCTCTGTATCAAAATTAAAAAATCTATCGATAATGTAGAGTGCGTCGTTCGGTTAAAATCGAATGCTCCGCTAGTAGAAAGACGATCGTAAGAACGAGGAGCATCGACTATAACTCTAGGTGTTTTCCGTTTCGCTCGCGCGGCTCGAAATATTCTGTGTGCCGGTGTCGAGACTACCGTGGACGTCGCACGCCGATCCGGGAGGACGTCGTCTTCTAGCCTGCTTCTTCTTCTTCTTCTTCTTCTTCTTCTTCTTCTTCTTCTTCTTTTTCTTCTTATTCTTCTCGCTCAAGAACTTTTTTTCAAGAAAATTCCTCCAGGCTCCTCCGTTTCCACTCGGTTACATCACGGAGCATTTTTCCTTCAGGCTGATCGCGTTGTTGCTCTGCACCGGTTGCAACGACACCGACCTGTTCTTCTCGAGCATCAATAAGTCCCGAAACAACGCGTTCACGTTGTGATTCGTCTTCGCCGATGTTTCCAAAAATCCACAGCCCCAATTCGCAGCCTCCGCTGCGCCCTCGCTCATCGATACTTCGCGTACCGACGGACTCTCGTCGCACTTGTTCCCCACCTACGGGAACATTGAAAAATATCTTTAGTCTTTATTTTAATCTTTAGCCGACGAACCGATCTCGATCGATGCTACTAGTATTATTTTCAAAAGGAGTTTAATCAAAGCGTACCAAATAAACGAGTAAACGTGTTGACCTTCGGAAAATTCTTTTTCCTCTACCACGATATTACACCTTTCAACCGTACGTTCCATCCCCGACAGACTCTTCGCTCTCTTTTAAATCTCTCTTTTAAATCTCTCTTTTAAATCTCTCTTTTAAATCTCTCTTTTAAATCTCTCTTTTAAATGGTCTGCAAGTGCTTCCGACGATCTACGATGTCCCTACCGTAGCGGTTACGCTCGTTAACTCGACACTTGAGCATATTCGACGATATTAAGCATACGACAGATAGGATCCGATCGTGATACAGGAAGCAAGAAACGTTCGAAGCGGGTCTGATAGAAACAACGGGATAGAAAGAACGGAAAGTTAGTTGGGCAACTTTGAATTTCCTAGTTACACCGATTCGAGAGATTCTGGCGAACGTTGTAAATAGAAAAGGGACGTTAGCGTACCGAGATCGGAGAGTAGGAAAAAAGTAGGTCTTACCAGCATTATAGGTATCTGCGATATGTCTTGTCCCTTAAGCTCTCTAATAATGGCCCAGATGGGTCGTAGTTCCTCGAGGCTTTGCCGCGAGCACACCGAATATACAAGGATGAAGGCGTGACCTTTGCTAATAGAAAGCCGCTGCATCGCGGGAAACTGATGAGACCCCGTTGTGTCCGTTATTTGAAGCGTGCATATGTTTTTGTTGCAGCTTATCACCTGAAATATCCCAGCGTATCGTTCGATTTATTATCGAGGACGATTCGTTCGCTGATCGGCACGGTTCTCCTCGCGTACACAGCACGGATCTCAACAGTTTCACCGACGAAGCTTTTAACGTATCTTTAGCTGCGTGTATTTGCTTGCAACAAATACCGCACTGGCCGGCAATCGATCGCTAAATTATTCGGCTCTCGATTCGATCGGTCGTGCGATATTCCTGCGATATTCCTGCGTATGTTTCGCTGATTTCCCTCTAGCTCGTTCCTCGACCGAATTATTTACGATCGAAGCTGTTAATCACGGGGAATCCCGCGCACCCGACGCGTTCGCCGGCTATAATCGTTAACGACTCGATAAATAATGCTCTCTGTCCAAGTTGGAAACTGCGCGATTCTACTCTTTCTCGCTGCCTGAAACATTAATCGCCAGTTACGTTTCGAGAAAGGACAAGAATATTAACCGTGAAAAATCTGATAATTCGTTAAACGATCGAACGGTAATTGCTCGTTCGAAAGTAAAACGTGTTCAAACAACTTGAACGGAATCTCTAAACTAACCGTATTATCTCGGTCTCTAGACGAATCGTGTGCGGCAACATCGAGAACGAATTTCAAATGCAAATAGAAGAGTAGAAAAAAGAGAAGATAAACTGTTTACACGCGGCTCGGTTAAGCGATTACAGAACGAGATAGTGCTCGGAAGATGAACGATTAGAGCAATGATCTTGCATCATGTATGAATCATCGTATCGGCAAAACGTCAGCGTTTTACGTCACGATACGCAGTACGCGCTGCTCTTTTATCTCCTTTCGAATATCTACGTTACTACCGTCTGATACATGACGTTCCTCTACTACTCGCGTCGCTTAGCTTAGCTTATTAGCTTATTAGCTTAGCTTATTAGCTTATTAGCTTAGCTTATTAGCTTAGCTTAGCTTAGCCTCGTCGGTACGATACGATTCCATGTCGCTTCTGTCGCTAAATTATCGACTGTTCGATTGCTTCGATATACGAAATTTTGATGGAAAAATAAAAATTAACCGGAAAGAAAGGTTGCCGCGTTGCGAGTAGCGACGCGAAGCGAGGGTCAACGATTGAGAGCACCGTTCTAACAAGTGATCCTAGTTTCTTGAATTACTCGCCAATACGGAAGTAGGTAAATTCGATAATTGACCAACGAATAGGTAAGGAGAGTGTCGTTTGTATCGTGCTCTCTCGTCGATTCGCCTGCGCTTTTGTTCGACTTACCTGTCTATAGGTGTCCTCGATAGTCGGGATATAGGACTCGCGAAAGGTTCCTTTCACGAAACGCAGAACGAGAGAACTCTTGCCAACGCCGCCCGCCCCAAACACCACCACGCGGTAGTCGTTACTCTGCTCCGGCATCCTGACATCTGCCGTCCCGGCGACGTTAACCCCCGCCACACGGGGTCCCTTTTGCGAGATCGTTTAAATCTTTCTGCCACACAACATACAAAACAACATTGATTCGTACGCCAACGAGTTTTATGAAAAGGTTGCAACAACCCTTCGCTCTATAACCGAGTTATTCTTTACGCTTCTATGGCCTCGTATTTAAGCTATCCGACACCTACGGGCAACAACATTTTCCAGTTAGCTGCTTTGAAAAACAAACAAAAATCACCGAACGACGATACACCGTTTAATTATACGCCTGAGCTACAATTGAACCGTTAACGTTATCGACGTTCAGAACGTATTCTCGCTTGGACTCGCGGTAACGGACCTTTCCTTTCGATTCGTATCGGAAACCTCCAGGACGCTGATGGAATGCCATCGAGACAGACCACGTGCACCTTTTTAGAAAACCATACGGAACTCGTCGTTTTCCCGATTAAACTGCGCACGCTACTTCGACGGCCGATTAAACGGATATTTTCCGTAAACATCGCGGGAAAGAATAAAAGACCCTGACGTTTCGCGAATCCTCTTATGACCTATAATCGTACGCCTATAGATGCACGAATTCAACAAGTGATATTTCCACCCGCAGTCCCTTGTCATCGTCGAATAACATCCACCACGATCTCCGATTCGAACGTTAACGTTTCAAACAAACTTTCGACGTTATAATCGATTCCTGCGTTCGCTCTCGACCAATTGCTAACCGAACACTTGCCAAAATTCTTAACAAGCTGTCTATCAATCGGTATGATCCGGCGACGAGTAGCCAGTGTCTAATTATCATCGAACGACTTCTGAACCACGACCACGACCACGGTTGAACGACGTCGCGTCACGAGTCCCGTTAAGCGATAAGATCACGATCCCATTGACCCGGCGATGGTGTCGCGGAGAATCTGCGAGCGATAAAGCCTCTTTATAGACACGATCGGACGAACGACACTTTCGCGTGGTTTCTCCTCGTCCGAGTGGATCTGCAAACGAGTATGCTCGACGAATTACTCGAGTCGCTGCCGTACCTTCTTATGCGTCAGGATTGTCCTGGGGTAAACACCAGGTTTCACGCTGAGTTTGATAGGACGATAGTGACGGTTCAACGAAGCCGTGAATGACACCCTTGGCCGTGCAGACAACGTGCCAGGCAACGAGCAGTTTCTCGACCCGGCGGTTCGACGCAACTGGATAACAACTGTTTTCGCCAAAGATGTTTCTCGAGCAAAGATGTTCGACGGTGTCCGAGTGATTCGCGATGTAACTTCGACGTTGAATCACGTTTACGACGACTGTTAATTGGTGGATCGATCAACGGGTATTGCATTCGATTTCCATCCGCCACGGGATCAGCATATTCGCCTACTCTCCAGGCTTTCGGTTGCATGAACTTTGACGATTTCGAAGGGAAACGAAGCGCACGCCCTCCGTATCGGGGCGAGCCCCACTCCACCGAAGCAACGTGTGTATGTGCGTTAGGTACGTGCGCACTACGCCAAAAGTGCCGAAGAAAATCAATAGCGTGTTCGTGTGTCGGTACATCTAACTGCACACTACCGCACACGCACGTGCATCACGCGCGCCAAATATATATAACCTTAAATTTCTTTGCTTCTTTTTTCACCATTCTTCTTCTTCTTCTTCTTCTTCTTCTTCTTCCTCCTCCTCGAGGTCTTTCTTAACTCGATAGCAACATGTTTCCCTTCTGGACGCGTTCGTTCTTATTCGAGTAACGCATCGAGTATCTTGCTGCGTCTTCGAAAAAATCCGCTGCTTCCGCCGATCGAAAAAGGATCTCGTTAGAATTATGTTATACAGGATTGTTAAAGCGTACAAATAAGTGATCGAAGAAGGATGTATACGTACATTTTTATTCTTTTCTCAACGCGCTACGTTGTCGATATCAAAATCTATTTACATCCCACTAGTCTGTACACTACCTTGTCTTTAATGTAATATAAACAAAGTGACATCGATACCGTACAACTTATACTATTAACAATCTCCGTAGAATATTCGCTTGAATGATTGTTAAGTACTGGTGTACCATGGCCACAAGGTCGTTACAAGAACGATATAGTTGCTATACGACCGAGCAGAATCTTTAATGTCTAGTACTCTTTTACCATTGGATTCCTAATAATTATGTCGCTGCCTTCGTTTTCTATCGACTCGTAAGTCCATCTGCGATTATTCCTAGTTAACGAAGCTTGGTTAATACAGTAAAACTATAGAAACTGAGAGTTTTGCAGCAATAAAGAGACAGCTATGTCGCGTCCGCTATTATTCCTCCTCTGCTTGCGCCAAGAAAGGCTTACTATTCCGTGTAAAAAGTTTATTAATAACGACACAGTATGTCCGCGAAGAAACGTGATCTTTGTTGATTCGTTCAAACTGTCAAAAAGCAGAACTGCCTCCTGAATGCTGCAACTCCTTTGATTAAAATTAATTTTTTCTACTAAACCTGCATTCGTGGCCGCACTTTGTGGAAGAGCACTTCGGGCAAGGAAAATGACATCCGGCACAATTTAAATTTAAGCAATCGCAAAGGTCATCTCCTGTTTTTATATAAATACCCTTATCATTGTACACCGAGTGCTTTTTATATCCTTGATATATTCGTCGGTGAAGTTTACGTTTTTCTCTTTCGCTATGCTCAGGATCGAAATTTCGAAGAAATTTTGTCGTCACTGTTGAATCTACTGCCTTTTGACGGGATCCCCGTGTATTTTTCTAAGAATGAAAAATCTATCAAAGATATTTTCTCGTTTAAAGCAAATACCAATACAGGCAAGCACTTACTCGTTCGCGTGGTGGAGCTTCGATATTTGAATGAGAAGATTCGCCAGAAGTTTCCGTTTCCATAATAGTCAATTAAAACGTTAATAAGAAATCGTTATTAACAATAATTACGATCAGGCAGTTTGAATTTACATAACCTTCAACTCTTGAAATATCTATTACTGTTTCAATCGTCGACCTTATAATATATACTATTCCTTACGGTAAACACCAGAAATAGGATATCAGTAAATTCAAACACTTAAGTATAATTAATCGGAAATTTCATCTATCTTAATCACTGCGTTATAAACAATAACACGTGTTTCTACATATTATGACAATCAGAATATCGGTAAAGAAGATTGTCCAGCAACAAGTCACGAATATTTGTAGCTGATCTGTAGGTAAAGTCAATTTGAAATTAATTTTGGCGAAACTTCGGAAAACCGTCATGCTCCGATATGGACCAAATTCTGTAATTAAGGTCTTTTTGCAAAAGAATGGTTTTCGGCGATTCGACAGAAAATGTATTGGCATTCTCATGTCATTCCTTATATCATCAACGAGATACAATATAATGTGCGAACCGTTTTGCACACATAATCCGTATCTTCGGAGCCACGGAATACATTACAAACAGCAAAAAAATCAATATTAATAAATATATGGTAAATATATAGCATATTAATCAATAAAATCAATATAAATTGAATTTTTTTTTATTTTTACGAAAACGGAACAAGTAGCGCCATCTCTCCGGCGAACGGGGTGAACTACACGGTTTTGAAACTGTGGTTTCGTTAGTTCCTACACTCTGCCGCTAGATGACGCCACGTGTATCGTCTTCTCTACAATTCCATCAATTTAGTTGATTTTATTAGTTTCGCTGACTATAATATGAATCGAATTACATCGGTTCCAACCGATTAACTTCGAATTGTTTTGACATTACCAATTTATTATCAATTTTTGACAATTCTTAGACCAGTCGCAATCAGTCTAAGGGTTTCGGTCCTATGCGCTGCCATCTAGCGGTAGAAGATGAGAACTAATTTCAGTACAGTTTCAAAAGTGTGTAGTTCGCCATGTTCGCCGGAGAGATGGCGCCACAGGTTCCATTTTCGAAAAAATGCAGTTAATACCGATTAAAGAAGGTGAAATTGTTTATTTAAATACACGCCGCGTATTTGAATTGCAAGTGTCATCTGTTACCAAGAATCAGAATATATGTTTTTACTACAGATGTGGTAGAAACGATTAGTTGCAGAATTAAGAAGATGAACGTCAAGAAAGCAGAGTGGCGCAGTGGAAGCGTGCTGGGCCCATAACCCAGAGGTCCGTGGATCGAAACCACGCTCTGCTAACGGAGAAGATGAAATTTATAATCCATTTGTCTTCTTCTCCTATGGTTCATTTTTTTTTTTTTTTGTCGTTTATCGAGATTATTTTTACAGCTTCCTACATTGTATACTAATTGAATTTTTGGTTCGCAAGTAGTGACAACGTATTGTATAAAAATAATATAGTAACGAGAGAAGCAAGAAAGAAGAAAAAAAATTAATCACCGCCCAACGTGGGGCTCGAACCCACGACCCTGAGATTAAGAGTCTCATGCTCTACCGACTGAGCTAGCCGGGCTTGTCCGGTTTTTCTCTTATTTCGTTATATCTAGGAAATAATTTGATCGCAATCAAAAGGATAGAAAAAAAACGAAATCTGTGAAAAAGTATTACACATCGACGTAAGCGGTGAACGTCTTTTTTTAATGATCGAATAAAAAGTAACGAAGGTATAGCGTATATATAAATATAGGTAACAAGTTTACGTATACATTTAACAAATACGTTTAATTAAGCGTAAGTTAATTAATGCCTTAAGGTCCTTTTTGTACAGCTGCTTTCGTTAATTTCTGCGTTCCTTCGACACGTAAGACTTTCCACTGAAAATAACTTTGTCGGTAAACATGTTCGACTAAACATATTATTAAAAATTACGATCGCTCGATATAAATATGTTAAATATATTATGGCACATAATACTAACAGTACGTAATTTTCCAAGTTAAGGAGTAACAAGGGTACTTTGGAATTATTGTTGTTCGCTGGTTTCTCTCGATTCGGTAGCTATCTACGCGTATACACCTTCGATAACACATTGTTAACGAACTTGAATCACACGTCTTAAACGTAGGTATTTAAATATGATCATTAAGATCACTAACACATAGATTACTAACACATAGTCCAACTTGCACGGTTACTAATTAATAAGTATTCGAGCGTAGCACAAATCGCGTTCAACATTTATCGAACACATACATATATCATTGTACCATAGTTAAGTGGTCAATAACAAGAATGCAATTAACGTGCACCGACGAATACGACATGCGCTCTGTATCGACGATTGCGAGAAGTTGGAGATACTTTTAGAGAATTTGTAGACTTGGAAATTCGTAATTGGGATAATGCGAAACTTTGAAATTTAACGAGCGAGTGTTTGTATTCGTAGATAAGTGGTAACTAACGAATAAGCGTTAGCAAAAATGGTAACGCGAGTAGGGGAAGAAAATATTGACCGATGTTGGTAGCCATCGAACAATCGGATGGACAATCGAACGAACCGTCCGTTTTATTTTGCAAAAGAAGACTTCTCACTAGTTTCAAACCCTCGCACGAGTTCTGGATCTTTACAAATCTTATTTTTCGAGCCTCGAGAAATTGCTCCAATTCGACTCTGCACCTCCATTTGAGCGGGTTCCCGAAAAACTCGACAACGTACACGTTAGGCATATCGTTCAAGTCGCTCGTAAAGATACATCTCAAGTCGTTACCTTCCAGATTCAAATAACTGAGTCGACTCAAGTGACGGAAAGCTCCAGGTTCGATGTAATCGATCGAATTACCACGTAAATCTAACCTCTCCAGATTTTCCAGAACAAACCAAGACGAGCCGATCATTTCCAGCGGGTTGTCCTGAATCGTTAAATTTTGCAATTTCCCGAGACCGTGTTGGAACGCGCCTTGTTCCACGGTGGTCAATCCACAGTTCCTGATCACGAGTTCCCGCAGATCAGTGAATCGGGAGAAAACCCCTGTCGGTAGTCGCGGTAGGTAACCGTTTTGAAAGACGATGGTGGCGACCTCGGCCGGTATCGAGTGCAACAACAATAAATTACCACCGTTGCACACGTATGCGAGTCCGGTCGCGTCCTCGCGAGGGACGCAGCTTCCCTCGATCGTCTCGTTGTTGGTCGAGCCAACGACAGTCGTCGTGGGAGGGTTAACAGTAGTATCTGGAATCTGCGTGGCATAACAATCTTCCTTCAATAACAACGAATGCTTGTCGTAGCGAATACCACGGCCGTTCAAGAACTCGGCTATTTTGATGGCGCACAGGCAGGACCAAGGATTGTTGGAAACCCGTAGAGACGACAGGTGACGCAAACGAACGGCCATGTATTCGATGCCGATGCAGTTGATGATATTTTCCGAGATGTCGAGGGTCGCGAGGTGCGGCAAATAATCGAACGCGTCGTTCGCGATTCTGTAAATGTTGTTACGCGATACGTCCAGACATTTCAGATTGTACAGACCCTGGAGCATTTCTGCGTCGATAGATTCTAGTTTATTATTGCGTAGAGACAAATACTTGAGTCCGTCGAGATTGGAAAAAGCTCGAGGCTCGATGTTCTCGATGCTACAGTCTCTGAGCTCGAGTCTCGATAGGTATCCGTTGAAGCGTGAGAAACCGCGTTCAGGAATCTTTTTTATATTCGAATGGATGACTCGGATAGTGTGCACCGTTGAAGGTATTACGCCCAATTCCTCGATCGATGTTATAGCTCGACAAGTGTAGCTCGATCCGTCAGTTTTTTCGGGGCTACATCCACCGGTGTCTGTTGTTGGCCTGGTGAGCGTGACATTCGATTGCCTGATGGTGTCTTCGAAGGAAGTCCAATGCATTTCGCCCGTTATAGCCGTGGTCTCGTTGATCGTTGTCTACGCAGGAAAAATTGCACATTTCTAAACATCTCTGTACGCTACGACGACGACGACGACGACGACGACGACGACGAAAGAATTATTATGTACAATCGAATATGACTAGCGTCGTACCTGTTGCACCGGTCGACCACTGCTGACATCTGGAATCTCGTTCTCGCTCTTGTAACATCGACCCACGTTAATCTCGAATCCAACGATTCTCCGTGTCAGAAAATTTTGCAGATCGTTACGACAGCTACAGAGCCAAGGATTACCGACGGCGGCCAATTTTTCTAATTTCTTCAATTCGGCTAATTCCTCGACGGCTATACAACGCAGTCGATTATTTCGAATATCGAGATACCGTAAACTATCGCCGACACGCGACAAAGAGCTTCTTTCGAACAGTTCGATACCGTTTCGTTCCAGAATCAATTGTTGAAGATTAACGAGATCTCGGAACCAATACGCGCCGACTATCGGGAACCGATTGCCGACCATCGAGAGACGCTGTAATCTATGCAATCCCGCGAAAGCGTCATTTTCGATCGCGTCGATACGACAGTCGTTCAAATCCAAGCTCCGCAAGCTATTCCCGAAACGGAAAAACGCGTATCTTGGAAGTTTGTCTATCACCAAACCGGAAATCTCGATCCAGGTGGTTTCATCGGGAAGTTTGTCCAAGGAGGTGAGCACGTTAGTCCGAAGTTCGTTGCCACGAATTCTCGTTCGATCCTGAAATCACGATTAACCGATTAATCGATCGTTTTAAGGAAAAATCCGTGCAACGTTCTCGTGCGTATTTACTCGGTCGAAATTGTTCGAGTGTTGCGTAGCGAAGGAGAAGGGCAGATCGGGAAATCCGATTAGCGTCATACATTGGCAAAGGTTCGTTTCTGTGAAACATCGCGCTTCCTGGACGATAGATCGACCTCTCAAGTATTCGTCTAATCTTTGTCGACATTCGCAGAGCCAGGGGTTCCCATCGAGACGTACGGTCCTGAGTTCTCGCAGATACGACAACTCCTTAATCGGTAAACAACCGAGATCGTTGTCTCGCAGCCCTAAAGTTTCGATGTTGGGCAACTGGCGAAAAACATCGGGTTCGATATGCACCAAACCGCATCTGCGAACACGTTCGTAATTCGCTGTGGGTAATGTACTTATTCTATGCTCGAATATATGTATGTATACATGTAATCTTGTGTCTTATCTTAAACATGTATGGACATAAATTTAATTTAAGAAGAAAATTAATGATATTATCGATCTAGTTTCAGGATTTTCATGCTACGATACTAATGGCTAACGAAGACTGGCTTGAATACCAGTGCACGGTACGAGTCCATTATCATTTTTACGTAACCGTTTGTTTTCGATCGTATTCGTGAGGGCGCTCGCGTCGTTTCGCCAACAAGGAAATAGTACATACGTACCGCGCTTCCGCATTTCCCATGCAAATCTCGGCCCACTACGAGTGCAAATAAAATTGCCGATGTCTTAATCTTTTTAAAGGTATTAGATACAATTTCTTATCTCTACGATCTTGTTAATTATTATTTAGCTTTTGCATCTTTGCTCTAGCTAATAGCGGTTAGAAATGAAATATTTATGTATTGCTATGTTACTATTCGAACGTTTTACTATCCTGCTACACCAGTATTTCGCTTACTTGTCCATGATCAATTTTCTCAAGTTAACAAGAGGACGGAACCACGCGGTCCTGGCCACGTGAATCTTAGTCCCATGGAATATCAACCATTCCAACCGCTCGAGACCGGCGAACGCGTCTGGATCGATGAACCTTATGTGGCAATTGTAGAAGGATAATCGTCTAAGGTTGTTGAATCTCCAGAACGCGTTGCCAGGTATATGGTGGAGTCGGGACACCGTAAACTCTATCCATTCTGCCTCGTTGGATATCTCCTCGAGGTCGTTTAGGCCGCCGTGCGTGCACGCGTAGGCGATCGACCGTTCGTCATCCACGATCGGTATTAGGCTACATTTGCAGTATACTCGGCCAATTACGGCGACCAACGCCCAGAGTAAAATCAGATGCATCGTTTTTTTTTTTCTTTCCAATTCTAGACTGGCTACGTCAGCTGAAAACGTCTATTTGGCGAAGCTTCGATGTCGTTCTCCGGCAATAACGTTGAAAACATCGAAGATTTCGACGCCGATCTATCTGGAAGCCTATCGTCGGTCTGTCTGAAAGCCTAGAAGGGTTTTCGGTTCAATGTCAAACTCGAATATCTAAAGTTAGCGTATAAATTAGTTCCATAATTTAGGAACTGGGATTTTTCGTTCCATGACCGTTCTTCGACTATCAAGGTACAATTATGCAATTTACGTCGCGTTACGTTACGCTACGTCTCGTCTCGTAAATAATCTGAAAATAAATCTGACCACTCACCGAGTTATTATTTTTTCTATTCAGAGCAGACCAGATTCCATCGTACACCTCCTGATTTACCCGTTTGGTCGCGCAAGTTCCGCTGCCCCAGTTCCTCAGCATGTAGAGCGTGTTTTTACTTCGCACGCCGGAAAAGTCACTTGTCACCGTTCACCATGGCCACGTTCGAACGAGTCAACCACGATCCTTTCGTTTCGACGAACTTCCTACCCCTATCGGACAGCTTTCTTCACTTTGCACGCGTAATAACCTCTCGAAATGTCCACCGATCTACGTATCCTTCGTTGATCAGCTGTTCACGTTCTTATTATCTTCATAATTGCAGGCAAATTTCGAATGAAATTACCTTGAGCCGTCTCTCTACGCCGTGCGCGTGTATATTAAATTCGTTGAAAAAACGTTGAATAAGGGAACTTGTTCGAAATGTTCGAGTTTAGACGATCGAGACGGATGGAAACTAAAGACGTAGAAGGAAACATCGGTTCTAGGGTAGTAGCAAGGTGTAACGATGTTTCGACAATTCGAAGAGACAACGAGGTTCGCGCGCAACGATATCGTTTCCGGGCAAACAGGAAGGATCGATGCACTAGGAAGTATGAATCGTGGACTTACGCGAGCGTGGCTCGGATCGGTGGATCGAAACGAAGCGTCGCGACTGAGCTGGTGGTTCGCGCGCTTCCTCGTTATATAAACTTCTAAGGCCAAGGTCTCCCTTGTCCCCCGCGCCGGTTCTATGTATACACACCGATCCCTGAACACCGAGACCTATCTTTAGCATGCATCGCTCTAGTTTGGCATGAAAAATCGCACGGTGCACTTGCCAGCCTATGACTGTAACGTTTAGCTAGTGCACCTAAAACACGGCTACTAGCAAGGTCTGGGGCAGCCGAACAGTTGGCGGAAACGTTCGTACAATGGTACGGTCGGCTGTGATCTTTTCCTGACGGTTTTCCCGTACGGTTTTGCGGTAACCGTACTTCATACCCGCAGATCTCGAATTTTCAATGCGTAGCAACGTTTATGCAATTACCGAGCAGTCACGGTTCCGCGACGACCTACAATATGTACTGTTCCGGAGGATGGCTTTGACCGTTCCTCGTTATACGTTTGAACGTTTGAACGTTTGAACGTTTCTAGCGAGAAACAGTGCCGTCTCGAATGGCGCATCATCGCGTCAGCCGGTGCACCGTTTTCATCAATTTCTTTGCTTCGTCGTTACCTTCGTATCGCGGTATTATTATTGGAACGCGTACTTTTAGATGACCAGTTACAACACCGCTATGGTGTTAACGCTTGGTCCAATTCCGCGGGATAAATCAGTCGATGCGTAGATACCGGTTGCGTATCTTATCTAGTCTGATGTTGCTTGCCATATGTTGGCCAGAGCTTGGAAAATTTGCTGGTTCGCTCCTTAACGTGTACCTCGTTTAAAATTGAACACAGTTAATTGGACGTGCCGTTTTTTCGAACGATTTATACCGATAGAGAGTTAATCTAGGCGCTGTTCGCGTGGCAGAGGAAAAACTACATGTTCTATTTACTGTCCGGATCAGGGTCAAGTTGACCACTCCCTATCGGATAAGTTTCACCCTGTCGGTCGAAGGTCGATCCTGCTATTTCGTTCGCGATGATCGTCGTTTACTTACAGACGCACGAAACGATTTAGATCATTTTCCAGACATTCTCACGACGGCAAAACGATTCCGAATGGAAAAAAAAAAAGAAAGAAAGAAGAAAGAAAGAAGTGTAATATATATATATATATATATTTTATTGGGAATTTGATGGGAAAAGAGAAGGATAAAGTTGATATTAGTATAGAGTTAAGTAGAGGTTACAATATCTAATCGGATCTAAAACTATTTGCTTGTTTTTTTTTGCAGGATAATTGGCAAATATCCAAGGTTTCGATCGGTAACGCGTAATGACACTGGAATTAGTCGTCGCTGTTATGCCGTTCATCCATCCATTTTACCGATCCAAGTCGAAGACGATGCATCGTTATTGGCCGGCAGTCTCTCGCGGGCTGTCGTTCGCAGCGCATGCAGTTCCGCGTTCGTCCTCCTCGGTCCGCGCCGTACGCTCGAGTTTCGAACGTTGCAAGCGTTGCGCTTGCTAAACAATTCATCAAAAATATTTCATATAAATCGTTTGAACGATAATTTCGATATCTGTTAAACTCGACACTGAACGTAGAAATTTCGATACAGACAGCAAGCTTATTATGAATACGTAGAAGAAGGTGTACGTTGTTTCTAACATAAGGGTTAAAAATGATACGGCGCGTAAATAATGGTCGATCGGTTAGAATAGTTGGGTGAGTGGCGGATAATATCGTCAGCGGTATCGTCGCTTGTGTACCAACGGTAACTGTTAAGGTAATTACAAGCGGGTTTCCGCTGCAGCATCTAAGCGTTCTAGAAATCATGAGATACGATCGAGTCGTCTGTACCGTTAATTTCAACGGCCAATCCGAAGTATTTCACGGTTACAGTTTCGTCGGTGCGTTTCGATCGAGACTGCCTGGTACAATGTGGTAGGCGTGTATTAAATTGGTTGCAGAAATTACGCGCGGCAACTGTAATCGCGAAATGCTTCGAATTAGCCATCGGCTCTAAAACGGACTAAAAAAACGTTGAATCTCTGTTGCGTTAGAAAAGGAAATTCCGATCGAGGCCAGTCGGAAAAAGGCAACGGGCAGAAAAATGGATTCTCACGACGGCTCCACGAGACTCTCCCGTCACGATCCACGGTTAGACCTACGTAGGACGCCAGAAGCCGTAATCATGTCAGGTGGGTAGATTCGATGAGGTATTCGGAGCGCGGCAAGTAGCTAAATAAATGAACGTAGTAGTAGTTTCCGCTAAATAAACGAACGAAAACTAACTATCGCGAGATGCTACGACCGTTATTGTCGCGTACATTTTCTTTATTCGCTCTCGGCCTTTAAACAGCTGTAAAATTGGCGAGAGAGATGATCGAATATCGATTTGCCATCTAGCTAACTGGAGTCGTCCCCTACGAATTCCGGGTAGCCGATTGGCCGGCTTCTATTGCCTCGAGTATGCAGGGATTCGCGCGTTACCTAATCTACGCGTATACACTCGGCAAATGAAATTAGCGGCGATTAGGTCAGAAGGTCACCCAGTTCGCGTAGAGCAAGGTCGCACCGAGAGCGTATCGAGTATCTCACCTACGTGCCGCGCGTACCTACGAACGAGCAAAAAACTGACCACGTCGTATGCTACTGTTTTTTCCCGCTCTGCGGAACGTCGTCACGGAATGCTTGGAAGATTTCTCCAGGATGACGAGGTTTTTCCCTCGAGCGCATACTGCTCAGTGATTAGATTGCGCCATGAGTTTGCAACGGCGACTCGATTTTCTCTGCCGTATGTCAAACACCTTGCAATTCTTCCAATTCCTGTTTTTTTTTTCTTTTTTCTTTTTTTTTTTTTCGTTTATTCCTTACTTCGCATCGTCGATGATTCTGTTGGTAGTATTGAAAATTTTCTATTGAAATCCTAGGGAATACGTAGAAGAACATACGTTTTTAAGAAGATGCTGCGGAAGATAGAGAAGCTTACGTATAAGGCAATCCTATGGAAAGTTTAGGAAACTCAAGGGAGACTCTACGGAACAGCCTAGAAGCGTCTAACATCCCCTCGTTCCTGGCAAACGCACCCTTGACAAATAGGACACATCGCTTCGCATCTCGTCGCAATGATGCCCGTGTGCCAGCAGTGCAGACCGTTCGCACGTCCGTGTACCGCGATTGCGCTAGGTAACCTTACCTAAGGTTCCGATTTTTCCGGGCATCGGTGCGTTCGTAACGAGCGATACGTCAACAGAGAGTGGAGCGATGGCGAGCGAAGGGTCGAATCGAAGCAACAGTCAGAAGGAGGGCGGGAGGGAGGGAGGAAGTTACGGTAAGAGAGGTCACTTGACGGAATATCGTGGAATGGAATGGAATGGAATGGAATGGAATGGAATGGTATGGTCGTAAGCCAGTCCACATTGAACTGCCGAATCGCGCGGATCGGTTCCCTCGCCACGCGACTCCATTCACTTTTTCGCACGCCTGTTGCTGCGGTTGTTCCCTCGCCACTCGCTGCCACTCGGCCAACGGTGCACGTCTCGCCTGCGGTTGATACTCCGACCAGTCGCGCGACTACTGGACCCTAAAATTGGATACCTATGTGCAGGTGCGATCATGTTCTCTTCGGGTGTACCGTCTAAAGCCGAGATACCAGATTCTTGCTGCTTGGTAACGAGGGATCAAAAGAGTGTCACAAGATCTTCGAATACTCGGAGGTTCGTCGGCTCTTTTCGACGGTGATCTAGAGCTTTCGATAGCGGCGAATGTATTGCCAGAATCATGCGAGTCCGATGGATTAAGCGTGTCCATCGTGGCGCCTTGTCCAGGACAATATCGTTGACACGGATATTATTGAGCAAAGCGGTAAGGAAATCCTAACGCGCGTACCGGACACGCTTGTCCGTGGCAATTTCGCGGGCGTTCGAGCGAAGGCGATCAAAGAGTGGCGATAATAAAGGTTGCCACGCGGTCCATTGAATCGTGAAATGTGCCTGACGGCTTTCGTGCATGTGGGTTGGTTCTGGTGCTGCCCCTAATGTTGTTGTTGTTGTTGTTGTTGTTGTTGTTGTTGTTAGTGGTGGTGGTACCGTCGAGACTATTGCTCCCGTTGACAATGTGTAGGACGTGGAAAAAGGTTTATCGTCGCCACACCCTGCGCCGTGAAATGAAAAACGTCTAACAGTGATGGAAGCTTGCCCGTTTGTCATTGCGCCTCGAGGAATTCTGCTTTGTAACTCGCGAGAGCTTTTTCCGACGGATGTTTACGTTATATTATTACGGTTACTTGGCCGTGTAGCTGGAAATGGGTGTCGAAAGTTCCGAAACGTAGTAACGGTTGCAGGCTTCCGGGGGTCCAGTTGAACCGCGCACGGCGTACGGGATCGTTCGCAATCAGCTGTTAATAGCGGATACGGATAGGTAGCGTTGTAGAATGGCATCGTTCAGCCGTGGGAGCTCGTTCAGGATCTGTCAATTTGCCAATTGTAGGAGGTTCGGTAGTTGGACGGGAACGACGTGGCGCGACGCGACGTGTCACGCCATGTATCTCTAGCAACGATCCATTCCACAGGAATTCCAATTCCTTCGGCGGACGGTGGCCAGCGGACAGGAATCGCGCGAGACTCGGTACTGCCTAGAAATAACCGGTCGTGTACTTACGCGTTAGCTACAGTGCATCTTGTACTGCTATGCATCGTGTTACGGCACCTTGTATCCTTGGACATTCGTCGAACGATTTTTTCGCTCGTTCGACCGTTTCGTTCGAGACACCGGTTCGCTTTTCGAAATAGCGTAATAAGAAAAGAAATTCGAACAGAGAAGAAACGATCGGTAAAGTAGAACACCGGGATGGAATGGAAGATAGCGAGAAAATGATCGTTGTTACAAGATAGTTTCGTGTTCGAAAAATAGCGAATAATTTGTAATCTCGGTAGATGGACTTTCGTTCGAATGAATTTTCGTTCGAATGGTACGGTACTCGAGCGAAAAATCGTTTTCATTGTATTTTTCCGCTGTAGTCGGGAACAGGCTGTATAAGGATTGGTGGCAGCTCGTGCGCGTATCGCGAGTTTAGTATGTACGGTACAAGTATTCAGCCACTGGTGCAGGGTAGTACTTACGTACGTATGTAGAGAACGTAGTTACGTAGCGGGCATGCATCTTTATTATTGGCCGAGAACCCGTACGTGCGCCGCGGTTCGATGAACCTTTACACTTTACAGTGTACGTGTACGTACAGCTATACGGACGTGTACCCTTCTGATCCAAGTTCTCCGGTGTATATTCGCCGCTGAAAATCCGTTGGGTCTCACCGGTTCTCTCCTGGGAACCGGTGCAACAACCAACTTCTTTACAAGTTCTTCTTAGCCAATATGTCTTAACAAATATGTCGTATAATCAGGCTCCGGTTAGATATATTGCATCGACCGGTTGTGCATCGAAGAGCTTGCTAGCGGTAACGATCGGTAATAAGCCGACTAAAATAATTGAAATCGGTGTTATCGTTCTTTCTACGGAACCCGATACGAATAAGCAATAATGTTATCTCTACTCGCGGTATGTTGGTACGCGTGTAGATATTCGTCGAGTTATCGGCAACGATTCGTTTCTTATCGTGCCACCTCGAATTCTCTCGTCTGTGCTGCGTATTCGAGAAAAGCGGTGCAAACAGAAGCAACAAACGCTTCTAGACCCGGCTACGAGTTTCTTCGGTTACGGTGACAGTTGTAGGCCATTTTGATCGTATCGCAGAGGATATACGTACATACTAATTACGGCGATTCCTTGCTACCCAGAATGATACGACAATTACTGGACGCTTTAGGAGGGAACTCGGTACGCTTTGATCGTTCTAAACTCGACAAATTCGATTATACCGATAAACGCAGGGTCCTCCGACCTTCCCACGATATTTCTAGCCAACTAACGACTCGTTTATTTACATTTTGCGGAGGTGTGTTGCACCTCCTTTCCGTTTGCTCTCGCATTTCGAGTGGCGTCCTTCGTTTCTATAATTATTTATCGCATGTTTCGTTTCTAGCTAACGTTCAGCGTGTTCGCCACCGCCATCGTTTTACGCCGCGTATCCGCAGGCGTGAACAGATCGAATTCGTACTCGTAAGAGAAGATATCCCGTCAAGGATGTCACACTTGCGGTTTCGATGTTGCACCTGCACCGTTTATCCAGAAACGTTCGCGTACGTTCGCGTACGTTCGCGTACGTTCGCGTACGTCCGCGCGTGCACCGAACAAATGCTAATCTGGATATTATTGTACGCTCGTCGGGCACACCGAGGAAACGGTCTACCGTTCGCTATCGTGTTTTCGTTCGAAACCCCTATCGAGACATATTTCCTTACACCGACTACCAACTATAGGCTTCGTACGAATAAAGCTAATATACCAACGGGAAGAATCTTCCACTGTTTGCCTTGGATGTTGCCACGATCAAATCTGACCGCGTTTCAAATATTCTCGCTCTCTCGATTCCTAATTTACGAATTCTCGAAATTTCAAACTTTCGTATCCGAACATTTCAAACATCGATTATTTACCAACGAAGGAGCGACGAATTCCCCTACATCCTCGTTTTCCTTACGATACCCTACCATGCTCGCTACTCCACGATTGCTCGCATATTTCTAGTTTTCCTACGCTTTACGATCAATTATTTTCTACTTTTCTTTGTCTCAGACTCGAAGCGAGATGTCCGTGGGTTCGGGAGGGCGGGCGCCGTTTAAACGGGCATCAGCCACCTCTATTCCTGTCACGAGCAAATCCACGAAAATCCGGTAAGTACGATCGAAGAAATTTTCTTCGCTACGATAGGAGATTACTTTCGCGACACCAACGATCGGATGTATCGCGTATACTTCTTCTTTTTCTTCCGGAGATTCCTGTCCGATCGACGTATGTCGATAATCCGACATCGGAGCTGATAGATAGATGGCGCGACACGTGGTTTTCGCGTTCGAACCGTACGAAGAAGGCAGACTGCGTCGACCGCGATCGTAATTGGCTTGCTTTTAATAGGCCTTGTCTTGTCTGTCGCGCGTCGGGAAACCGGTCGTGCTATTATTTTTTATAGAAATTCCGTTATGTACCTGTCGCAGTCGTTCGCGTCTCGCTCTCTGGGTCGAACGAGTCTTACCGTATTGGCAATTGAATTTATTTTTCACGAAATGCGACCTCTACGAACTTTTCTATCGTTTATTAGGAAAAGTTTATGAATCTTTTACATTGATTACCTCTATATAAGGTCGATGATCGAAACGACAGTCACACCGGGGATATAGCTCAGTGGTAGAGCATTCGACTGCAGATCGAGAGGTCCCCGGTTCAAACCCGGGTGTCCCCTTCTCTCTCGAGTGAACATTTATTTTTTTTTTCGCCCATTTTTTCTATTTGACTTTCAGATTAAAGGATATAAAAGATACAGGCACCGGGATAAGAATGACGAGAGATACGAAGAAACTCGTAAACAAAATAGTAATAATTTTCTTCCGTATTCGATTATCGATATGAAACCGTTAGTAAGAGATCGAAGGAATGTTATTCCAGCACGAAACGGATCTGTAACTTTTTGCACAAACTCGCGAAAATCGATGAAATTTAATCGAGATAATTGCGAGTCTATGAGACGATCGATTTTCAATAGTCGGAACACGAACATCACGCTACGCGTAATAAGGTTACTGTCGACAAGGTATTCCGTATCTGTAGAGCACAGAGTGAACAGAATCAGCCGTTGCCTCGAAAATCGGAGTGTTAACGCGTCTATGTATTACGTAATCCCGTATGAGTCATTTACATATTCATCGAGAGAACACTGTTGCAATACCGGCTTCGGCATTCTGTACATTTTTATCGAATCTTTCTCTCGTGAAAATTCAAGGCATTCCATTGCCTTGTGACACGCATAAATAATCGCGACATTGTCGCATCAGCTGATAACCTGTACATATTCTACAATATATTTACGATACTAATACTTTAATCGTTATGGATACGATAACTGTTAAATTCTATGTATCAACTTGTACGGATCGACAATGATCCGTTTGCAATAGCGTTAAAACGCGGTAAAAAAATCGCGTAAACACTTTTCAGAGCCGAATCTTCGTTCGAATTTCAAATTGTTTGAAATTTTTCGTTTCAGATCGAAACCCGAATCAAGAGTGGCGTCTGCCACGGGGAAAAAACGAGACGTGGTCGCGTCGCTTTTCAGCCCAAAAAGGCCAACGAACAAAAAAGTCGAGCGTCTTAAAATCGGTCGGCACGAGGCGAAGCTAGAGGAACAGCATAAGTGAGTGAATCCAGTCGATCGAATTACCACTAGCTTTACATAGTGACGTGACCAGTGACATGTTTTTCCAGTAGCCTCGTAGCGCGTGTAGAGTGTTCCCTTTAGAAAAAGCCGAACGAGAAAAGAGAAAAGAAACGCAGGATGCGTAAAGGTTCAATAACCTTTTGTTGCATGTTTCTTACTTGGATGAATAGTTGGTACGTCTATCGTGATCGACAGATAGAGCCACAGTCGAGCTCCGCAAATAGTAGGAATTACGAAACGTCGCTTTGCGAGACACTATTGAACAAATTCTAACCGAATGTCCATTTTCTCGAGATAGGTCGTAGTTCGTATACGGATCGTCCTTACAGTTACAAAAAAAAACTAATACGAATAATTATTCTATACGTGTAACGCTAAACGCGTTCGATCGCTAAATAATTCTTGTTAGATGATTGTATCTCGAGAAATCGTACTTACCGACGATTATCAACGATTACCGACAGAGATCAGTGGGCATAGATGGGTGAACCACGAGGTAGCGCGATCAAATTTATACGGTATCTGTACAGGTTTGAAAACTTGATCCTAATATGAACCGGACCATGTACAAATTATGTACTCGTTGAATTTCCCAGCATCGCAGTGATTTGATCACACGGCCTGGAAAAATAGAAGTTTACTCCGGTGTATACACGTTCGAAAGAGCACGGGCCCACTTTCTCCCTCTCTCTCTCTCTCTGTCAAGACATTACTGGTGGATTGTTGCTCGCGATACCTTCGTTTCGATAAAAAAAACAGGTGAATTCTGGTTCGCAGAAAACGTTGCCGCACTTTAAACCTGTTTCTTTTTTGCACGAACCGCTGTTTCTTTCTTTCTCAACGTTCTATCTCGTTCGCTCGAGACCAGGTTGCCGCCTCTGTCAAACTCGAGCGGACGAAGGGAGCTCGAAAAATCATCTCGTGAAAACATCGAAAGAACGCGCGCTACAGATTTGTCTGGTCCGTTGATCGAACCAACACCGTAATGAACGTTCGCTTCGCCTATTCAAACACGATATCTTGCCGACAAACAGCGTTATCTTATTCTTGTTGTTGATTATTTGACTTTAGTGTCTTGCTGTTCGAGGTTAAAGATCATGCAGTTATTTGGAAAGGACGGGTGTTGTTGTTTGTCGTACGAACATTTCGTTATATTACTACTCTATCGTTTAACTGTTTTACTACTTCATAGCCTTTCTATTCCGTTATTTCGTCATTTTACTATCCTGTTTTATTATTCTGCAGTTTACGTTATTCACGCATTTCGTGGCATATCGAACCTGTCACGTACCTGTTACGTCGCATAAAACGATCCTACGGCTATGGCTGATCGTCGATTAACCGTGGACAAATCGCCAAAGGTTTTTCCTTCCTCTTTAATCTTTTTCCTTGGCATGCAGCGGTAACTCTATATATCTATATAGAAACATATCCTAACCTATTATCCCTTTTCAGTCAGACATCCGATCCAACGTTTCTCGATGAATCATACGATATTGCAACCGACCTATGTTAAGAGTCACAAATCCGTTCCAACTTTAGCTGTTCACTGTATCCAGTCAATTATTCCAATCCTGTTCCAAGGCCCGGTAAGTCAAACAACCAGTTGCGTCATACCAGTTGAGCTTAATTGTTTATTTAAGTTTCCTCGTCGAAGAGCGAGAACATTGTACGTATGCAGAATGAAGTTGAAGGCCCGTTCGTCGACGACGTCTGCGCTTCTGGCCGTTTAATTAGAGTTTAAAGACGCGGCCAGTTTACACGAGCGGGGAACAGAAAAACGGGACGTAGAGAGAGAGCTCGAGCACGTGGACTTTTTACAGGCTTCTAATTGTAAGTGCCGACCGCTCGACGGAACGACGATCCACTATGACAACGAGAGCGGCACTTGGTCGACGTTAAACGATCTACATACCCAGTGAATCAAAAGTGAATCGTCATTTTTTTCATTTTTTTCATTTTTTTCAGCGTATTTACGCTGCGCTATCGTACTACGAAATCGAGCTCTTCTCGACTCTTTGATTTCGAGCCGTTCACGAAAGCTCCACCAGCACGAGCCTTCGAACTTCGAAATTGAGAGCGAGGAACGTCGACGAAGCGACGTCGGTCAGGAGTAACCGAGCATCGTTAGGAGTCATCGTTAACTTTATCGATTCGTCGTAACCGTTTATCTGCTTGGTTCGAAAGAAAAAAGAAAAAAGAAAAAAAAAAACAAAGAAAGCTAACCGCACGCATCGATCGCTCGAACAAATCCGTGCCGTTTAAAAGTTAAAATACACATTGTCTGTTGAGCATTTGCGCAAGAATGTCAGAGACACGATCGTTATTTGCGCAAAAGCAAACATAAAAAACATTGTATTTTTGTGTCGCCAGAGTATCTTGGCGTCGCTACAGAAAAGAATCGTACACTTGTTACCTTTGTTTTTCTTCGGCCACGATTTGCGCAACCACGATGATGCCTGCATCTGTCCTTATCTTTCAGGTGTGTCGCGAAGACGGAAGGAACAGGAGGTCGCGAATTCTCGCAGCGGAATTTTCGAACGAGCGATCCCATCGCAGAAATCGTTATCTGCAAGGAGGGAAACGTCGTTGCGTGGCTCGATCGCGTCACCGAGCGTATTAGACGACTTGCCCATACATAATCTTTACACTCTACATCATTGGCGTAACTAGCATTTTTCTTCTTGGCAAAAAGATCAAGTCTGTCGATTTATCTTGACCGATAACGTTCTTCTAACTTTTAATACCGAATACATACATGGATGTATAAGGTATTCGATGTCGTACGATGCTCGCGTTACGCATCGGTCCGTATTTTAACACTGCCGCGCTCACCTTGATCTCTACCTAGTTACGCCAATGTTCTACACCTGAAGATAACGATATCTTTCTCATGACTCTCTGTTGCAACGGGTAAGGTTATTTTGTCAACGACTTTGTGATTCTCCTCGAACAAGTTGCTCCCGCATTAGCCGATTCATCGCGCACCGCGTTGCGATTTATTAGAGTCGTTTTAGATCGGTCCGAATGTTCGATGTCACGGTGATATACAGAGAAAGTGTATATTCTGGAGTCGACTATTAGCCTTGATCTCGTTCGAACCGTTGCGTGGTCGTTTCATGCTTGTTTCTATTTTTGATAGGGGTGCTCTCGCTTTTCGAGCGAAACAGACCGATTCTTCGGTGTTTATCCGTTTTCTGGCGTTCGTTGGTCGAACCGCGAGAACCTTTGTCACGATTAGACGAATATTTAAGATATTCCATCGTCATCGTAACGTTTGATCGATCTTTTCGAACAGCGTGTCGAGGAACGCGATTACCCGTGACGTTGGAGGCGCGCGTACACTGTTGCATCGAATACCGTATAGCGTATAGAATATTAATCGAGGTATGAATAACGAGGTAAATACTCGAGTGCATCAACGAGTGCTCGCGTCTACGTCGTGACGACGGATGTTATCCATTGATATTTTCCAGACGTCCGTCGCTGCACGTCGTAAAACTGCTAATTCGTCAGAGACGCAATTATAATTGTGCGGAACGATTAAGCGGTTACGGGCATATGTGTTGAAAGAATGTAATTTCTCGGTGAAATGTTGTAGAAATATTCAGCGACGGTGAAATTATTATTACTATCCGTGACGGCCGTCGAAACAGTCCTTTTGCGTTTACGGTATGAATCATACGCGAGACGTTATCTGTTCCAAAGATGCAATCTGGTAACGACTTCGAACAGACGAATATACGAGTTTATTTTCGATTAGGGTTATGGACTTTGGCTCGACTCTAAAATCCAACGAGAACCTGCAAATGAAAAATGCGTTCGAACAGAGAAATATTCAAATATTTGATCGATAATTCGCGCGTCGTAGCGTGTCGGAACGAAAGTTAGATCGAGAACTGTTCCGAATAAATACGGAAGAATTCTCCGATAAATACGGAAGAATGAAGGAATATCGAGATAGGCGAAAGGAGGTCGATCTAATTCGTTCTTAATAAAAGCGACTTTACACTTTCTCGTGGAAAAAAAGAGGCCGAGAACATAGCTATTGGTTACAAGATGGCGACTTTCACAGCACCTCGTACACGATGCGTTCGTTATGTAGAATGTAGAGTGTAGAGGATTCACCGACGGTACCGGCGTATTTTCGAAAGCGTTTTTTAACAAGCCGAAACGAAGAATTCATCTTTCGAACAAGAACAAGATAATTCCACGGCTCGTGTCGTGATTCTCTACCGAAACGAACGATGTCCGTCCATACGTACATATATACGAATATATTTAGACCAGTCCGATGAATTTTGTCGACCGTTTCACCGTGGCCTCGAACTCGTCGACAGTCAAAGTTACTTGGAACGACGATGCCGATGTATCGTGTCCGGTATCAAGAGCGTCGTATTTCTGCGAAAGTTGACGGAAAATCGCAATGCTGCATACCGGTTCTTTGCTCGACTAACGAGACACGTGCACGAGTGAAATAGCGCCGTGGACATAGATCAATTGCTTATCACGGTCGAACGATCCGAATATTACGAGTACGTTATGAGCTTTACGACACGCGCTGCTTACCGATCATCAGGTGTATCCGCGATATTTCTTTCGGCCTCGGATTCCGAGTTTCCATCGAGTTTCGTTTTGATACTTTGCGCCGTTCGTTCAACGTTTCTTCGAAATTCGGTATCGTTCCCAAGCAATTTTGACTTCCAGCGAATATCCGAAGGAATTCGAACGTCACGCGAGAAACGATCTAACGATCTAACGATCTAACGAGCAACATAACGAAACGAGCCCTATCGTTGAACGCGTAAATCGTTGCGTAAAGCGACAGGTGAACGTTTCAGTCTCTAAATGCCTTCTTCTGGCAGAAACAAAGACCTATCCAGGAAAGACTGGACCACCGGGTACATACCATATGTCGACCGTATGAGAAAACTGGTCGACGGTGAGACGCCTGCAGATTCTGTGGCCTCCTTAAGCAGCTTCTGCTTCCCTTGCCCCGACACTCGCCTAACCATCCTCGACAGAGTATGTGTACTCGTTCCCAGAGAGTTGGCGCAGGCTGTCTTAAGCCCCACCAACCCGACTCTCTCGGCAATTATCTCTCTTTCTCTTCTCGTTCCTTCTTATTCGTGCTTCTTCTGGCTGAACCGAGAAATCGAACGCAACAAGTTGAATGATCGGAACACCGCGTCATCGCGATCGACCGATCGGTTACACGGGCTCCTTTTTTTCGATCTACACGAATTTTCTTCGATCGCAACCTGCTACAGCGTCCTTAATTGCTCCAGCAATCGCTTTTCGATCGCTTTCCGCGAGCAATTTCTTTCCGCCGTCCTCCGATCCTCGTTTTCATCGAGAAACCTGCTATCCGACGAAATCTTACGCAACAGAAATTTCACTTCCTCGACGGACGAAAAGCGGTATCGTACCGCCGTCACCGTCCATACGGTAACGTGCCTCCAGCGCATCTGAGGCTAAGGGTGCGAGCGACCACTACACGACTGGAAATCGAATACACGGACGAATTGTAGTCGATTCGCGTGAATAAGGTCGTTCGATCTGCCTGTTACGAGCGTCGCGTCCGCAAAACCGATGCAAGAGGAGTAGCGCTTTCGAAGTTGAACATTTCCGAATTTGCTCGTCCTATGTCTCTCGAAGGAATCTTTTAAAATATTGAGAACGTGCCGCAAAAAGAAAGTGGTTTACACCTTGATACCTGTGTATCGTATTTACCATCGACCGATCCCATACTCTCTATACGACCGATCGATAGCGAATCGAACGATCATCGACGTGCATCGACAATAAATACACGTGTCCGCTATACTCGTTCGCGTTCGTTCGCGTTCGTTCGCGTTCGTTCGCGTTCGTTCGCGTTCGTTCGCGGCCGTTCAGCTCGGTGGAGACGCACCCTAAAAGATAAACATCTCGTTATTTTCTCGTAAGAACCGATAACGATTCACGGCTAACGCAAGAATGCAGACCGCTCGGTTTCCCCTCTCCTTCGAACATATTTCTGATCGTTATCGATCGCGAACGACCGAAAAGTTTCGGTAGTGTCGTTACCATAAATTTCAAGAATGTACGTTCGACGCCTAGACGCGTTCTCGACTTCGTAGCCCTTCGTCCAGCCAAGCGGTCGCTATTCGAATGGAGGGGAATAATTATGGAGGGGGCACAGCTCTCGAGTTTCGTATTCAGTTTCCGATGCACTGTCGACTGTCGAAGGCGCTACACGTCGGTTCGGTATTCTTTCTCGTGGAATTTTTACCTGGATAAACGAGACACGCGACTTTTAATAAAAGAAAGTCTGCGGTCTTTGATCGGAGAATGAAAAAATACAGTGTGGTGCGGTGATCTTTTAATTTACCGAGATCACCGATGCGTTTGAGCGACTCCGTTGATCCGAGGATTCGTCCGGAATATCTCCGTTGTGCTCGGGTTCGTCGAGTTTGCTGTTCGGGGATGCGAGAATATGTGTTGGAGAAGCATCGATTGAAAACAGGCTCGCGGAAACGTTGCTCACGGCTGGTCGATGCAACAAGTGGTCGTCGGAGGCTGCGATCAAAGCGTGGACCTCGTCTGAGCGTCGATTCTATCGTGCATCGCTGTTAACGTTTTCGACAAGATTCGTAAACGTGCTCGAAACGGAGCACCGTTTAAACCTCCTTGGCCGGGGAGGGAGGGAGGGAGGGCTGGGGGGAAGGGGGAAGAAAGTGGCTCGAGGTCGCGCGTCTACGCGAATCTTGGAATTCTTCACCGGACTCGTGTCACACGCTGCAGAAAACGATCATCTCCTTCGTGTAACTTTACCTTTTCGTTAACGTCGAAAAGTGCCAGCCCGTACCACGGGCTATGTATTTAACCCGTTGAAGAAACGCGCACCAGAATTTATTTTCACGGTCTTGTTATTCGGCTGAAAATCCGTTCTTCTAATTGAACAGTGCGAAAGTAATACGCGATACGCGGTCTCCTTACAGAGAATTCTGTATCGTCCAATCGCGAACTTTCGTTCGTACAGGATACGAACTTACGGCAGTGTTTCCCTTGAAAATTATTAAAAACTACACAACAAATTTAATCAGTTTCATTAAGTATACGCGATACAATGCTATCATTTACGAAACTGTCACCCTCCTCGAAAGAGAAGTTGGAAATGAAATTGTTATCGATTTGGATCGCGCTACGCGTTGCTATCCTCGTTAACTACGAAAAATGGTCAGTGCAATGACAAAAGAAATTTCAAATGTACGATGTTGTACAAAGTGCCCGAAACGTGGAACAATGTCGATTGCTGGACGACAAGTCAGCGGTTCGAGTTTTTAACAAAATAATGAATTTGTTATTTCGATCGAGTGCCTAGTTAAGCGCGAAGAACGACCATGATGAAGTTCAAATCGCTGTTTCGCAGAGGACAACAAACCCAGCAGCAACAACAGCCGACGCAGCCGCAACAGCCGACGCAGCCGCAACAGCAACAGCAACAGCAGCAGCAGCAGCAGCAGCAACAACAACAGCAGCAGCAGCAGCAGCAGCAGCAACAGCAACAGCAACAGCAACAACAGGTTTCGCTGCGTCAGGCACCCAGCGCCTCCTCGCTGGAGGCTAAAAACGATAATTCACCGGTTGGAAATTGGAGCTCCCTCGGTAAGGAAGGGACCAAAGGGAACGCAAAGGGAGGTTATAACCCCAAGGGACCCGCCAAGGGGTCCAGGATGCAGGAGCTTGAGCGTGAAATCGAGGTGTTACGCAAGGAACGAGCCAGACTCGAATCGAATCTACAAGAAGCGTCTTGCGACGCTCGCAATCTTCAAGAGTTACGCGCCGAGCTTGCCTCTCTCAAGGTAACCTTCCATATACATGATTATTATCTCGACGACTCGTTACGATGCCAGACGACTCGAAATCTGACAAATATTCCAAATCCTTTGACAGTAAATTCCACTGTATGTAAATGAACGTGTCACGATTTCGACACATATATATATATATATATATATATATATATATATATATATATATATATAATATTTCAAATTTTCGTAAGGTTAGGTTCGCAAAGCTATAAAATCAGTATGTACTTTCGTCGTTTCTTTTCATTCCGTTCTTTCCTTTACTTTCCCTCTCATTTCCATCTCATTTTTTTTCCTGGTGTGTATATTTACTCCCACCTGGATTCGCATTCTCCGTCATCGCTTAACACCGACGACCTTACAAGGAAAATAAACATATCTTTGAGGGCGGTATCACCGCGCTGAACGTGGTCGCAGGACCGATTGACTCGTTGATTCACGTTAGCCGTGCGCAATCTCCATGATACCAATAATTCAAGGTGAACGTGGGTGATCTTTTTTCTTTCTCCTTCCTACGTGATCACCACTCACCGATATTACAAAAACCGGAGGTTATCTAATTAACAGTTACGCGCAATTCGAGTTATGGTCAAATAATGGTCGTATTACTAAAACGATTAGATGCGGTTGATCATTAATTTGCATTTGCTCATCGAGAATTCACCGTTGAAATTGCTCGTACACGTTCGTTATTAATCGACGTTTGCTTTTTTCGTACACGCAGCTCGCCGTACGATGTGTGTATATTCAAAGCGTGGATTTTTAAATACAGGCATATATAGGAATCAACTCGGAAGACTGAATAACATACACCTGAATTTGATTGGTTGCTTTTGTACGCATGTTCTGTACCGCCAATTATGAGAAACTGGAAACCGTCGACTAGAAGTAATTATATTTTTACGCGTACGCACCTGTATAGATTATTTAACAAATTTTTAACTTGCAAATATTCAAATTTATAAATTTACGGACGTGGAAATGATGAAATTTAATAATTCGAAAGTTCCAACTTTTCAATTTAGAGTTGTAACTACCAATCGGTAGCCAATCGAAACTGGGTATCTGTTTATCTCGTCGGCTCGACTCGCAATGATTTTCATCCCGTAAGGATGTATCCTGTATGCATGTGTTGGTCCATCGTTTAGAATTTAATGAATATCTAGAGGGCAGTAAAGCGGAGGGATGTTTACGAAAGAAGGAAATTTGTGAAGCGCTACGACCGCGAACGATATGAAAAAACGTTGTTTCTCTTCGTCTACGGTAAACGACGAGAGACATCTTATTTTATAAATCGTTTACATCTTATTGTCAAATGAATTACAAGCTGAATTACAATGGCTTTCTCTCGAAAAATTGCCAACGCGATTGCCGTAACGTTCGTGAACCTAACCTCGAATAATGACACTTGTACGCCCTGTGCCTAACAAGAATCGAATAAAAATTGTTTACCTTGAGTTACTGACTTAAGTTCCTCGGTATTGCGTATCGTATGATCGAACATATTACGTTCCTCCGCTGATAGCCCGTTCGAGTAATTAGAAACCGATCGACCACCATGTTTTCGTTTGCATAAGCGTCTAGCATCGTGCATTTAACGATTATATATTTCTTTCGTCGCAATCATGCGATTGCGTTCTCTTGTATCTTGAAGTTTACAGTTAATAGAAAGTCGAATTTTTCCGAATGAACAGGAGCAGCACAGTTTGGAGTTAGAACGCCTCGCAGAAGAGAACGAAGCTCTTCGTGCAAGACTGAGAGACGTGGCGCATTCTCCGTTGTCGGATTCGGAGAAGCAACAGTTACTTCTGGATGTATCGAGACTGCATAATTCTGCACCAGCGTCCATAGCTATTCCTCAAGATGAAGGTTCGACCCCTGTTGCGTCAGTACCGGACAGTGCTCAATGTACTACCCCGGATTGGGACAAACATTCTTCCAGTTCAGTATCGGAAGTTTCGGTTGCGTGTCTGCAGGATAGAATATTGCAAATGGAAGAGACGCATTATTCGACCAACGAAGAATTACAGGCAACGATTCAAGAATTGAGTGATCTACAAGTAAGCCGACCTTTATCGTTCATTATTATTAACGTTGCAATATGTTTTATTCCGTGTCTTTTTCTTTCTAGGCACAGCTTACGGAACTACAAGCCGATAACGAAAGGTTAACCGAAGAGAAAGACGTTCTTCTAGAGTCTTTGTGCAGACAAACAGAAAAACTTGAGGATTCGCGTTCAAAGGTTGATACGCTACAGGGTTTACTTTTGAGAGAGGAACAGCCCCAAGAATCTTCTAAAGGATACAACACGGAAAGGGAACAAAAATTAGTAGATCTTCTCAAGGTAAATACTTGTTTTATATTATAAATAAAATTGTGAAACAGTTGGAGGCAAGCGTTGACTATAAATGAATCAATTGCAGAGTGCACAGGAAGAACGGGAATCTTTGTTGCAAAAGCAGGAGGAGTTAACGTTAGAAGTAAAAAGTTTACGAGCAGCTGCCGAAATCAGCGCCGCGGAAACGGAACGATTAACGAAATGCGTGCATTTGCTCGAATCGTCGGTGGAAGCGGCGAACATTGAACGAAAACAGTTGGATTTGGAATTGGCGGAAGCTAGACAAGAGGGTGCGAATCGAAGTATAGAGATCAGTAGGCTAGCCACGTTACTGGAGAATGCTCGAGCTAAAATCGAGGAATTGGAACAGTCGCGTCAGGTAGAAAACAAAAGCGAAGCGGATGAACTTTTGGATGCTGCCAGAAGGGAAAAAGATACGCTGGAGACACAAGCGGCGGCTCTGCAGGAGCAATTGGCACGCTCTCATTGCGATCACGATCGTCTCAGAGATCAATATTCGCAACTTCAAGAAGAATATAAAGTGTGTACGATCAAAATCGAAAAGTTTTCGTTTTATTCGATAAACCAAGGACGATTTAATGTTTCTCCTTTTCTGTTCAGGTAGCACGTAATAACGCCAAGTCGGCTATCGACGACTTGGAGTACAGATTAAATCAATTAAAGGACGAACGTTTATCCGTGAGCACGGAACTTCAACTCGTACGTGACTCGTTAGCGGAATTACAGGCGCAGTGTCAGAGACATTTAGAGGATAAGAGAGAGTTAAAGGCTGCGCTGAACGAATCGCAACGGAAAGAACGCGAAGCTCAAACGCATCAGTACGAATTAGAACGTGCTGTAGCCGATGAACGTAAACTGCGACAAGAGGAGATTGCCGAATGGCAACAGTTTCAAACGGACTTGTTGATGACCGTACGAGTCGCGAACGATTTTAAAACGGAAGCTCAGAGCGAGTTGGAGCGCGTTGTCATGGAGAATAAAGCTCAACGGGATAAACTGAGATCGTTAGAAGCGCAACTTGATAAGTTGAATAAAGGTAAGTAAAATGCCTTTGAAATACCTCGTATCTTACGTACATTTTATATTGTTACCGACACAGAGGAACGACATTCAGCAAACTTTTATAAACATACATATCCATCGACACGATTGATTAGGGAAGCATATTTAATTGGTATTGTTAGAAAAGCGATACCAGTTTATAGTAGATACATATTTATCAGCCGAACATTTACGAATTTACGGCAAAAGAAGGAACAGAACTTGCTTATTAATACAATACATGTTATCTGTTTTTCTTTTTTCTTTTCAATTTCATTTGGATATTCAGGCAACACCGCAGTTCCTCAATATAAGACTTTTGTTAACGCTGCTGGAAATTCTCGCAAACCCTCGAGCAATATTCTGAAACGCGGTCGTACTGTAATAAAAAGGCGACAAGAATCGAAAAGGGGCGCATTACGGGCGAACGTTTTGAAAACGATCGGTGAGCCAGGTTCCCGTAAAACCGAGGACTTGAAACTTGATTCGGTCGTTTCGAAGGAATTGAATCCCACGTTTTCCCAAGAAAACGTCCGATCGGATAATGATCGGGAATCGTCGTGTTCCAAGGAGCCCGGATTAAATGAGAAATTCATTTCTGGCGGGGATATTGAATTTTGTATCGTCACCGACGACGATACTTTGGAGGATAACGAGAAAACTTGTGTTTCCGCATTGGAAGACTGTGCCTTAAAATCGACGAAAGACACGTTCGCGGAACAGCGTGATTCGAAAAGACGCTCATCGATGGAATTTGATGAGTTCGATGGAAGAGTATCGAGTAGAAAAATTCACGAACTCGAGAGTGAAAATTTCAACGAATTTACGATAAGCTCCGAAGATTATCCGAAATTATACATACCGAATACATCTGTCTCCGAGAAAAACACAGCGGCAAAATCTGTTCTGTTGAAAAACATCAAAGGGATTCAAAGTATGGGACAAGATTCCTATTGTATTAATATATCTAACAGCCGGTTCTTCGTCCCTAAAAATTATGTGTATTCCGGGATGGAAAATGCTATGGACGATTTGAAATTCGAGGTTGATCCGGAAATGAGAAAGGTGTTGGAAGAAAGTATTCGAGAAAATGGTAACGCTGAAATATTTGGCATAGAAGACTCGCAAAGATTAGATGAACCCGATCCGGATAGAGTGGAAAGCGCAGTTTTATTTAATCCGAAGGACAAGGAGAACACGTCGTTGTCGCATTTTTCAAAATTATCCAAAGAATCAGCGGCGACCTCGTCGCAATTGGAAGCCGAGGGTAAAAACGATTGTTCCCTCAATAAAAAACGTAGATTGTTTTTGAAGAAAACTGAATCGAGATCTGGCAGCGAAATTGTCGATTCTCTTTTGGATACCGATTACAAACAAAACATTTTTAATTCCGCTTTAAGAAGTCGAAGTTTCTCTACTTCCTTGGATAATCTGAATTCCCATACGATCATCCGACCGAGCAATAATTTTGTTGACGGCGACGCGAACAAAGTTCGAAATAACGAGCGATTAACGGCTATTAACGATTATGGTAATATCAGTAAAGGTACAACGTACACGAGGGCAAAGAGTGTTCCGACTGGATCTTGTTTGTACAGGAAATCCGAAGATGCGGATATCTCGAGTAAAACGCGCGCAAACACGGAGAACGCGTGTACAGTTACGAAGACGGAGAAAAGTGGAAGAGACGCGGGTCCGCAGGTAGAAAAGCATAATTCGATTCTGTCCTCTTTGGAGAATTTACCGAATTTATCCGCAATCGATGCTCCGTCGGCACCGATCACTTCGAAATTGTCGTCGAGAGAACCGTTGAATTCGTATTGCAAAAACAACGTTCGAGCTGTAGATTCGTTAGCCTCGCCTACCTCTTCGCCGAGGGTATCGGACGAACCGTTGAAATTCCGAAATGATCCGCAAGAGACGAGGAAACCGTTAACGCTCCGCGAAGCAAACAGATTAAAACGCATGAAATTCTTGAACATGGATTTGTCGCGAACCGAGTCGGATACGGAATACGGTACAAAGAAGGATTCCGTTGGCAATGATCGAAAGATGTTAATCGAATGCGAGATGTCAAGAACGAATGCAGATTGTAAGATTAGCGATACAACTTTTTCGTGCAAGGATAGATCTCTGATAGGGAGGACGTCGTCGTTAAGAGAGAAATTCGAAACGATCATTGAAGATGTGGAACTGAGACCAGGCCGTCAACTAGGTACAATACGCGACCGTAAGTCGCCAGTAGTGTGGAAACGTGATTGCTTGTATTTGCAGAGTTCAACCCCGTTGTTTGTCCTGGTTTCTTACTCATAGCGATCGACATAAACACTCGTACCCTCCTCGTTGCTAGTCTCAGATATTCTTCTAGGTCCCACTTTCTTCACCTCTTATATCGTCCCGATTAATTATTATCAGCTTACTATGTTCTCTAGTTTTCTTTTCACCCTGACTGATTTTTTCCCTTTATGTTTTGTCCCTTGTTAAATGGTATTTTTACACAAAGTTCAACGTTTGTAAATAAACGTGTGGATCTTCGTTTACGAAGTGAAAACATTTGACAGAGGTTTTACTTTCTTGTTTTCCCTCTTTTCTTTCTAGACATTTTTTTCTTTTTTCTTTTTTCTTTTTTCTTTTTTCTTCCCCCGTTATATTTGTGCTTTATTTTACACGTAAACATAGTGCTTATTGCTTTCTTTTGTCTCGTCATTAATCCACGTAAAAGTTGCCTGGTACAATTTCGCTTCATTTTTACAGCGAATCAGAAAGTGACGCAGCAACCACCTCAAAGGCCGGCGAGCACTCCGACCGAAACTCAACAATGCGTATTGACGAGCGTGCAACAAGAGATAGCCGCGCGTCGTAAAGCTAATATTTCGCGTCAAGACTCGAGGCTGTCCGTCAAATGCTTAATAGAAAGCATAGAAAATGCTACGAAGCAAGCGAAAGCAGGTATGCCGATGTTCGACTCGTTCAATCGTTTAACCTAATCTTTTGGTAGAAGTATAATCGTTTGTGAACAGGACCTGGAAGTCGCAGTAGCTCTACGTCTTCTCTTAATAGTATTGGAACGAACGATATAATGACGTTGAAAGCTCCACTCAGGGATCAGCAGCAAATCAATAATTTAATCTGCACGGCGAATACAACGAACAACAATAAAACTCAGGCTACAATAGCGAGAAAACCTTTATCAGGTAATTGTTTTTTTTCGAGTCGTTTCTCGAAATTTTATCCCTTTCGCTACGGGCGATTTCTCAAGATCAGCTCAAGATCGGTTCAAGTTGTCGGCCTTTTGATTACACTTCGGAATCGAACAGCGTTACAGAATATAAAGAGCGTCTCGAGACTGATTCGACATTTCGTTTATTGATACCGTATCTACCGAGGTGTCTCGTCCGTGAGAAACAAACGAAACAGAACGGAATACCGACGCTACGTGTCCAGAGTAAGATACTCGTGTGAAACAATTCCAATCGCTCGTAGTAAAGAAAGGGTTCAAATCGTTTCGTTAAGTTATCGCGCATAAATCGTTTTGTACCGTGTGCTTAATAAATGATAAATTGTTTGAATGATCGGTCTTCAGAGACGAAGTCAACTGTACCTGTGGTGTTGAGCCCCGGTGAATTGCTGGATTCTGCCGCCCTAAATGCCAAGGCTATCGACTTCGTGCGTCGTAATAGCGTGACAGATTTATCAGAACGCAAGGATCCGTTGTGCGGTTTAATAAAGAACGGAGGCTCGAAACGCAACGCTTTGCTCAAATGGTGTCAAAACAAAACGTTAGGCTATCGGAATATCGATATTACAAATTTCAGTAGCTCCTGGAACGATGGTTTAGCGCTATGCGCTATCCTTCATTCCTATCTGCCGCATAAGGTACCATACGACACGTTAACGCCGGTGGAAAAACGAAGAAACTTTTCGATTGCTTTCTCTGCTGCGGAAAGCGTTGGAATACCTACTACCTTGGTAAGTGGGATATCTATCAACTAGTAATAGAATGATAGAATGATAAACGTAAATCAGAGCTAATTTCGTTCACAGAATATAGGTGAAATGTGTCAACTGGAGCGACCTGATTGGCAACAAGTCATGACATATGTAACCAGCATTTACAAACATTTTGAAACGTAATTTTGGTTCAATGTCTCCTCGTAACGCCGAGGCAGGTCCTCAACAATGAAAAATGTTCTTCGACTTCACAAAAATGAATAAGAACAAGATCATCTAGTCAACCAAATTCTATAGGGACAAAATTTACACGGACTTGAACTTCCGAGAATCACTGAATTATCATCCGCCCTATGCTTACGCTGTATAATGATCACGAGTGAATTTGATGAAATACTAAACACACCAAATGGAATTGCTTTTATTATGAGACTGAATGTTTAATTGTATATTCATATATAATATAATATATATATATACATACATACATACATACATACATACATACATACATACATACATACATACATACATACATACATACATACATACATACATACATACGTACATACGTACATACATACATACATACATATATAAATGTATACATGTATACATATATATTAAGGACCGAGATAAAGAAATTAGAGGCAGGGATTTAAATACCGGAGACGTGCTGCTTCTTCCGTGTACATGAAGAGAAAAAGAATAGACGAACACAAGCTTTATCGAATGTTCTGTGCGCGAAAATATGTATGTTCAGTGCCTCCATTGGTAATGCCAACAGTTATTAAAAGCAAGAGAATTTTTGTGATTATCATCTTGCATTTTTGTAACTGAAAAGTTTCGAAATATATTTTCGTTCCTCGTATCGTATTTTTGTAAATGTATTATTTTTCGAGAAACTTTTGTAGTTTTACGAACGATGTACAGAACAAAAGCGCCTTAATTTAAAAGACTTAATTTATTGTATTAGTCATGTTTAGTATACTATGAAGTCGAGCAGCAAAATACTAGAGAGAAAGGGGAGGTGAAAGAGAGAAAGAATAAAACATCGTTTAAGTTCGACTTTCCGAGCTAAATAAACAACAAACGAGTATAAGGATTAAATTCTCTGTGATATAGCGAGATAGCCCCAAAACAGAGATAAAAACGTTATCGTTATTGCTCTTATTATTAAAATTATTATTATTACTTATCACTACTATTACTATTATTAATATCATCCTCACTGTCATTGTTGTACCATTGTAGACAATATGCTGTCTGACATAAAACAATAAACTTGCCTAATAATTATTTAATATATCTGGTTTCAAATCTGATACCTCGTGTATGATAGGAATTGGGAGTTTTTTTTTTAAGAACAATTATTAAAGGAGTATAAAAAGCTTTTTAATGTATTCAAGAATATTTACAATTCAGATATATTATTTACAATTATTCATTTCGCGAGAGAAATTAGTTTCTCGTGTCCCCCCCCCCCGCCATAATTGTGCAGCAGGCACACGTACCTCAATTTCCTCATATAAATATTACTATCATTATTTAACTTATCTATTCCTTTATCACGACTCGCTTACATCCATCTTGTCTTGGTCTTTATCTCCCGAATAATATTCGTTAGCTGGTTCAACTGCTTTATCCGTGTCTTGCGTATTTTGCCTAGAGTCTGGATCTGGTTCTGGTTGTCTTTCTTCTTCGGGCGGCAAAGCATCGCATGGAACATCTTGCATCTGAACGCTTGGAGAGTGTTGTATCATCTTTAAATTGTCATAGACATGTCTCGTAATCGCCTCCAAATATTGTTTACTGTTAGCATTATCTTGTCTTGTTACAACATCAGGGTGCAACGTGAAATCTGGTGCAAAGTATTCCAAGTACTCTGTATACGGCAATTCGTTGCTGATCTGTTCATCCACGAGAAGAGAGGTTTCATAAGTCCAGCAACGTGCGACGTTACGCAGCGTATATCCCCCTCCACCTACAGTAAGTAGTGGTATGTTTAAGTCTCTTACAAATTTTACACATTCTCCGTGACCTTTTGTACTTAAACTAAAGCAACCAAGGCGATCATTTGCAAGTGAATCTGCCCCGCATTGTAAGACAATAGCTGTCGGTTGAAAAAATTCCATTACGTGCGATATAACTGGTTTGAATACTTGAACGTAAGACGTATCGTCGATGCCCTCTTTTAAAGGTACATTGACCGAGTAATACCTTCCGCTTTCTGCTCCTATTTCGTACATATCACCGGTGCCAGGAAAAAAGTAATTTCCATATTTATGAAAAGATACCGTCATAACCCTATCCGTGAGGTAGAATGCTTCTTGAACTCCGTCCCCATGATGAACATCTATGTCTATATAAAGTACTCTTGCATGATATTTCAATAGCTCCAGTATCGCGATCACGATATCGTTAATGTAACAGAAACCAGAGGCTTCAAATTTCTTCGCATGATGCAGTCCACCGCTCCAATTAATAGCAATGTCGCAGCAATTGTTGTTTAACTTTGTGGCTCCTTCCAGAGAGGCACCGGTATACATAGAGCAAAAATCGAATAACCCCTCAAAGACAGGACAATCGTCTCCTACGTTGAAATGACTTAGATATTTGGTATATCCTTGTAAATTTTGAGGTGTCACTCTCTGTAAAAATTCTACATACTCGTCTGAATGGAAGCGACACATATCATGTGTGCTTGCACGGTATGGACGATATATCTGCATTTTTTTGTGTAAACCATAGTTGAGTACCAAGCTATGAATTACGGAAAGTCTATGAGGTTTCATGGGATGTCCTGGACCATAATGAAAATTCCCAACGTCTGGATTATAGAAATACGATACCTTTTTATTGTAACTCATATTGAGGTTAAAATCTTTGTTTTAAAATACGTATTTACGTATAGGAACGAATATCTTCCTCGTCAATATAACCGCGAAATCATTGTACGAAATAAGAAGATTAAAACTATTTAATTATGTTTTCAATCTTATGAACACTTCAATGTTTATTCTTAAATATAACCTATATATCAACCAATATCACGTACGTGTTTCTTCGATTCGATGAATCGTCATTAAATATAAAATACAACAAATCACTTTTACATTCAATTTCCATCGAATATCAGGTCATAAATAAACAATTTAACGAAGATATTGTAATAATTTTTACAGTAGCATTAACTTCGCTTATAAAACATCGAGACACATACAAGCCAACAACGTTTAGCTTTATTTTTACTGCCATCTGTGAAGTTATTGTGACGTATAGATAGTTCTGATTGGCACGAACGTACTTTGTAATCAAGAGCGACGTACATGCGACTATCGTGTTGTCAACAATATGTAGCGACAGTATATGTATATTGGATGATATAATGCGATATAGGCAGTGATGTTTTATTTTGTATACCCATTACATCAGCCGTGATCATGATTGTACATAAAGGTTCGAGATTTAAAAATTTGAAAAGCTGGAAAGTTGTGCATTTGAAAATTTGAATTACCGAGCAGGTTAAATATTTACAGCACTTACCGTTAGAGCGCCAAAAGCATTACAAATACGCATGCGCGTTGCGAAATCATCGTTATATATTTATAAAGGTAACATTTAAATAATTATGAATTTCATCCCTTAATATTGTTTGCATTTCTTTCATGGTATTATGTAAAAAATATTATCTATTTAGCGAACAATATATAATTGAATGTTATTAAAATATATTTATGTACATAACAATGTCATTTCTCTTCAGAATCGTAAATTGCACAATATTCTGTGTTTCAATTTACGGCGTGTTATTGTTGACGTTTGTGCTTTGATAACCATGTTTCTTGTCGTTAAAAGAAACTTCTTACGAAGCACACGTAGTACATACACAGCAAATTCGCTCGCAATGTTACGTGTATGTATACAGCTCTGTATACATATGTACAAGCTAATTGACCAAAAATTTAAGCGTGCGCGATCAGGCAGTACTTTGAATGTAGCGGACGTTGTCTCAAATGCAAGAAGTAATTGTCAAAGAGAATCATCGATTATGTTTAAAATTCTCACACAAAATATGTTAGTTTTGCAATTAATCGATAAGCACATGTAATAATTTTCATTATTTTCGTGACGTACGTAAATAAAAGTTATATTCAATTGACCAGGTATACTGCGGCCATTCTTATTTTATGGACGCTGACGATTGGCAAATTGGCAACGACGCTTCTAACGTATTCTGAGGGATGAAGACAATTATTTTCTTCTGGTATTATTCATATTTATCTGCAGTGTTTTACAAGGAATCTTGAAAGTATGCGACCGGATTCACGTAGCATTTCGTTTACGTTTCATCGAGAAGTTCTAAGTATCAAAAATTCATCAGAAATCCCGAAGAATCCGAAGAATCTGAGACGACGTCTTCAAGATCATTTCGTTAAAAAAAAGGACGATGATTCCTGCAAGGAAAAAGTGTCGAAAGATAAACAAACGAGTAATCGAAGTTGGAATAATTTAACGCTCGGAAATGTGTCGGCAGATTCCAGACGAGCTTTACGGAGCGGAGCTGATAAATTGTCCAAAACTATGTCTTCCGTTCGTACAACGTTTGGAAGTATATCACAGGTCTGATCAAACGTTTCCCTTTCTATTAAATTAAAATTGTCAATTTTGTGTCAATATTTTTTTTTTTTCTTTCTTATTGTTATACGTACTTTCATTTAGCTCGCAATGCTTGTTATATTCGAATCTTGGGATAGATTTTTAACACGATTCCTAACATTTGATCGACCTGAAATTTGTCATACTTACATATTTCTTGTGGCAATATAATCTTAAAGTATTTTTAAGAAGTTTTTATATACCGTTGTTCCATTGTGGGTAATAAATGCAATTACTTTTCGTATATGGTATAAATTCAATATTATGATTTTAATTTCGATCGTATTCAATTAAATTTTAAAGAAATTTCATAATAAAAGCATGTTCGTGATACAATCATCTTAATTATCAATACTTGTTACTTGTCGTGTATTTCAAAGGAAAAGTATTTTGTGAAAAGTTTGCCAAGCTAATTTTTGTCCGTTATCTAGAAATTTAGAAGTTCAACACACAGACGACAAAGACTGGAGGAACAACAGTCACCAAACAGCACTTCCAAGATGCAAACACCTCAGACTCGTTCTCGACAACTCCTTGGACGAACACCGACAAAACTTTACAGCCCCTTTGGCATCGAAACGCCTAGGCACGCGTGGGATAAAGAAAACGACAAAACACCCGTACATACTCCTGCAGGAAGTAGTACACGTATCTCTCAGTGCAGACCCTTTAGTTTTGCAAGGGCAAAGGGATTTTCAATGCTAATTATGTGTTCTGTATTTATACTTTTTTATACGTGTTTATATCAATAATTACTTTTATTGCAACGTGTAATAAAGAGAACAAAACGACAAACAATTTTAAGCATATTATTAAGACAAATATTTAATGTAAGTTCTTAGCCGTAATCGTGGGAGCTTGAAAATATTTGAAAAATGATCGGTATGACACTTAAAAGAAGATGCATCACTGACAACTAACCTAAACAAACGATCGTCGTTTGTCGAAATTCTGACGGAGATGTTCAAATTCGTGTATTCAGTTCGTCATTTATTTAAATGAGATATAACGTATGAAATAATAAAAAGTTAACGCGAGCGAATAATTTCGTTTTTCGTAGTTTACCGTTCGTTCGTTAACGTTGCGAAATCAGGTGGTAGTAATTTCACTAGTCAGCATATCGAAATACGACGAATTTTCGTAATAAATTGTACATACGTGTATCGCAATTGTGGACGTTAAAACGAACAATTAATCGTGAAATTTATTTACATATTTAGAAAGTGAACAAATTTACGTTGATCTTGTAAAACTAAAGCGCGCGTGTGCGTTAACGGCGCAGTCGTGAAGAGGAAAATATACGATTGCGTATAATAAAGCGTCTTAAATACGACACAATTGATACTCGAGAATGAAAATTCATTCCTTGTGACAGAGAGTATTTTAACATCCAGTGTTATGTTTCACGGATTCTTAAAATGGATATTCACGAAAAAAAAGAAGATAGGCTTAACAACATGAATTTTCAAACGGAGTAAGTTCTTTTTATTCGAATGTAACTCTTATTTTAAATTATATTATTCTGATAAAAAAGAAGATACAATTTTGTGTTAACCTGTACAATAGATTATATTACATTTTATTATAGATATACATATGTACATATATATGTATACGAAATCTATATCGAGGTTAGAAATTATAGATGTTCTAATCGATTAATCTATAATGATTGTTCCGATATTTTAATATATTCTAATTTAACACTTTTTGAACGATATGTTACACTTATCTTTTTGCAATTGTTATTTTATACTTTACCGCGTAATATATTTCGTAAGATAGTTTTATTTCAAAAGGCGAGAGACTTGCATGTTTGCCGCAAGTTTGATCGCGGTGGCAATGCGTAATAGCGCAATGCAGCATTTTACGTTTTATAGAATTTAAAATGGAGAAATACATTAATTAAAAAATAAAATAATATCTAGACTGCATGTTTATCTGAAATTTGCAAATTTTCGTTACATGCATATAAATGTTTTCAACGATCGATAGAATATGTTCGTTCGGTTAAACAAAATAGGGTAGAATCGTAAGAAATGACAGAAGCAATCGTACGAGAAAAATCTAGCGATTAATATTGGCAAGTTTTGTTGTAAATTTGCGATGGTTACACACGAAAAACAAACGACGTATACATTTAGCTGAACAAATTTACAATGTTTGCAGTTCCCTACTGGGAGACACCGTTAAGGTATGTTCAATTACTATACTCCATCACAAATACTATAAAAAATACGAAAGGTCATGTCTTTCATGGTACAGTATACCTTGATGCAACTTTGTAGTCTTTCTTTGAATAAGGACAAGTATAAAAGGAGGATTCTCCTGTTGTCTGTCTTGAATTTTGAGGGATTAAAAGAAAGGTTCAATTTTGAAATCTCCAAGTTGCCAAATTTTTCAACCGATGAATTTCCAAAGACCCGAATTTCCAGTTTTAGAAATGTCCTGGCTGGCGAATTTGTAGATTCTCAGATTTTTAGATTTTTGCATTTCCTTTGGTAAATTTGAAAATTCTTTCACTTATATCGCCATTTTCTTTAAGGAAGCTTACCGCGCTCTTTACTCTATATAGGAAATGTATATGTTATGTATGTGTATATGTTATGTATATGTATATGTATATGTATATGTATATGTATATGTATATGTATATGTATATGTATATGTATATGTAGGTATAAAATAATAGGGTCGACGATAATATTTGTTCGTGTAAAACGATTGCAGTGATCATTTAATTTTATCAGAACGGTTAAGATAGACGTGCGTTCGGTCTGTTTAAAAAATGATTGTCGGTAGAATAGAATGATTGAGGAAAATTGGCATAGAATCTGCGTAAACACGCGTCAGAAATTTAGGCGGGATGTCCCGGAGCATGTGTAGCTGGTCGTTATAGAAAATCTAGAGATACATGCACGTATATTCGGTGATTGTGTGAATCGAGGTGTACAGTGGGGTAGCGTGTCGCGGCCGCGGCATCGCGCAGTGCCGCGAGAGGGTGTCGTGCGAGGCAGGTCAGGGCTGGGGCTCGTTACCTCGCTCGCTGCTCGCTGCTCAGTACGTTTGCGTACGCCGTGCCGTATCGTACCGTTGCGTACTGTTCCGTTCCGTTCCTATCGTGTTTAGTGTTCCTCCGCGGTTCTTCGCTTCTCTGCTTCTCTCCGCTGTCTGTATTGGATCTAGACGATCGTAAGCCAACTTAGTACGAAAGTCATCGATGATAACGAGTGCGTGCTTCGCGATGGTGCAGCGAGCTTACATAATTGTTGGCGTACATTGAGAGTTGCATACGCGGCTGACACGAGTGAGTGCGTGCTACTCTTTTCCCTCGATACTCGATATCCCGCTATTCGCCGTTTCGAACACTGATTCTCCCCTACTTCGGTACGTATGTTTTATTCTCTTCGTTTCTCTTACCTTTTTACCTTGCACTGCCTAACGTTTATCTTCGTGCATAATATCCGTCTTTGTCCTTCCCGCTCCCGTGCCCTCTTTTCTTCTCGCTCCCTCCATATTCTGACAGCTTGGTCGATTCACGAATCTGCCGCGCCGGGCCATTCGCTTTTCCCCGGGCCTCTTTAAAATAAGGTCAAAGGGTTACTTGTCTCCTGGAATTCGTAAACTGACTGATCTTTTTTTCTCTTTTCCAAATCCACGATCCGGGATCGGCGTATCGGGGGAATTTGTTGTTGTTTATCGATGAATGAGCGTAAAGAAATAGTGCGTTTTCGTGTCGCGATCGAATCGTTGTTAAAAATCGAGTACGATGAGTAAACAATAAACAAACCGAACAGGATCGTTCGAGTACGCGGAAGTTCTCGTCAACGAAGCGTGCTGTCTATTTTTTTTTTTTTTCCACGATTCGTTGAACGTGCAATTAGATAAACACAGAAAAAAACGTTAGTATACTGGAAGATAGTTTCTTTAACATTGTTGTTCTTTTTTTTTGTTCCTTCTTTCTTTTTCCTTCTTTTCAGATTTTATTTCGCATTTTTCGTCGAGTTACGTTTTATTAGTTTGTCGCATAAGCGTTATACTTTTTTGTTTTGGTCGTACACAAAAAGGTTATGATACATGTACCTTGTGTACAAGTATTTGTTCGTTACTGCATCCAGTACCGAACGAATACTTGAAAAATGAGAAAATTATAATAGATATCGTCTATGATTTCTTTGTAGCTGTTTACCAATAAACTATTTTGCTCTGCCCTCCTATCGGTAAAGTTTCACTTGCCTTTTGTTATCGACGCACTGTCTATTGGTTTAATTTAGTTTGTTTTACTTGTAGCTACTAGCTGGTTCCGTTTTGTCCTTACTTGCCTTTGTTTGTTTGTTTCTGATATACAGGTCTGGCATCATATACATATATGTATATATGCAGATTTATTTTCTATTTATTTTAAATCGCTTAAGAAAGTGAAAGCGTTTGAAAGCACAGACTGAACGACGATCATGGCATTGCACGGGGAAGACGTAGTAATGATTTTGTTTATATTTTTTGTATTTGCTGATTCCATCAATGGTTTCGTCGGGCTATACCACCAGTTGGGGTACGCAGCAGTCGTCGAACTCTCAGCCAGTGGAGACGGATCGACCGGAACAGCAGATCCAAAACACGAGCGTAATAGCGGAAGAGGAATCTACAGAATTTATCAAAATGACGGATCAACGAGAGCAACAGCTTCAGCAACAGCAACACCAGCAGCAGTCGCAACAACTACCGCAGCAGCAACAGCAATCTCATCAACAAATTAAAAGCAACGAAGAGCCAAGAACTAATTTGATCATCAATTATCTCCCACAAAGTATGACGGAGAAGGATCTATACAGTCTGTTTGTAACTATCGGACCCGTGGAATCGTGTCGTGTTATGAAAGACTACAAAGTAAATTGATTTTAGAAATCTGTATTTTAGTTTTACTACGCATATATGTATTCTACGCGTACCTTTTCATTTTATAGACTGGATACAGTTACGGTTTTGGATTCGTTAATTATGCGAAAGCCGAAGACGCAGCCACTGCTATAAACACCTTGAACGGGCTTCAGGTTCAAAACAAAAGGCTAAAGGTATCTTTTGCACGACCATCCGGCGAAGAGATTAAGGAAACCAACCTTTACGTTACAAATTTACCGAGGTATAATATAATTTTAGCGTACGATATGAAAGGGCAAGATGGTAATGTTGAAAAATTTTTTTTTTTTTTATTTAGAAATATAACAGAGAGCCAGATCGATGATATATTTAGCAAATATGGTAATATTGTACAAAAAAATATTCTGAAAGACAAAATCACTGGATTACCAAGAGGCGTGGCATTTGTAAGGTACGTTATCGTTTTAATATCGCAACGTCGAAAGAATTCGATATTAGCTTGAGGTTTAGCGTATCGAACGAATATCGCTTAGCGTAGTAGAGCAAATCACGGTGCTAATGAAAAGTATAGTTTACGTTTATTGGCATAGTGCCATGTTTGTCATAATCGGGAAAGCAAGCGGCAAAATGGTAATATTGCATTAATGGAACGGGAAATATCGGAGAGGAAATTATCAGCTGATCTGTATATTTATTTAAACGGTATTATTTTTGCTGTACTCGTGCATGGTGTTTTTGGTAGAGAAGGTGCATCTAAAGACTAGAAAAGAGTCGTTCGTGGCAGAAGAAACGATTCGTGGTCATTATGCAATGGTTAGCGATGCATATCGTTCGTGTATTTATTTTCCAAGATCTTTGCCTGCCAAATTATTTTTGCACGGCTCTCTGCTGCGTTTGACTTGCATAATTTCGATTTACCCCACTTAATAACCACCGACCTACTTAACCACCGAAAACATGAATCGTGGCGATTTGTGGCAGGAAAATAGTACTTAAACTATGTCGAGATAACTGGAAATAGAATCCGTACTAGTTTGACAGTTTCTCTTAATTTTGGCAGATTCTAATGACCTCGTAACGAGGTTCCCTTGTATATTACACGCTCTAGATTATTCCGGCTAAATCTTTTATAAGATGTAAAGCTGGCAAAGGATGTCGCGATCCGCTGCCAACAAATACTTGGGGAATTAAACAATTTTCTTGACGATATTTTGTTCGGATAGATTCGATAAGCGGGAAGAGGCGCAAGAAGCGATCGCTCGGCTACACGGCACGATACCAGAAGGCGGATCAGAACCACTTAGCGTAAAAATCGCGGAGGAACACGGAAAGCAGAAAGCGGCGTACTATGCGGGATGGCAAGCTGGCTACAACCAGAGTCGAGGTAAGTAGCTTCGGTTGTTCCTTCGGGCAGCCGATCTTGTCCTAATTACTTTTCTCGTCGACCCGACGGTAGAAACTGATACTTCAGGAACACTTGTCTTGACTTTTCGACTGGACTAACCGGCTGTGGTATCGCTGTAATCGTAAAAGCAAAAGAAGTTCCTCGAGATAGACTTCTACCGACAGGTGCGAGATTTGCATTTTGGCTTTCTATCAATTTTTCTAAAGTCGCAGTAAACCGTTAAGTTTCTTATTACCGTTGTTGAAGTCGTAGAAGCACCAAAATTTCAAAGAAATATTTCCTTCTCGTTTCTTTTCTTTTCTTTTCTTTTCTTCTCTTCTCTTCTCTTTTCTTTTCTTTTCCTTTCTTTTCTTTTCTTTCCAAATAGAACGCATCTTCTTTTTGTATCTCTCTCTCTCTCTCTCTCATTCTCTCTTTCTCCCTTTCTCTCTTGCTCTTTCCAGCTCATTTTCGAATCATCGTGTTTTGTTGGTTTTTTTCCTTTTCTTGCGATGACACGCGAGCAAGTGAAACAGGTAGCGATTCATTTAAATGTATCTCATAACGTAGTTGCAAGGTATACAAAATTTTGTTGTATCTGTTCGAATATGCTGTTAAGGATGTAGATGATCTTTCAGCCAGAATCTTTTCATGCGCGTTCTATGTGTCGAGATGGATCGATTCGAACCGAAAGACCCTTTGCATCATTGATAGCATGTAAGAAGTGTGAAAACATGTCTAACATTTGAATTGTTTGCCAGATATGGCTGCATCTAAGTCAAAGTACAGCGAAGATTGAAAAAGCTGTTTGCGTTCTAATGCGTGCAACGAATAATGCAGCAGATTTTCTGCGAATATTGTGGAGACACGTTTCTTGCCGCGCCTATTTTGTTCCTCTGTGTTCTCTCTGTTTTTGTTACAAGTTTTACGAAGTTGTGCGCATGAAATTATTTCACGTGTAAGAGAGAAGACTCTGGCAGTGGTCGAAAGAGATTCCCTTTGCAGGTGGACACAAGAATGCAAATGTAGTGCTGCTGTGATAGAACAAGTTTTTTGTGCGATGATCTTTTAGTGAACGAACAAGAAACAAAACCGAACATTGTTGTATTCCGCCTAGTCAGTGGCAGCTTGTGGTTATATATATATATATATATATATATATATATATAAAAAAAAAAAAAAAAAAAAAAAAAAAAAGAGAGAAACACTTGCTGAGTTGTATTCTGCACACAAGGCTGGTTTAGACATTTGTTTTTGGACGTTGTCTGGGTCAACGATATTGTAACTCTGTTTTTCTAGTTGCCGCTGCTGCCGTTACTATGTTGATTTTGCCTCACCGTTTCTCAAATTTGTTCAAGCCACGCTGTGGAACATCGTCCTAGCTCTATCTTTGTGCCAGCAATTATGTATATTTACCTACATCTTTAAGTCTGTTTGTAATCTTTTTTCTTTTTTACTTTTTATTTCTTTCTTTCTTTCTTTTTCTTTTTTTTTCCTTTTCTTTTCTTTTCTTTTCTTTTCTTTTCTTTTCTTTTTGATAAGACATCGCATTTCCTAGTATACGCATCAATGTTTTGTTATTTATCAAGTTAAGACTTTGGAAATACATTTTCTGTTCGATAAGAAGTTTGTTACACTCCCTCTTACGATCCTCCAACGAATGCGAGTGCGGATTGTTTTCATTTTTGCCTCTTCTTTCTTCCTCTTTGATCAAGTACGTACGAACACTTGCGATTATTTTCATCATTTATATTTTTACGTCACAGACACGGCGCGACTAACAAACTCTGCAGTGATTATGTTAAAGAAAAACCTCTCTTTTCGAAGTAGGATTTTTTGTAACGCAATGTTTCGTGGCTCGTGTTTATATGCTGTTCGAAACGGAGAGAATACATTGGGTTCCTGATGTTCGAACGTTTAATCGTCGAATTGGAGCAGCATATAAAGTACGTGAACTCGTTTGACACAAACAAACAAACAAACAAACAAACAAACAAACAAACATACAAACAAACACACACAGACACACGTTGTTATATGCCTGCGAATAATGATTTAGCGAGCGTCGTTGCTGATCCGTTAGTTTTGAACAGATTGCATTTGCAGAAACGTGTGGCTTTAACAGAGATCTTGCTCAGTGCATGGCTATGCCCTATGTCGAGCGATTGTCGTATAAAGTAGAAAACAAATGTATTTGGAGCTCGAAAGTAATTAGTCGAGTGAAAATTGCCGGCAGAAAGAACAGTTACGATTTTCAAGTACATTTGTTTAACGCTGTACGCAAATAGCAATAGTCCAAGTGTATCTGGAATAACTCTTTAACATGCCATTTTCATTTCTATGCTCGCCAATCCACGAAGGGGAACGTCTGTACCCGACCAGGAATAAATATCAACGTTACGCGCATTATCTTTATTAAAGAGAAGAACGCATTCATGTTCGGTACTCGTTGATTGTTAACCTTGCAGTTATGGTGAGGAATTTTCTGGGATCGGTGCTACAAGATCGGCACGATCAACGCGATCACGTTCTTCGCTATATCGTAACACATAGTCGCATCGGATCGATCGTGCCGGTCTTTTAGAGACTTTCGTTTGTTCTACGAGCGCACACTTCCGTTCCAAGGATATATCGCTTTTGTATCGTTCGAAACTGTTTGTAAACCGAACATTGATTCCACGATTTGCTCAATGATTGTGAACGTGTATTTTACATTTGTAATCTTTTGGAGAATCGCGTGCACGAGGCTCTCGTTCGAAATCGAAATAGGAGACGACCGCGGATACTTTGATGGCTGCGTGTTTCGTGGGACCCTCGCGCGTAGTTTTATGCTCCTTTCTCGTTGTTACCCGAAAGGATCCGTTTAAGCGTTTAAGCGTTTAAGCAAAATTGTAAGCGGCACACGGCATCGGGCGTCGAAGTGTTCGGTCGGAATCTGCTCTCCGCAGCGTACGCGGTTTAATACACTGGCTCGATTATTTCTTGCTCGTTACCGTTCGTCGACGATCATTTACAATGCCAATCTCGATCGAGGTTAGTGTATTGAACGGATACGAAACAAGCGATTAGATCGGATATGTATATGCATTTGTGGCGTGTGTCGAAGAACGTGAAACGTTTACGGGATGCCAAGAAGCATTTGCGAATAAAGATTCGCGACTCGGTCTAGCCGAACGACTGTACCAGAAACAAGTGGTAACAAGAATTTTACTTATCGTTAGACGGAGGAACTATATCGTTTCCGGTTCTGTCGCAACTTTCGATAAACTTCGAGACGAGTGTTTGCAATTGCACAATTTTTACAGCTATCCGATTTCCACTGGACCGTAGATAGCGAAAATATTTGTGGACTATCTGCGGAATCCGGTGAAACGATCTCGACATCGTTCTAGAATCGTCCCTGTGATTAACGCGTGTCCCCTCCTCTGACATTTCTATATTCGCTAATTATCCGTTCCTATCGTTATCGTTCGAACGTGCGAACGAACGAACGAACGAACGAACGAACGAATTAGATCGAGAACGTTGGGAACGCGTTAATTCGATTGATTCGTTGTCTTTCGATGGAACACATTTACCGTAAACGAGATTCAAGTATAGAAGGGAAAATAGTGATCTCGTTAAACAATTTTCGCTGTTAACAACTTTCGTCCTTTTAATCCTAATCTAGATACGTACAAATATATTACGAATCGATCGAAGCGCTTTCAGGAGGTCGGGTCTCGAGTTGGCTAGAAAACAGATGTATCTCCTACGATCCTGACAATCGTTCCTTTTTAGTAGATTTTTCGCGATTCGAGCGATCCATCAGGACATATTCTCGACATTATCGAATTAATTAGATCACGGTAGGAGGTACGATCCACCTCCAATAATGCGTTCTAATAATGCGTTCTAATAATGCGTTCTAATAATGCGTTCTAATAATGCGTTCAGCTGCTTAACAACGTTAAGTGACGGGGGTGTACAACCTTTTTTCGATATTGTTCGATACTTTTTTGTCGTCCTAAATATATTTAATAATACTGTACGTGCTTTATATATACATACACACACATACATTAATAAATAAACGAATAACAATTAGCTTAACGTGCTCGGTGGTGAAACGATTAGAGTATGTATTCTGGCACTACCGGATTGGCCAGCTTCGAATCCCGCCGGCGGGAGTGTGTGGTTTCTGAATAATAGCAATTAGTTGTTAATAATTAATTAGAAAACGAATGAAATGAACGTATAAAAAGGAATAATTCGTAAATAATAACAACGTTCTTCCATATACGAGTCTCGCGATTAACACCGACCGCAACAAATAAAATGGTAATAAAAAAGAGACAAGTTTGTAGATAGCATACTAGGTTTTCTCTCGTGATCCTAGCGTTTAAAGCGTTTAAAGCGTTTAAAGCGTTTAAAGCGTTTAAAGCGTTGACGCAGAAATTGGTTGTGCATTCCCTCTGCGAACAAAAGTAAAGATCGAAATTTTAGGAGAACTCTCTGTTTTAGGAGAACTTAATTCCATAAAAAGAAAAAGAAAGAAAAAGAAAGAAAAAGAAAGAAAAAGAAAGAAAAAAGAAAAAAATACGAAGATGAAACGCGTCGCATCACAGCCCGTGTACGAATCGCGGCGGTACGATAAGAGAGGGTAGTAGGAACCGGGTATATTAGTTAATTAAGTTAGACAAAGTTGATCGAATAAGATTTCACGCAGTTAGTTCAGAATATTGATCGTGTTGCGAAAACCAACTCGTGTCATTCTTTCCGTAAGTAGTAGAAGAATAAGAAACAAACAGTTTAGTTCCTTCAGGAGGAATATTCCAAGTATTCGTGCGCGTCCTCTGCTTCTTTTTCTTCTCCGGTATTATTATCCGTTGACGTTCGTTTCGTTGAAACGCGGAAACGAAAGAATGAAGCGAGTAGGTTCCTTTGTAAATAAGACGACGTAATTTTTAAAACGCGTTAAGTAGTAAATCGTAAGGTTTAACGGATCGAAGATTGTACGAAACGGTGAATCCCGAAGTCCAGTAGCGCTAATGATGGCTGTGATATGGAATAAGGAAAAGAAAAACTAGCGAAAGAGACCGAATGAGAAAGAAAGGGAAACAAAATGAAAAACAGGATGGAAGAGAAAATTCGATAGAAGAACTCGCTACTCGTTTCCTCGCTCTCTGTCATTCGCTGTTCTATGGCGGTGTTTTTCTCGAAACATTCAATTTTTCAATGATATTTCTCAGCGCACAATATCTGTTCATTTTTGGTCTTGCCGAAGAATATCTCGCATCAAGGCCCCTCATTCGGCCCCCCCCCCCCCCCCCCCCCCCTCCCCGTCGAAAAAGTAAAAGATGATCGATATTTATTTTTGTAAAATAATCACCGCTAAACGGAGCAAACTCGTTTCAAAGAGAAAATAATTCTCTAAATAGAAATGCTTTCTCGTAAGATCAAAAATGAAAGATAAAACTGTGGAAGGAGTCGAGAATGGAAAGCGCGTTTCAGATAGATAGTTAGATAGATATATAGATAGGAGAGCGATGAAAAATCGAAAGACAAAGAATCCTCTTTTCGCGCGTTCATCGTATTTTTCTCTTCTTCTATTTCTCTCGATGAAACTGGAATATTACGGTCGCGGCGGTCTTACTGTAAATCGATCTCCGATTAGAGTTATAGACACGATTCTTAAAATTGTAGCGTTTTAATTATATTCGCGATACGCAAAGTGAACCGGAAGTCGTGGTAGCCGCAATCGGAAGCAGAATCATGCCACGTTCTTTAGAGCGCGTTCAAACGAGACAATTATGTTTCGCTGCTTTTCGATGTTAATTTGATCGTTTTACGCTCGTCGAAGATAAAAGTGGCATCGAATAGCCGATTGTTGGCTAGAAACGACTCTTGGCTATTTCGTGTTAGTAACGCGAACGAGACGGTTCCGCGGTAATTTCCACGAAACTTGGTAGTTTTAAATCGACCTAGCATAATTGCTATTTTTCGATACTCTTGTATCGTGAAAAATCTTGTCAGACTCTTCGTGTCTCCGTGAATCGATCGTTTCGTAGGTAACAACGTTACTTGCTTGGTTAACTATTTTTACCTTTCGACGTTTCTTTATCCTCCTCGCTAACCAACGGAATTAACGAAGAAAGTTTGCGAGAAACGACGATAGAGTGTAATGAAATTGCACTTTATTTAGAAAGAAAATACATTCTGTCGGAATTGGTTGAAAGTTCGAATTAACTCGTTTTTCTTTTATTTTTAGGTCAGGCCAATGTTATTCGACCGAAACTCCTTCCTTTCCTTTCCAATGTAAAAAGAGGTTCGCATCTCGTTTTGTTTCGCGATCCTCCTGTCCGCTTTGCGCGCTTGTAAAAAAGGATATCTTAGAAACGTACACGATTATATGGTAGACTAAAATCGATAAAGCATACTCGGTCTGGGAAACGTAGCGCGGTCGTAAATTAAACGTAACGTAAACACTGATCGATGTGGCCGAGCCGATTTCTTCTTTCCTTCGAGACTAGTATATCCCCAGACCGAATATTACAACACTCGCGTTCTACGAATCTTTCTGTTTGAACGTTTCGAACACCGAGTACGTGCCACTGTGGCGAGAACAAATCTTTTAAACGTCGCTTCCAGATTTTGTGCTGACGATTTACTTCGGGAGCTTCTCTAACCACCGAATTCGACGCTCCGATGAAATTATCGAAATTTTCAACCGTTTAAAAATCATGAAAAGCCTCTAGATAGTTTCTTTAGTAGAATCTTTAATAAATTTATTACCCGTTAGCTCTACCTTTCGAATGCTATTCAGATCGTTTGTCCACAGCACCCCGTATCGTGTCAGGATGATCCGAATAAGTCGTCAGAACGAAGAGTGAGTGAGAGAGTGAGTGAGAGAGACAGAGAGAAAGTTAAAAGCACTCGTTCCTTCCGGTTATCACGAGTATCTTATACATACCTTTCTTATTCTCGTTGCTACCGGTCACACGCGAGTTCGCGTGATACTGTAGTTGCTCGTTAAATTTGATTAAAATATTAGAAAGGAAAGTCTAACGGATGTCCACTTTATTCACCACCGCCACCACCACCACCACCACCACCGCCACCTTTTCCAATAAGTTGTTAAGTTTAAGTCCGCGTAAAGAGATAGAAAAAAAAGAAGAAAAAAAAAAAAAAAAAACAAAAAAAAAACAAAAGAAGAAGAAACGCGAACGAAAAACACGTTTGATTGACTGAAACGACTGTTTCAGGTACCGGTGGTAGTCTGAGTGGTGGAGGAAGGGGCAGAGGTATCAGTGGACCACCTGGAATGGGCATGGGCATCAGCGGCAGTGGTCCAGGAATGCTAGGCAGAGCGAGCGGATTTGGACCACGCGGCGGACCGCACGGCGGATTTCTCAGCGGAAGCGGCGGACCAGGAGCCATGAGAATGGAGAAGATTCACCCTCATCGTTTCAATCCCATAGGCATGGGCGGTGGTTACGTGCAGTCGCATTTCTGGTGACCTAGCGTCGACGAGTCGCCGACCAAGACAGCACCGGACACGTACCTTTCCGCGTTCGACCGGAGATCAAGCTGCGACGATCGTTGTCGTTCGTAATCGCTGAGAACATTACCGGGATACCGATAATTAACTAGGCTGCTAGTCGATACACACAGGGTACTCGATTACCGCGCGCGGTCAGAGCAGCCTGACGTCGTTGTCGTCGTCGTCGTCGTCTACGCGAATCTTGCATCTCGATGTCCGGCTCGGGAAGCTTCAGGACAGACTGATATCGCGAAAGTGTAAATTATTCTGCGCGACGCATAGTATTTAATGATATTTCTACGTGCCTGTACCAAAGCTCGGAACACCTAGTATTTGTACATCCAGTGATGGACGCTCGAGACCCCCCTCTTAGTCGTGTTTAGGTCACCTCGATTAGTCCTAGTTCAGCCCGAACAGACTTAGATTTGCTCGTTTTTAACCCTTTCACCGCGGAAGCTCGCTGTAGTGGTCGTTCGCCGACACGAGTCGTACCTATGTATGGATAGTAGTTTCCTCGATCGCTTAGCTTTAGCAGCGCTGACCAACTCTATCGGAATCTCTTGTTCGAGGATACGTTTTATACGTAAAATCCGTTAACGTTACTATCTGTGATAATCCAGGCGGTGGAAGCCTTAAAAATGTTATCTTTACATAGGCCACTATAGCGGACCATCCTATTGGATAAACCTTAAATTTAGGCTCTAAACAATTTGTAACGTTACAAATTTTCGAAGCATGCCGTGAAAATGTAAATATGCTATTTCGAGCAGATTATTTCAAGCAGTTGCGTACGAAACAGCAGTAGGGCACTTTGACCAACTTCGCTGTAGCAAAAGGGTTAAAAGCTTGGAAACAGAGTAGGTCCATTGTAAGCCCTCCAAATGTACGTAAGCTAACGTCCGTGTCGCTAAATACGATATCGACTGCTTCGTGAAACGAAGTCGTGACGACAAATTTTAACTGTTTTTCGTCGCCATCGAGAGCCTAGCTTCCTCGAGGGATTCTTTCGATTTCCCTCGACGAAACTCGCCTCTCCGGGGAAGGAAGTTGGTCGTTTACCGTTTGACAAATATTCGACAGAGCTTAACTATAAACGATGTTCGAAACGATTTCGAAGCTATTTCGAAGCTATTTCGAAGCTATTTCGAAGCGAACGGATCGCGAGCATCGCTATATTTCATCGACAAAGCCTTTTTATCGTTACGTACTCTATTCGTTTGGATAGCTTTTATATTACCTTACGTTTTATTCTGCGTTTAAATCAGCGACGTGTTCGATCCCGTCGATCGAACGACGCTCGTCCAAATCGATGCATCGTTCAGGTACAAATCGCTCGGCCATCGAGTCGCCGTTTTAGCGCGAACGTAGTCAGACTCGATGGCAAAGTTGCGCCGTGCTAAATTAGCTCCGTGTCGTTCGCGCGAATTCGCATTCTGCTTCGGGCAGTGGCGCGTTACCGTACATCGCTGGTCAAAAACATGAAATTTCGACATCGCGATCGAGTTTAACAGACATTTTCCATCGAAAATTTATTCGCGAACGATGCTTTACCGACAATGACAATTACTATTACCACTCGTCCACTGTTGTAACAATTCGACCGGTCAGCGAAAAGTTATCCTCTGTATTAACGAATAGACCACTGGACCGTTAACGTGCTTTTGGCCAGTAAACGCGTATCGTATTGTAGAAGCGATAGAATTCGAGCGAGTAAACGATTCGCTTAGTTTTGATCGGTTTCACGATTCGGAAGCTGGTCGTGAAAGAGGAAAAAGAAAGAAATAGACGACGAAAGATCGTTTTCCTTTATAGTTAAGCGTTTTATCGTGCGCGGAGGGGGATGGGGGGCACGTTGAAAGCAGAAGCTAAGAGTTCTACGTGTTGTTGTATATTTCCTTTTTAAATGGTTCTAACTCTTGAAACTTTATCGGACGTTTAACGTTAAGAAAAAGTTTTATCGGAGTCGGCGTGCGACGAGAGAACCGTGCGTTTCCCATCGTTGGACGACGATGGTTGCGAGTAGCCGAAAATTCCGATTATTTTCATACCGTCGAAAAAATATATTCGCTTTTAGAGATTGTCATTCGTGTACTTAAAAGACGAATGTGGTAAACGAATCTTGATACGCCGTCGTCGTCCTCCGAATTGTGTGATCGGCGTTAATTGTACGCTCTCGTGAAACTTGGGCTTCCCTTAGTCTAGTAAAGGGATAAGGTATTCCTTTTTTATGCAAAGACATTTGGTTTTAGTTTAGGCAGTTGGCGTAACTAGGATTTTTCTTCAGGGTCGTCTCCTAGGTTCGTTAATTAATAGCTGATACGCGGAGTCGTGCTGTACGACTGGATTCTTCCACGATTACGAGCAAGTGGTGGGACCCCTCCCCCTCTCGTTCCCCTTAATTAAGAGAAGCCTACGTTATATCCGAGCGTACATAAAGATCGTAACGGAAACAAGCCATTAATTCGCGGTACGTCGTAAAAAGGGAAAAAAAAAGAAATGAGACTGACTTTTTATAGGGGACAAATTTCACGCGAACATTTTAAAAATCGAAATTGCCTTATCGTATCGTCGCGGATTCAACTAGATTTTCTTTTTCGTTTCTTCCTCTTCTGCTGTTTCTTTTTATGTGTTTTTTTTTTTTTTTTTAAATATTATTATTATTATTATTATTATTATTAATATTATTATTTTTTTCTTTTTTTTTTTTTTTTTTTTGACAACGCGAGAATTATTACGATTCAGCGTCGCAGCCCCGTGTTCGCTGCGAGCGTGTGTGACTACGCTCTGTAATGTTATTCGTACACGTGACATTTTAAACGGGGAAAGAGATCGAAACAAAGAGCGGAAAACTTTTTTCTCGTTTGCTCGAATTTTCCATGGCACCGATAACTGCGATGCGAGTGCGTTCGTTTTCGTTAACATGTTCCCTATTGTACACCGTGCTTTGTTAATGGTTGAAAGTTTAAAGTCGAGCTTAAAAATCTTATTAAAACGTTCAATTATTAGGAATGTTGGGATTGTTACGATTTTGGCCCGTTCAGCGGTGAATCAAACAGTGTTATTTCTAAGAACATTACTATCCTTCGACGAATCAAAGTTGTGCCTCTAGATAAATGTGGTAGGTCACTGCTTATCCGTAGGACCTGGAACGTGTTAACAGTGAAACGAATTACTGCACTGTTTTATTTCGTTAACAACAATCATACGATCATACACTTTTTTCAATTTTCTCTCTCTATCTATCTATCTATCTATCACTTTTTCTCTTTCTCTCTACTTCTCTCTCTCTCTCTTTCTCTTTCTCTTTATATTTCTATCTCTATCTCACTCTCTCTTTTCCAATCTGCCTATTTCTCTCGATAATTCGTAGTTATATAAGATCTAATTATTTAAGACGAAATAAAATATCTGTAAACGGTAAAATTCCACTGGTTGTATGTATCTATTGTGTAAAGAGGGCGAGAAAATGTAGTCAGGAATTGTTGTGAAACGGTTATTTATTGTAGTCGCGTGAAATGACGACTCGTCGATTTTCTACTTGTACAAAACAGAAAGGAGAAAAACAAATAAGTTGAAGAATTGTTAAGAAAACCGTAATGAAAATGTTTCGATGCGAAGAACCGAGTACGTTGTTGCCCTTCAAAAGGCAGCTTGCATTGTAAAAGAAGCAAAGTGCCCGATGACGAGCCGCAACGCACCCAATCTATAGAACCGTTTTGTCGTTTCTTCGGTTTGTACTCCAATTCCAGAACACTCCTGTAAACAGTATTGTAAAAGCGTTGGAAGCTTCTTGTCTATGTACACTGTTCAATTTAGAAGATTTGAACCGAACCGCTTAGAAAGAACCGTGTCTTTTCACACCACGCACTAACACTGGAAGTTTCGTGTCCGATATCAAGGTATCCAGAGGTCGACTCGACTCGGACGATGTACTCGGCGCGAAGAATAATTTCAGTTTGAGCATTTTTGGCCTTCGAACAGAAACTTTATAATAGGCTGGTTTCTCCACCCACAGGATGCTGCGGTCTAGAGATTAGCCAGTAACTTGCAAAGAGGAAACAGGAAGGGGCGGATAGCTGCAACGGCCAAGATATCACCTTGGTAAAATTTGCTTTAGAATTGACAGGAGAAGATACGGAAAACTCGGACACGTTTTCCTTGAACAATTACAAGCTGAAATAAATAAAAGGTAAACCGCAAGCGCTTTGTTCAGATTAATAAAGGTGTCAACATCGAAATCGAAGGTAAATCCTTAAGAGACCCTTCTAGAAACATTCGGTCTTCAACTTTTTGACAAGCGAACGTTTCTTGGATAAATCGACTCGTAGAAATCTTGAATCTTGTCGAACACTTGAGACTTTCTCCGAGGTCCTGATCGCCTGACCAGCTTCTTTTCTTTTCCCTGGCCGTAGCCCTACTCCGTTCTCCACCTCTGTTCTCTGCGGGTATATAGGTAGATGTTCTTGCCACCTAGCGAACATCTGCTTCGCGCATGCCGATCACGTCGTTTCGCGACATCGCTTTTCGACAGAATCGAACAGTAAACGGGGTACGATTACCTAAACGTATAAACCTAAAGATTACGCACCGACGATCGACAAATAATCATGGGATAAAATGATTTCGAGGAAACGAAAGTTGCGACAGCGTTTCAATTATATAGCGAGAATTTGAATGAACTTTCCAGGCAGGTCGAGGCTCGGTTTAATTAGTCGTCGGGCAAACATTCTTATCGAATGAATTACACGGACGTACGCGAACCGTGCGTGGACTGATTTTAGGCTCTGAATTCGCACGAACGAGCGATACGCGAGGAAACCGAAGAGAAGCCGGTGTTCCATGAGTCATCGTGGATCACGACGATATAATGCCGGCACAAAGAGATTATCGCTCCGTTTCGTCCATCGTTTTTTCAAAGCGTTCTCGACTCTCGATCCAGGTAAGCTTTCAGAATTTCGCTAGTTACGTTTAGGCTCGAGAACGTTCGTCACCTTCGTAACGGTATCTTTCGTTTACAAAGGGATCGCACGGCGGAATTTTCGAACACGAAAGATTCTCGATGTAATTCCTCTTTAACTTTAAAGCTACGTTTCCAGGAGAACAAATGGCGGTTACCCTTACGGATTACGCCTAGTATTGCTCACCACTATGCTAACCGATATATGAAGAACCTAATTTTCCAGCTGTAATAAAGGATAAGAATGCATATGTATATCTGATAGAAGAGTGATTCGTTGTAGACTGTTGTCGGTCCATCAGGAAAATACATACACCAGCTAGCTGCTCCTCGAAACTGGATGTTGGAAGGTCTCGCGAACACGGAAGCGGTCGGTAGCTGAAGGTTACGATCAGAGGGAAGATTCGGTATCGGAGGGAAAAGAAAAACCCTTTGTGCCGGATATCCGAAGAGTGGAAACTTTCCTATCGTAGAAATGTCCCTCGTGCCGAAGGTAGCTTCCATTTAAAAGGAAGATACGTAGAAAGCTTTCCTGATTCTCTACTATACGTATCATAGAATATTCGATCTAGAACGATAATATCTCTGTCTAACGTCGAACGAAAACGGAAGCAAGGAATACTCGTGCAACGCAAGGAGGAAGCAACACACCGTCGAGTTATAGGAAGTTGAACGTGCTCCAGAAGAGATGTATCGCGTAACTTCTTGAGATATCCGTTCGTCGCGGAACACCCGATAAATCGAACGCGCGTGGCTCACAAAAAGATACTCGTTTCCGGCCAGCGCGATATTCACGCGATATTCACGCGATATTCACGGGATATCACAGAAGCCTGTGCCTCTCTGGACACTACTTAAACTAGTAACGTCTTTGTTTATTTTCCTTTCGTTGAAAAACAAAAATCATGCATAAACATGTGGAAAAACATTGTTAATATTATTGCAGAGCAATCGAACAACGAGCAATTGTTAACGAAACGAACGAGCTTCGAGACGGATCGACGATTGTTCCGGTGCACTCCACTTTCTTTCGTTTCGTTCTAGCGAAAACGCGCGAAAACGAAACGGGTACAGGAACGATATCGCAACTATCCTGCAGCGAGTCCCGAGGGCAACTGATACACTGAACTTGATTTGCGGAAGAGTCGGAGAAGGGAGAATTCTCAGAGAAAGAGAGAAACACGTGGTGCGTTCGGTAAAGAGGGGACCCACCACGACACACATTGATACGGGATCCGTGTCCATTGGCGTAACCAGAACTTTTCTTCGAGAACAGAGTGTCTTAGATCGGCGCGCGTTCACGTGTAGAGATTCTCACGCGTTATATAGCAACCTATTTGATCGCCACGCGTTACCTTCCACCGTTCGTGGAGGATTAGGTTTATCCTAGTCTATCTAGTTACGCCGAATGCGTCTGTGCCGGCGGCGGTGTGCGTGCGTTAAACGAATCACAAGTTCAACTGTAAGCATCCGAATTTTCCGGCATAGCTCTACCACCTCTGTTTCTGCCTGCCTAAAAGTTTATTTCTACTTTCGCGCGACGAGCAGACTTTATTAGAACCCGTTCAAGTAGCTATCAGCCGAGCCTACGAATAAACAAATTTTCTACGCATGGATTTATGTAATTCGAAAAAAGAAGCGTGTACAGTAGCGTACTATAAGAGGAAGAAATAAAACGATAGAAGGGAGGAAGCTACGGGGACTGGGAAAGGGTCAGAGTGCACTGTCCTGTGCCAAGGGGCCACGGAAAAATTTGCATTTCCTGTCCACGATGAATAATACCAAGCGGAGGAACCGTAGTCGAGTCATCCTCGAATTAACACTCGAAATCTCTCGATCCCTGAAACTCTCACCTGAAACTAACTTTCTCGTTCTCGTTCTCGTTGGACGCGTCGAAATATTGTCGTTCGCGACTGGAATGTATGATCTTCGAATTTTCCTCGAGATAGAACCGATGATTCGAAACTCGGTAGACGGCGTGATAAATTTACGAACGAACCGTATTCTTTGAAACGGAACACGAACCACCGGAACTATTGTCGAGGGTGTTTCTCGAGCGGGACTCGAGGAACGGAAGAAAGGAAAGGGAGATGTTTATGGGAACAGCTGTGCTCGCCCTTACGATTCTTGACCGTACCCACACCCGCTCTGTATGTATATATATATATATATATACATGTGTATTATTTATGTACGTATACGTATAGAGGAGGTTTTACGGGGGATGTTACGAGTCGTAGGTACGCGCAACGCGTGTCTCCGCAGGCTCGGAGAGAAACTTCTTTCCGTTTGCTTCCTAATTAACGTTTCGCGTGCTGTGGTTAGGTTGGATCCGACCCCATGTTGCATGCGTAACGTTTAAGATAATTAGGGGCTCGGTTACTCGAATCATATTGTTAGTCCGCAAAGTGTACGATGTTTTCATAGGTTCGTACGAGGGAAAATGTCGAAACGTAGAAATTTGCATAGAAAGAGGAGACAAGCTGTAGCTCCCTAGCTGTAGTTATTCTTATCCGGTCGAAAAAACTAGATCCTAGCGAACGCGTGATCCCGCGTGCAGCCACGCACACGAAGAGAGGATAATCTGGTAAAGAGAGCATCGACTAGGAAAATAGATAAGCAGAGAAAGAGAAGAGAAGAGAAGAGAAGCGTCGCGTCGCGTCGCGTCGGAGAGGGACAAGCGAGAAAAGTTGAATAGCGTAACGGCCGTCTATCCACGGAACCGAGCACACTCGACCCTTTGAATAAAAAAACGAGTCGAAGCATCTGGAGTTTCGAAAGAGGCTGCGTCTTTACAAAAACTGTTTATGTAGTTGGTGCGCGTGGGAGCGAGATTTTGCTCTGGTCTACGCTGCTCTCCGCTGCTCTCCGCTGCTCTCCGCTGCTCTCCCGAGTTTTCTGCATCTCGAGGAATATCGTTGAAAGCGCAAAGTTTGAAAGCGCAGAGAGCGATCGAAAAGTTTTCGTACAATTTATTAGTATAAATAGAATGATTTACAAAGACGAGTGCGTAATAGGCGATCAGCGAATATAAAAATGAGACGAGTCGATATGATGGCTGGTAGGTGCTAGTATTCTAGTATTCTATAGTAACGGTCTTCGTCTTCAGGTACTCGTTCAGAGCTTCCTGACCCAAATCCTTGCCGAAACCGGACATCTTGAAACCACCGAACGGTGCAGCGACGTCTGTCTTGTTATAAGTGTTGACGAACACGGTGCCAGCCTCGATTTTCTCCGCGAATCTCAACGCTCTGCTGATATCCTTGGTCAAGACGCCGGAAGCTAAACCGTATTCCGTGTTATTAGCCCTGGCGATCACTTGCTCGATATTCTTCGAGCTGAACTTCGAGATGACCATTATCGGACCAAACGATTCTTCTTTCGCTATGTACATATCGTCTTCGACGTCCGTGAATATCGTTGGTTCAAAGTACCAGCCAGGACGATCCAATCTGTTGCCACCGTAAACTAATTTCGCTCCTTCTTTCACGCCACGACTTACGAAATCCATCAGCTTGTCCAGATGAGCCTTGTGATTTTGTGGTCCGTGCGCCGTTCTTCTGTCCAGCGGGTTACCGATGGAAATTTTCTTCGTCTCCTCGATTATCCTTCTCACGAATTCGTCGTGTATGGTCTCTTCCACGAACAATCGTCCTGCGTCGTAAGAAATGAAGTCGTTAACAGGAAAAACATCGGTACAAGTAGGTTAAAATTTCGGAAATTTTCTTATTTTCTGCAAATTTTTATGGTTCTTATAAGATAACTACGCATTTTCAAATTCGCATTTTCGTCGTTACGAAGGGGAACGATCTACGGATACTATACGATTGAAAACGTACCGGCAGCGATGCAGTTTTCACCCTTGTTGAAGAACACGCTGCTCATACCGAGCCTAACTGCCTGCTGAATGTCAGCGTCCTCGAATATGACAAGAGGACTTTTGCCGCCCAACTCCAGCGAGACCTTTTTCAAGTTACTGTCGGCACAGGATCTCATAATGGACTGGCCAATTTGCGTGGACCCTGTGAATCCAAGCTTCCTGATCATCGGATGTCCGCATATAGCGTTTCCTGTCACGGAACCGTTCCCTGGTACGATATTCACCACTCCCGGAGGGAAGCCAGCTAACGCGGTCAACTCCGCGAACTTGAGGGCGGTCAAAGGCGAGGCTTGAGCGGGTTTCATCACCACGGTGTTGCCCGCTGCTAAACAAGCTGCCATCTTCCACGAGAGCATCATTAGAGGATAATTCCAGGGCGTGACCAGACCACAAACTCCGACAGGTTCCTTTCTCGTGAAGGATAGATTACGATTTGGTCGGGCATGCGATATCGGTATAGTGGAGCCTTGAATTTTGTCGCACCAGCCAGCAAAGTACCTCCAGGTCTCTATAGACATTCCTACGTGAGTTTTCAAGGCTAACGTGTATACAGCACCCGAGTCCAAGCTCTCTATCGTAGCCAGTTCTTCCTTGTGTTCCTCCATCAAATCTGCCAGTCTATAATAAAGAGCCGAGTTTCGAATAAATTTTAAACGGTCTCGATACGCGGTCAATTATTACGAGATACGATATTTACTTGAAGAGAAGAGCGCCCCGTTCCCTCGCGCTGATCTTGCTCCACTCGCTCTCTTCGAACGCCTTCTTGGCGGCCTTCACTGCTCTGTCCACGTCTTCCACGGAAGCACACTCCACGGGACAGATGACGCTTTCGTCGTGAGGATTCACTGTATCGATGGCCTTTTCGCCGCCGTTCACGAACTCTCCATCGATGAATAATTGCCTGGGAAACTTGACAGTCATATTGTTCGCTTGCAACTCTACGGCATCGTATTTGATCTCCTTGGAAGCAGAGATCCCCCTAGCTGCTAGGACTACCGCGGTCACGAATCGAACGAATTCCGGATTCATGAATACGTCGATGTTTTGTAAGCTGACTCCTAGATTGTCTTTCACTTCTTCGACCAGCCTGACAACGTCCATGCTTCCACCTCCTGTAAAGGGAGCTCGTGTTTCAAACTATCAAACGACCGGTTACCTCGTAAACGGTAAACTATTGATAATATTAATAGCAAATACGAATAAAGGTAATAATAATAATAATAATAATAATAATAATAACGTACCGCACGCGAAGAAATCGGTCTCGTCGTCGATGTCCGTGTTTAAGATGCTATTCCATATGTCCCTAACGGTATCGACGATCTTCAGTTCCTCCTCCGTAAACTGGATCACCGTATCCTCGCATTTCTGACCATATTTGCTGGCAGGAATCGTCCTCGTTCCGATTCTTATTCGATGCACGTTCACGAACCGATCGTCGACGGTGTTGATCAATAGTCCACCCTCGTGAACGATGCCCGGCCTGTTTTCCACGTTCACCTGGCTATCGCCGGCAGGTACCTGATCACTGTTCCATAGGCTAGACCCGAACAGACGGACTTCCTCGTCGTTGATAGTGGTCCAGGCTCCTGGAGTGCTGTCGAGGCCACGGATGAAATCGTGAATCTGCTTAGCAGGCTTGGACCAGTCGATCTTTTGAAGCTCTTTCTTGTTCAACATGGGATCGTAAGTGGCTCCTTCCTCCGTCTGAGGAATGACGGGCGCGATTCCTCGAGCCACGAGGTCCACGGCTTCTCCCATGGCTTTGATTCCTTCCGGGTACAGGAAATTATTGTAGAGCGTGTCCACGGTGTCGTGCGGTTCCACTTTGCAAGATCTTTGCAACAAGATCGGACCGGTGTCGAGGCCGTCGTCGGCCCAGAAGATCGAGAATCCCGCGGTCGAGTCTCCTTCGATCAGAGTCCTACGGAATCCGGTAATTTCCATAATAACTTTTTAATAATAACGGTATTTTCATCATTTATATTTTCACAGCGACAAATCGTCGCGACGATTTCGTTGCGACGATTTCGTTGCGACGAACGCGTTCAACCGATAAACCGGGCTTATCGGTTCGCTTATCGTTACGTTTCTCGAGCGCGAACATCGAAATACATTATTATGTATTCCGATAGCCGGCAAACGAAACGATAGGACAATAATAAGCGTTTGTCTCGTAGCAGTTACCGCTCCAGTCAGCCGCTACCGATACACCGGTCATAACGTATTTCACAGTGAACGGTTTCCCTTATTACGTTATAGCACTGTTATTATGTCGATTGCGGGTCAACCAACTAACCAGTTTATGGCGCTCGCGCCACGATGCCTGGGCAACAGTGACGGATGGTAGCATATGCTGCGATTACGAGGATGATTGATCACCTCCATGGGAATAAATTGACTGCAGAATGGAAGGACGTTCAAGTCGACCTCTATCCCTTTGTAGAGTTCCAACACGTCCGGCAATGGTACACCCTTGCTCCTCCACGATTTGATTTTGAAGACCGGGGTGTTGTCAGCTTTCGCCGTCACGGCTACGCTCGACACAATAACACGATACTTTCCAATGAAATTTTCCAAACGAACGAAAAATAGTATTGCTAGCGAAAATCGTTGCGATTACCTAGGGGATCCTCTCGGTTTCCTTTGTCGGGAATAGTGAACACTCCCGTGATCTGATGACCATTTTGCTTCAGCAGCTTGTAAACTTCGGCCGCGAACGGGCTCTGGCCGATTATAGCTACTTTCAGTTGCGCCATTGTCGTCTACGGATTTAAAAACGTTCGCGCGTCGACAAAATTCTACGATACCACCTACGTACACGGTTAATCGAATGGATAGCCAATATCTAGCATGCTCGTCTTGTTAGTCTTGCTAACTCGATTAATATGTGCACCTAATACGTACCTCTTTGTGAAACGCGACTCTGTCTCGGCTAATTGTCACTGTGCTCTTTAAACGAACCGTTCAAAGAAAAGAGAAGAAAAGAGAAGAAAAGAGAAGAAAAGAGAAGAAAAGAGAAGGAAAGAGAAGGAAAGAGAAGGGAAGAAAAGAAACGAAACGCGACGAAACGAGGAAGCTGCGAAGGAAGGTGCAAGGGAAAGTAAACTACGATTAAGTAATAGAACGTGCTAGCAACGTTAGTTCTCTACCGTGTGTACTGCTCCCAAGCGTCGTTCGTTCGTTACCGCTATACACCTATGCTATTGTATTTACAAACAACAGGTTTTCGTGTAGGAGATCTTACGATATCGACGACGTAGGAACGCAACGAGAGAAACTTTCGGAGAAATAGCATCTATGCGAATCTATGCGACGTTCACTTTTCCGACTTTTTCGACTTTTTCTCGACTTTATGTCGCTTCTCGGCACAAGTTCTCGCTCCAATACCGACTTTGCTAGGCTACTGACCCGCGAGCCGCGACTAACGACTGTTCCACTGGTTTAAAGCCAGGAACGTGCGTTTATATAAGCTACAGCGTATCGGCAAGAGGGGTCAAGAACTTCCCGGTGATCTCGGAGCGATTTTCTTCAACGTGCCACGCTGGCTTTACTTATCTTCGACTTGTTTATAAGTACACGATTGCAAGTTAATCGTCTGTTTAATTTCGAAGAAATACTGGCAAGAAACGAAATTATTGCGATTAGGCTATTGATCGATATACATACGATACTGCGTATTCGATCAAGATAGACGATCGTTTCTTTCCGAACGTAAAGTATAGCTTCGGTTTCGTTTAGTATTTGCTTACAATTCATTTTCCGTGTCTTTGCGTAATTCCTAATTTATATCTAATCGTAGGCAACATTTCTGTACAAGTTTTTACCGGTATAAACAGGTTTCGCTGAAAAGTCCCCCTTACAGATCGGTCAGAGGTCGGCGATAAGCTGTTTACCCGACTCGTCTCGTACCGGTTCGAGTCGGTTTTAGGTCACGGATGTACAGATCTTTCAAAGAGACAAATAAGTGGTTTCTAGAAGTGTTTCATCGCGTAAAAACGTTGATAATGCAATTTCAGAGAGATCGCGTTATTTCAAATATAACATAGAATCTTTTATTGCGTCGGTAGTTGGTTGACGCGTGTTACGACCCTACAACGTAAACTTAACCCATAATTAATTGTAAATTATATATTATATTAGACGCGCGGCTCGATTTCTTAGTATCTAGGTACTTTAAATTCCGACGCTCCGTCCAACATCGTCGTAGGTTTCCTCTTATTCATGATATTTTGAATCTTTTGCCATTCTCTGTCCAACTCCGCTTTCTCGTTCTTTTCTTTATTGTACTTTCTGGTCCTCCTTCCATCGGCCATTTTAACTCCATACTGGAATGCTGCTTTCGGCAGCGCTTCCTTATTATTCATATATTCGCTATACTCCTCCGGAGTATCAAAGTCCCACCTTCCGATAGGGCCTTTCTTGTTACCAAGATCCATCTTGGTATAATCTACTTCGTCGTCCGAATCGTCTATAGCATCCTGCATCTCGTCCAAACCTGGATAGCATTCCGCGTACCCTTCCGGCTCTGCGGCTAATTTATTCAGAAGCGCTCCTTTCTTAGGAGCATTACTTTCCGAGTTCGAAACTGTTATACTCGGTAATTGCGGAGTATTCGCTTTGTCGTCTGTATCCAGAGTGTTCTCCGATTTGTCAAAGTAAGAACCTTTCTTTTTCTCTCGAGACGGATTTGCATCTTTCTTGCCAATAGTGGGAACGTAATCGCCGATATCCCCGTAAATACTTTCGTCCTGAGGTCTCGGCGCAATATCCATATCGTTCATATCGTCGGGCCTGGATCGTCCGTCTTTATTCTTCTTTCCTTTCTTCCCGTGACGATTGCCTTGTCGTAGGTACGATAAGATTTGCGCTAATTTGTTTATCACGATATCGTTCGTCGTCAAAGTAGGAGTGTTATCTGTGGTCGGTACGTCGGCTTTGCTTCTGATCAAAGTGGTTGGTATATCTACGTCTGTATTCTCGTCGTCCAACTCTATCACGTAAGCCATACGACCCGGTGTAAATAATTCGTTTCTTTCGATTTGTTTCGATTTCATTGTCATTACGGTTCTGTACACGTTACGTCCTATTTTCGTTTTGAATTGCATTTCATCGTCCTTCTTTTCTCCCTCCTTCTTCTCTTTAATTTTGTCTTTCGGTTTTACCAATTTCTCCATTTCTTGCTCTTGTTCGTGTTCCTTAGCCTCTATTTCGCTCCTTACCTATCGGACAAAATCTTAGTCGGATAAAGTTATCCGATACATGCTACCTTTCATGTTCCAAAGTATTACCTTTTGAAGAAGGGCATAATCCAATCCCTTTACCAAGTGAGTATGCTCCATGTCGCCTCCCAAGAATTTTGACTGCTGAATCATTTGTCTCCTACGTTCCGCAGCGTCCATACCAGATTTCAAATCAGGCGCAACAGCACGATACGCACTGGCGCTATTCATCGGATCTTCTGCTTGATAATCTTGATTTGTACCGTCTCTACGTTCCCTTGCTCTGTCCCTATATTTTTCCGCTAATTCTGCCATCTTATCCTCTTCTTGCTTCTTCAATTTAGCGTAGAAACTTTTCTTTTTCCTTCGAAGCTCTGCTCTACTGCCACCGCTGATATTTGGTGTTTGGGCAGTTTTTGCACTCGCATCTCTAACCGTTCCAGGTACGGACGCTGGCGTAGCGGATGGAACCGATGCTCTTGGCGTCATTAATAGTTTTCGGAAATCATCGTTCGTTAAACGAACGGACATTCCCATGTCCTCTTCCGACGTTTCTGGCATTTTTCTTCTTCCCTTTAGATCTCTGATGAATAAGGTTAATCGGTTAAAACGAGCATCACTTACGTACAAACAAATATTAATAATTATTGAATGCAAGATAAACTTTCTACAAAACCATACATTTACTGTTGTCAAATTTCTCCCCCCGACAACCAGAAACTAATATTTCTCGATTAATTATTTGATAAACCTATTAAGTATTGCATCCAAATCGAAACATCACTTTCCTCGACACTCGACGCAAACACCACAAACAACGATTGCTCTGCCATCTAGGAAAAGCCGAGAAATCATTTATAAATTAATCTGAATGCTACAAACTCGATTGATAATTTCATTCAATTATTCTTATACTTTTTAAATAATAACGCACTCTAATATACATACGTATATAAATTTTATATTTATTTCCTTCTATATTATAATAATATTTCTATTACTACATATATGTCTCCTCCGTATATATGTATATCTACGTATATCTACATACATATGTATATCGCATTAACAACATAACTGATCAAATTACGGACAAGTTATTATAATTCGAAGCTATAACTGATCACGATTAATTTATTTCATTTTTCATCAGATTAACTTCATATTTTGTATTTTCAGAATCTATACAATTTACATAAAGCATGGTTGGTTTTTTTAACTCAGGATTAGCAACATAATGTGCAAAACGAGTAATGCCATTGCACGCTGCACCATATTCTCCGTTTTTATTTATGGCAATCACTGCACCAGTAAATGTCGGATAATGTTCAGCGATTCTGCTGATAGCTGTTGTTGCAGCTTCGGCGGGAGTAGCACCGCGACGCATCTCTTCCACGGCTAAGAAGCTGAAGTTGCATTCATGATTTTAGAAATAAAGGAAATTTTAGAAAATGAACCAGATATTTTCTACCCAATTCAATATCTTTTTACCTAGGTAAAAAGCGCATCATGATATCGCCTTCACCGGTACCAGCAGCTGCACCAACGCTTTGATCAGCGTAAGCACCTGCGCCTGCAATCGGAGAATCTCCGATACGACCAGCAATTTTGTTTCTAGCGCCATTTGTCGATGTACCAGCCGCAATGTGCCCATTCGAATCTATCGCTACAACTCCAATCGTGTCGTGATTTTCTTCGGTTACGTGGGATTCGTGTTCTTCCTCTTTCTTGTTCATGGAACTTTCCATGGTATGATACGGACCACAATTCTCTCCAGGATCTGGCAATACATTCTGAGCAAACAACATATGATATTAAATGATCAAAGTAAGCAATTCTATTAAATACGCATATATCTTTCGCTTCTAACGTTACTTCCTACGGCTGTTAAAAGCTTGATATTCGCGATGCGTTACCTTCCAAAAGTTTGGCTGACAATTCTTAGCTTTCCAATCTTTCCACATTTTTGTAGACTCTTCGGTTTGTAAGGATTCTTCTTTAAAACCCATTTCTACCGCAAATTTCGTTGCCAGTTCTCCGCCAAGTAAAGAATGCTTAGTGTTATGGAGAACTTTGCGTGCGACAGAAATTGCGCTTTTAATATTCCTCAGAAGACCTACTCCGCCAACATCCATTGTAACTCTGTAATTGAATAAATAAATTCATAAATATAATCGCTGTAAAATAAATGTATTTCTAAGTAAATAATAATTCTACCCGTCCATAATTAAAGCGTCCAATGTAGTTTCTCCGGCTTCATCCGGACTGCCTCCGTATCCTACGGTTTTCCTGCATCTTTGTTCTTCGCAGAGACTACAACTTTCTTCTATAGCATCTAAAGCGCTTCTCTTTTCATTATATAGCACATCCCATGCTGAAAATAAATGGAAAGCATTTTTATTCGTATCGCATTGCTTTTCAGGAATTATACAGGTCAGATTTACCTTTTTGAGTAGCGCCTTCGTAATCCCATGTAATGAGAACTAAAGGAATGCTTGTATTGGAGATAGAAATTTCTTCACACGTTATTAGACAAATATGAGCAACCAGACAAACAGCTGTTAAGTACTTCATGTTTAAAATTCGGTTACTAACTGCTGATCGATACAGAGGATTTTTATAAGCTAAGTGATCTTTGTTCGGCAGCAGAGTAGGGATATATCTCTGATGTCATGTCTTGTACAATAGCAATATCAGTATTGGGCGTCTGATAATTTGTAGATGTCAGTGAACGGCTGAAAAAGTCAAATAGATTTTATTGTAAATTTAATCATGCTATACTTTCATCAAAGAATAAATGTGTTATATAATCAAAGATTTTGATAAAACTACATTTACCTATAAGTATTAAAGATATCTTATCTAGCTTACGGAAAAATTCTATATGATTAGGACATATTATGTACATATATGTTTATATATACATATATATACGCATCTGTGATAACCAATTGAAAACAGTTCCATCAAATTAACAAATGCATTTAACGACTGAATTATGTAGTTTCAACTGGTATATGAACATCTTTTCCAATTGAAATGATATTTACATGCTTTCATCACGGATGATGTATAGTATATAGCCATTATTTTGGCTACCTCATATTTCCCCTAAATATTTGGAAGCTTCATTTTTTTTATATGTACTTCACCTTACTCTTTATGTATTTGATAAATGGTGCTACTACCAGCGAAAACGCGCGTAAATATGAATGTTAAAATGCATTTAGGATCTGAGCTTTTAAAATATTTCAAAAATATTTTAAGAAAATACTAGCTGTGAAAAAAGGTGTTTTTGATGATGTTCATACTTCAGATCGTGCAACATGAACAACAATGTCATATGTAGTCTGTCTTATATTTCGTCTATTGAAGAAACTGTCTTAATTGATATGGTAGGTTGTGACACAATAATGGTAACGGGGCTGGAGTGAAATGTACAACAAAAACAACAATATCATAACTGGTCTATCCTATACCTCGTCTGTGATTTTATACCTAAACCAAACATAATTCGTTTACATATTTATATTCGTTACAATTTTTTAGTTACTATGAAAGACTTGGACTATTGCTGTTGTTAATTAAACGCCTAATTTCATAACATTCTGCCTTGTTTATACTAATTTCGTTGTTACTTTATGAAATACCCGAGTATTTAATGCAAAATTAATCGTGTGCAAAAAATCTAATTTGGATCGGAAATTTAATAAATATGGAGCGGTTTGTTGAAATGATTAATTTGTAGTCAATGTAAAAGCGTATTATTTATTTTCGTCATAAAGTAAGACTCTAAACATTACATCGATAAATTAAGTAAAATATATCATTAAATGACTTGAGCTGAAATCGTTTCATCAAAAGTGACTTTTACTCTAATAGTTGTGCATAACCTACACGTACTCATCGTTTTCTGAAAATGCCTTTTAAGAAGGATTTGCGGCTTCTGTTGAAGCCTTATTATATGATAAACATTTTACTCAGCATTTCGTATATCGTCTCGAAACGTTTTCCTATTGTATGTCATTATGTATTTGCACAAGTTGAGTGCGAACTCGATGGAGTGAGTAATTTGAAAATACTAAAACGTTTGTTGTAGAATTTCACTTGACTCTAATAGAAATTGTATTTTTATCTTAGAGGGAAACAGAGATTTTATTTTTTCTTATGATTGTCATAATGATAAGGACACGGAAAACTGGAAGTGTCACTATGATAAACTACTTGTCATCTAGCTTTGTGTACACTAAAATTGCCAATCTGATTCTTTGGTTTTACGCGGATATTCGGATGGGAATCATATTTGCTATTGTATTTATCTGTAGGTATTTAATTGGTAACATGGTAGATCTCCGTACCATTGTGTATTAATTAATTTATATATCACGTTATAATCATAGTATGCGGTTTATTACTCCCCGAACCAACGTACCAAGGTCCAGAAAATGTAACTTATTTACGCGGTGCAAATGGATTACAAGAAGAACTGTACCGTGATACTAGAATCATTTGGCTGGTCGCATTTTATACTGCATGGAATCCAGCTTGTGTTAATTTTGCACCAATATTCTCTGAACTTTCTGCAGAGTATGTTACATGTCATTTGTTATTTAGATCAATTAATCTTTCATTAAATATAATAACATTTGAAAATATTTTTAGATATGCCTTAGAAAATTTGAAATTTGGAAAAGTAGATATTGGAAGGTACCCAGATGCAGGAGTGAAGTATCATATTAGCGATGCTAGTACTAGTAAACAACTTCCTACCTTAATACTTTTTAAGGAAGGTAAAGAAATAGAACGACGTCCATATGCGGATCATAAAGGCAAACTAGTTAAATTTCTTTTTTCATTGGTAAGTAAACATTCATCGATAAATTGTCAGTAATATATTTCTTTTCAATTACGTACCATATAGTGAAAGGAAAATATTTTGTAGGATAATATAAAAGCAACATTTGACCTTAATAATATTTACAAAGATTGTAAAAAGAATCCAATTAAGAAGAAAGAGAAGAAGGTGATAAAAGCTGAATGATGTAATAATTGTTTTTAAACATTTGTTACAATATTACTAATGTTATAGTACTGCCAATAACTCAATTAAAGATAACTTCTACTGTGTAGAATAAAAATTTAGTGTATCCGTGCCTCGCGCAAATTTTAAGTTACCTCAAAACTATGAAAATATGTAAATATCTCATTATACTTTTATTCATCACATGCATTCTTTGCACCATCGTGTTCTGTTGATGAATAGTGGGTAGCCTAGAATAAGTTAATTTATTAGAAAATAGATGTTATTATCCAATGGACATAAGAATATCAAATGTTTATTTATAAATTTACATGTAAAATCGTAAGAGAGCTATTAATTAAGTTATATGCAATAGTTTTTACTGAATAAATAACTGTTGAACTGTATTGCTCTATTGGATTTTCGTATATTGCAGAGTTTAAGTATACAATTATAATATACAATTGTACATAAGTACATAGTTTATTATACAGGTGGCCAAATAACGGTAACATGTCCATGAATAGATTCCGGTAACCATTTCTGATAGGCCGACAAAAGAACTGAAATTAATCATTATCCATATTAATTAATTAATTAATCATATCCATATCTAAAAAGGTATATACTTACAACTTTTATCTTCCTCCCAAGTTTCTAATAATCTCTCTTTCGACATAATTCCACGAGATAATAAATGCTGTGTTATTTCTTGTGTTCGTGGTATCAGTCTGACATGTAACATAAGTTAAATCTTTCTTTAACTTTTGAACATATATATTTATTTTATATATATATTGCATTAAAAATCTTACTTGGCCCACGATTTATTGATACTTTGCGGCGTTGTTAATAACGAAGGAACGAACCGTTTTAATTTTGGGCATACTTTTCCTTCCAAAAGATAACACGTAAACCATTTAACTCCTGCCATAGATAATGGATGTTCCACTTCCATTACCGGTAATTTCCAACCAACTCTTCCAAATGTTCCTGTTATATTACACATAACCTTTCCAGTTCGTGCATCGTATCTATTTAAAATATATGTGTAATGTAAGCAACGAACTTGAAAATAGTAAAAATTGGAGGTATATGACAAACCTTGGAGGTGGATCAATTAAAGGTTCTCCAAGCCGACATAAGGATGGAGCAAATTTAGGCAACCATTCTGGTTCTATGGCTGTAACTCCACGCATATACATTTTATTCGTTTCATAAACTTCTTGATAAACTATCCATTCAGGACATGTTCTTCGAAGAACACACGACGAATGCATAAATACTGGATCTTCCATATTCATGGTTCTAAACAAGAAACATATGCGTAATGTTTTGTATATGAAACAAATAAAATAATTTAAAACAGAAAAAAAAAAATTGCATTCTACTTGTAAGCATATTTCCATTTGTTTTTGTCCTGGTCTTCGCTCACTTCATCGGGCATTACTTTCTTTGCGACTTGATCAGCCATTCCGGCGAGAACTATTTGTCTAAGCAATTTAGCTTCGGTATCGAGCGGAGGTTTCATTCTGAATGAACATTCGAAATAATACAAATAATTGTTTTATACATAAAAATAAGATGTAAATATTGAATGATACATACTCTGGGTCGATAGTAAGATTCAAATTTTGAATATTTAAATTGATCTCATTTGTGAGTTGTTGTCTAAGTTTCCTTATTTCTACGACTGCCTTATGTCGTAAGCCATGTTCTTCGCAGAAAGAGAGTAATTTTCCTTTGGTTCCAGCATATTCTGCACCTCCTACGGCTCTAATTAAGACCATCGGATCGCCTTTACGTAAAATATATATTTAATTTATCATATGTTATATGTTTAATGAATTTTCTTAATACGTATGTGATCTATGTACCAAGAAGTAAACTATTTCCTATTCCAGCCCAAAAACGTCTCATCTGCAGCCACTTTTTGGAAGCACCGTCCGTATTAAATGCTTCTATCAGAACTTCTTGAACAGAAAGGGCGGCGACCATACACACTGTGTATGATAGAAGATTATGTTGATGTGAAAGGGCTAACATTTTTCCATAACGAGGAGCAACTGGAAATGCGGCAATACTGTGACCAAGCGGTGTAATTTTTGCACTGTATGAACCTAAATAAGAATATTTAAGATTATTTGAATCCACAGTGAATAAGAATTATAAATGTTCGTACCTTTTTCATTAAGAGATGAGTGTTGTAAAGCACCAAGAATTTGTAGTCGCTGTTCAGCTGTTTTTAGTTGTATAATATCTGGAGGAGTTGGAAATGGAAAATTCACAACTTTATCAATATTCATTACTTTCATCTGTAAGAGCAAATCATCCACGGGTTTCCTTTGAATTTCTGATTGACTGAACTCTTCAAACTGATCATTAAACACTGCTGAAGAATATAGCCTAAAAGTAATATTTAATAAAATCATTTATGTACCATTTAAAGTAACGTATATAGGATAAGCACCTGTAGCAATGACCAGGTCCAGTTCTACCGGCTCTCCCTGCTCGTTGATTAGCTGATGCTTTACTCGTATAGCAAACCTGATATGTACTGACACCAGTTACTTTATCGTACAATCTTATTTTACACCGTCCACAGTCTATTACATATTTTATATTGGGTATAGTCAGCGAAGTTTCTGCTACATTAGTAGCAACCACGCATAATCTATATTTTTCTGGTGGTGGTTCGAATACCTGGAACGGTTCTTTAATTATTTTGACATATGTACTGATAATGTTATCTTACCTTTGCTTGTTTATGAGTTGGTAAAAGGGAATAGAGAGGTAAAACCCATAAGGGTTGTGCATTTGCCAAAGCGTTTAAGTCAATAACGTCGTTATCTTCGTCTTCGTCTTCGTCTAATTGTCCTTCTTCTTCATCTTCTATTTCGATTAAATCTTCATGAGTATCGTCAGCGGGAATCACAGAATAACTAAAAATATCTAAAATTATGATCAATATTTTTTAAACGATTTTAAATAGATCTACATACTCGTCCAGATTAATGTTCGGTAGCTGAATTTGCTTCTTTTGTCGTAATTTATTGTAACGAATAGCTTCCTTGCTACTAAAATCATCATCAAAATTATCATCGTCGCTGTTGTCTTCTATAGCTTGTTCTGTTTTCACACCATCCACATTTTCTTCTATTCTTTCAGAATGTCTGTTTTTGTCTTCGTGAATTGTCCTCGCTACTTCTTTCCTATTCTTTATGGGAAAAGCTTTACGTAATTTTCTAACCACATAATTTACTTCCTTTTGCCCTAAAATTTCGTGAATGAATATCGAATGTATGTAATTCAGAGTTACAAACGTACCTGTTAAAAAGATTAAAATTCCACCGTCGGGAAGACGAGTATGTATCTTTACCGCTTTTTTGAAAGCATCAGCAACATAATTAGGATTGGTTCTTCGATTGAAATGTATAGTAACAGGAAACTGTCTTGATTCTACAGACAGTACTGGCGGCTTCTGTTTAAACAATCTATCATTTCCTACAAGTTCTTCTACTCGTAATGTAGCCGACATTATTACAAGTTTCAGAGGATTCTTCCTTTTATAACGCAATGGTACTATTCGCGATAATAATCCTATTAAAATATCAGTATACACACTTCGTTCGTGTGCTTCATCCAAGATAATTACAGAATATTTTGTAAGTAAAAAGTCCTGAAATATTGGAAGTCCTGATGGTTAAAAGAATTTATATTTTACTTAAATGATTACTTACACTTTGAATTTCCTTCAGTAAAACACCATCAGTCATGAATTTGATTTTTGTCGCCGATGTTGTGTTTCCTTCGAAGCGAATTAAATACGAAACCTCTTTTTCAGTAAGATTCATTTCTTCTGCTACACGTTTGCTCATTGATATTGCAGCCACTCTTCTGGGCTCGGTTATTCCTATTAACTTATCACGAGCATAACCAGCTTCGTAAAGAAACTGTGGTACCTGAGTTGTTTTACCGCTTCCTGTTTCACCGGTAATTATTACAACGGAATTGTCGTTAATTGCCTCTACGATAACTTGTTCTTCCGCTACTATGGGTAATTTCAGCCTAGCTACTTGAATTTCTGCTTTTCTTTGTACTGTTACGAAAGCAACAGGTTTCTTGTCTATGGTAACAGGCACCTCTTTTTTTGTTTCTTTTTTCTCTGAACTTATACTACCATACGATTGATGATCTTCATCGATAGAATCGTTTATATTTTCAGTTTGGTCTTGTATACATTTTGTAGAAGCTGCACTTTTCTGTATGTTTACATCTTGTCTATCTTCATGATTTACATTTGATTCTGATTCATTGTCGTTACACTCTGGTTCACTATAGTTAGATTCCGATGCACTATTACTAGAATCCTAAAACACAGCTGATTAATTATTTATTTCAATATTACTTCTCACGTTAACTTACAGAGAATCCAACAACATTTGGATCAGAATTAGCTTCCTTTTTCTTTTGATTTTTTAAAATCGCTAATCTTTTTCTCCTACTGCCTTTAATAGAATTTATAGATACTTCTGTGGTATCGTTTTCATCTTTGTCATTTGTTTTATCTTCATATTTTTTAGTAGGTACATCCATTTCTCTAAAATGACGTTTCAAGCCTTTTGTCTGAATGCTCGTTAAAGATACATAATGTTTCAGTTCTTCCTGCGGTGCTTGAACCTTCGCTAATTCTTCTAAAAGTGTAGCTCTCTGTTTACAAATGAGATGACACACGGAATAATTATTTCCAGCCAGAGTGATTTACATATTGATTCAACTTACGTTCAATTTCTTTTTCTTCTTTTCTATAACTTTTTCCAATTGTTTTCTGCGTTTTTTGGACAGCAATCGAGTTGTAGTTACTTTTTCAACTTTACTACTTGTTTTCCTTTTTTTGCTTGGAAGAACCAATGTGTTACATGCATCATAATTATCTTCGTGATACTTAATATCTAATGTGATCTGTGTAGAAAATAAGATTAAATAATAAATCTCTTCAGTTATGAAATTATATGTTTCTAGAAATTAACCTTTTTAGTTTGAGAGTTGTCAATTTCAACTTTTGCAACATTTCTTGCTTTCCAGTTATGTCTCTTGTTCCCCATCGTTATTACCAATTCAAAACAATAGGCTTCGGTAATTAATCAAATATCTTACACATAATTTAACATACGCAATATCTGTTACTATATTCATATTCAGCCTCTAACTTTTATAATGCATGCACTGTTGCCTCCAGGTTATGTACTAGCGCACACGTGCTTCGTACTGAAAAATGATAGATGAACTATAGCATTTTCGAAATACATAAATAATGAAATGTTGAAAAGTACATGCCTATTTTAAACAGCAACCTGTTTTATTGCGCATTTTACATTTCATACAGGTAATTCTATAAACAACATCAGAACCTAAGTTAGCATTTCTTTATAATTGAATTTCACATTAAAGTTCACCACCAGAAGGGATTTATAGCGGCGATTTCATATGTAGAAGTGATACAAAAAAAAACAATAGTTTATTGTCAAGTATTTATTTTAAAAAGACGAAAATATTTTGAAAGTGCCATTCCTACATGCACTTAAATCTTTGATACAGAGTTCCTTTGTGTAGGTACGCCACAAAAACAATACAACTAGTGCCGTTTAGCGTTCCTGCGCAGGGGGTCAAGGTTGTCATGAGATAATCGCGGATCCTGGGCAGGAAATTTTCGAACAAATGAAAATTGCTCCAATTCAAAAACTAATTACGTCATCATTGAAAGTGCATAATTTGACCTTTCTGGGTTAAGCCTCTTTATAAAAAATTTACTGCGCATATCTATCTCCAACGGTTTGGGACTGCGCAGGGGGTCAAGGTTTTCACGAGATAATCGCGGATCCTGGACAAGAAATTTTCGAACAAACGAAAATTGCTCCAATTTAAAAACTAATTACGTCATCATAGATTGTGCATATTTTGACCTTTCTCGGTTAAGCCTCTTTATAAAAAATTACTGCGCATATCTATCTCCAACGGTTTAGGACTGCGCAGGGGGTCAAGGTTTTCATGAGATAATCGCGGATCCTGGGTAAGAAATTTTCGAACAACTCAAAATTGCTCCGATTTGAAAACTAATTACGTCATCATTGAGAGTGCATTGTTTGACCTTTCTGGGTTAAGCCTCTTTATAAAAAATTTACTGCGCATATCTATCTCCAACGGTTTAGGACTGCGCAGGGGGTCAAGGTTTTCACGAGATAATCGCGGATCCTGGGTAAGAAATTTTCGAACAACTAAAAATTGCTCCAATTTAAAAACTAATTATGTCATCATTCAAAGTGCGTTATTCCACCTTTCTGGGTTAAGCCTCTTTATAAAAAATTTACTGCGCATATCTATCTCCAACGGTTTGGGACTGCGCAGGGGGTCAAGGTTTTCATGAGATAATCGCGGATCCTGGGTAAGAAATTTTCGAACAACTCAAAATTGCTCCGATTTGAAAACTAATTACGTCATCATTGAGAGTGCATTGTTTGACCTTTCTGGGTTAAGCCTCTTTATAAAAAATTTACTGCGCATATCTATCTCCAACGGTTTAGGACTGCGCAGGGGGTCAAGGTTTTCACGAGATAATCGCGGATCCTGGACAAGAAATTTTCGAACAACTAAAAATTGCTCCAATTTAAAAACTAATTATGTCATCATTCAAAGTGCGTTATTCCACCTTTCTGGGTTAAGCCTCTTTACAAAAAATTTACTGCGCATATCTATCTCCAACGGTTTAGGACTGCGCAGGGGGTCAAGGTTTTCACGAGATAATCGCGGATCCTGGGTAAGAAATTTTCGAACAACTCAAAATTGCTCCGATTTGAAAACTAATTACGTCATCATTGAGAGTGCATTGTTTGACCTTCCTCGGTTAAGCCTCTTTGTAAAAAATTACTGCGCATATCTATCACCAACGGTTTGGGACTGCGCATGGGGTCAAGGTTTTCATGATATAAACGCGGATCATGCGCAACAAATTTTCCAACAAATCAAATTGATGCATTCTTAGAACGATATCGTGGAATTGGAGCTTGGGTGGATGGCGGGCAATGTAAAAAATAATGCATTTTTTTTCTTTTTTTTATTAGAATACACTTCAGGTCCAAAACGGACCTATATGTGTTGTCTTTATTAAATTATAAATATAAATTCTTTTGACAGAATAACAAAAGATATAAAACTACAAAGTGTTCCATAACATAGGAACTTTTGGATACATTCAGTTAATTCACGTTTTGCTTAATTTAACCTTATCCAGCTACCTAAATAATGCATTTTATGGATCTGAAAACGCCTAGCCATCTAGCGGTGTATGGCGGAACTACGCCAAACGAAAATTCCGACTTTCTACACTAGCGCCATCTAGCGGCCGGGTACCAGGAGCTGCTTTTAGTATCAGGATCACAGAAAGGTGAAGGAAGTATGCGAAATAAGAGGTATCCCGCGCAAACGGCGCGCATGCGCAATGGAACGGACTTAAGCAGCTTATGTGCATATCGGAAACTGATATAAAATAATTAATTACTCATTTCCTGAGCGTTATTTATGAACTCTCATGAATGAACAATATAAGTAATACATCACTAATCATTCTCTAATCATAAAAGTGTACAAGTTATGTTCAGAAAACGTGTAATTAATTGTTCTAAATGAGCTGATACATACCGCATGGCGACGTGGCCAGCCTCAGGATATTTGTTAATAACTAATTATTTTCAATAAAAAGCGGAACAAGTATGATATGGGAAAGTAGCTAAGGAATCACTGAACATTCTTTAATAATGAAAATGTATAAATTACATTTAGAAAATGTGTAACTAACAATTTCAAATTAGCTCATACGTACGGGGCACAGCGCCGACATACTATCAGATATTAGTCAATGACTAATTGCTAACAATACAAATCTGAACAAATGCCATATGAGAAAATAGCTAAAGGATCACTGGACATTCTTCGAACATAAAAGTTCATAAATTGTGTTCAAAAACTGAGAAGTTAATACTTCTTCATACTCATGTCATCGTGTATAGGGAGTTACTATATAACTCTATTGCGCATGCGCGCTGTTTGCGCGGGATTTGGTCCACTCGGCATACCTACTTCACTTTCTGGGTTCCTAATACTACCTACTGCGCATGCGCGCCGATCGCACATGCGTACTGTACACGTGCCGACTGCGCATGCGTGCCGTTGACGCATGCGCATTGCGTTCATGTCTATTGCGCATGCGTGCCGTTGACGCATGCGCATTGCGTTCATGTCTATTGCGCATGCGTGCCGTTGACGCATGCGCATTGCGTTCATGTCTATTGCGCATGCGTGCCGTTGACGCATGCGCATTGCGTTCATGTCTATTGCGCATGCGTGCCGTTGACGCATGCGCATTGCGTTCATGTCTATTGCGCATGCGTGCCGTTGACGCATGCGCATTGCGTTCATGTCTATTGCGCATGCGTGCCGTTGACGCATGCGCATTGCGTTCATGTCTATTGCGCGTGCGCGCCCATCACGCATGCGCATTGCGGACATGTCTATTGCGCGTGCGCGCCCATCACGCATGCGCATTGTGTACATGTCTACTGCGCGTGCGCGCCCCTCGCGCATGCGCAGTGCGTACATGTCTACTGCGCGTGCGCACACCTCACGCATGCGCATTGCGTACATCTTTATTGCGCATGCGCAAGAAGCACGCACGCGCAGTAAACAGGCACAAAATGCGCATGCGTAGTGGGCACGCATATAGTACATAAATACAGCACTGCATATACATGAAAAAAAAAAACAACTAGAATAGAAAAAAAGAACAGCAATGAATAACAATGTGAGTCACGCTGAGACGTTGTACGCTTGCTCAAAAACAAGGCAGAAAAATATTAGATGTGTACTCTCACAATGATAGTAGAGTAAAACCCTTATTAAGCGACACTTTTTAAGGGATACATAAAAACTAATTAAGCCATCATTATATGTGGTCCGTTTGACTTTTCTGTGATAAGCCTCTTTGAAAAAATTTACTGCGCATATCTATCTCCAACGGTTTAGGACTGCGCAGGGGGTCAAGGTTTTCATGAGATAATCGCGGATCCTGGGTAAGAAATTTTCGAACAACTCAAAATTGCTCCGATTTGAAAACTAATTACGTCATCATTGAGAGTCCATAATTTGACCTTTCTGGGTTAAGCCTCTTTATAAAAAATTTACTGCGCATATCTATCTCCAACGGTTTGGGACTGCGCAGGGGGTCAAGGTTTTCATGAGATAATCGCGGATCCTGGGTAAGAAATTTTCGAACAACTCAAAATTGCTCCGATTTGAAAACTAATTACGTCATCATTGAGAGTGCATTGTTTGACCTTTCTGGGTTAAGCCTCTTTATAAAAAATTTACTGCGCATATCTATCTCCAACGGTTTAGGACTGCGCAGGGGGTCAAGGTTTTCACGAGATAATCGCGGATCCTGGACAAGAAATTTTCGAACAACTCAAAATTGCTCCGATTTGAAAACTAATTACGTCATCATTGAGAGTCCATAATTTGACCTTTCTGGGTTAAGCCTCTTTATAAAAAATTTACTGCGCATATCTATCTCCAACGGTTTGGGACTGCGCATGGGGTCAAGGTTTTCATGAGATAATAGCAGATTTTCCGAAAAACCTTCGAACACACGATATTGCCCACAGACTTTGAATTAATCTTAAATATACATTTGAATTTTACACAACGTATTCGGCCCTTCTCATCTTTCATTTTTACCTTTATCTAACACGCGATTCCCGCTAAAAAGTTCCAAACGAGCCAATCGCTCTTAGTTCTAGAAGCAATTTTGAACATACTGAATTCGATTTTAAACAAATCGGCACTATTGAGCTGTTGAAAACTTACAAATAAATACTAATTTATTTATAGAACTGCCAAACATGTTCCCAATACCTAATGATGATCAGTTCTGTATGTAATATTTCTATGATTTGATAATAAATAGCTGGTGTGAAATTCCAAAAAATTTTGAATACAATTTCAGCGGAAAGAAATTCTATAACTTCAAATAAAGTATGCGCAAAATAAATAAAAAAAGATGATTTGTACATACTATGGTTGCCTCAATATTTTGTAACTGCATACCAATTAATTGCAAAGTGCAATGTTGCAAATTCTTGTCAAGCAAATAACTAAGATGTACTAGTTCTAAAAAGCATACGATTAATTTCAGAACCTGATCTATGAACAAAATAAATGTTGCATATTTAAATCCTTCAAAATCAACGCGTATTCATTTATCAGATAAACTTATATCCTTCCATGATTACTTGTTCTACATTAATAATTCGATTAATTTATCACAAACTTATTATAAGCAAATGCAAAGTTACAAATTTGTTCTAATTATCTCTTGCAGTAATTAAACGATACAGTTTAAATTACCTGTTATTTTAATTAAAATTTTTTTGAGTTTTTAATGGAATATTTATATTGTCAGGAAAATATTCAATACCTATATAGCGATTGCGAAACTGATATTCAGCATCGTCAGCGATGCATATGTCGTTGCGTGTGGAAGAAGATTACAAAATTGGGCTCGCACAAAGAATTTGTGTGTCGCGTAACGACTATAAAAATGAAATTCAATCGATCAGTCGTCAAACAAAATTTAAAAGTCTTGAAGTCGATATAATCACCAACGATGTATTACAACGCGTGTTTCGTATATCTGTTATTGTGTATCGCACTGATTCAGGCTGGTCCGGCGCCTAAAACTGTGGAGAAGAAGTCACTGACAGAAGATGCGAAAGCAGAATCTAAAAAGGTGGATTTGAATATAGAGGAAACTGGTGAGGACAAGGATAGATCTAAGAAATCAACGCTTTGCGTACAAATAGGACCAGAAACATCACAACCGGCGCAAGTTGCTTGGAAAGAAAATCAAATATCTACTCAGAAGTTTCCACTATCTTTACATACTCAATCTCAACAAATCCAAACTTTAAATGTCGTCCAGCCTGCACAGACTTTATCTCAGGCAAGTGTACTGATGCCTCGACAAATGGTTCAACCTGTTCACACCTTACAGATTGTACAGTCTCCTCCTCAACCTTGTGCTCAATCTGCTCCAGCCGTGAATATCATTCAACCGGTTCCCCAATCAACTGTTATTAAAACTACTCAGAAACCTAAGCCAAAACCTAAGCCAGTTGCAACAGAAATAAAACCTGTTACCGAAGAAGAAAAACCTATGCGTATCGAGCATCTTCCACAGCCTTTACCAGAGCCTCAGGAAACCTTAACAGTCTTACCGGTTGCATCTACTTGCCATGAACATTTGATCACAGTACCATCAAATCCAATGATGCTGGTTGCTGAACCTGAACAGCCACAATTAGCTGCCATTGTTCAAGTTCCATCAATGTTACCTTGCAGTAATCCTCTGCACAGGTACCTCAATCCTTGTCCTTGTCAGCAAAATATAGCTGTATTGAGTGAGTCTGGCATTGAACCGCTAGCAATGAAAGTTCTTCCCATAGCATCATATTCTTCAACGTTTACAAGGCCTCCATTGGTCATGCCCTATGAATCAAAAATGTTATCTCACATAGTATCAAATGTAAGTATCTCATACTGTGAAGTATTAAATAAATACTTAGCAAGATAATCAATGTATGTTAATTATTTACAGGGTGATGTTGACACTAAGATGAGCCCTCATGCAAGAAGTCACCATGGTTATGTTAAAGTGAAGCTTCCTCATCATGTTCATGTTCAGCCTCAGCTCAACCAACAGACAGTGTTTCAAAACATGTATGTCCGTGGATTAGAAAGTGGTGTTGAACCCTATGCCAGCAGAGATTTGGTCGATAATACGTATGCAAAAAAGGAAGTTACCATCAATGCTTTTCCTCAAACCTTTCGGGAGGCTAATAGTATGCAGCAACCTAGTTTCCAGTTTGTAGATGGTTCTTTGAGAATTGAGGAGATTCCGTCCAATACAAACGACCTTATGCAAAGCAACAAGACACCTCGTGAAATCGATTCCAACCAATTGTTATCAGAAAACATGGAAGAAATCAAGCAGGAAAACGGTCGGATTTTGTTGACAGATGGTCGGAGAAACGCGAGAAGCAACAACGAAAAAGTAAAGGAAACTGAACAAAAATCAAAAACAAATTAAACAATTAATATAAATATAATAAAGTTCATTCCATTTTTTATTTTTGTATATTGCAAACCCTCAGTTTGTACGAGTATAAAACCAGAAATTTAATAAAATATCTTTGAAGAGATGGATTCATTTTTTATCCTTACCTGTGCACGGCCTTACCATACCCTTATAAAAGATTTGTACAATACTATAGAGAAGATGTAACAGCAGCAACATTTGAGTATATAAAAATATATTTTGATATAGCTAAAGTAAATTTTTTGAAGAAGTCTCCTGCAAATATTTCTGTAAAGTAGATATGCTCAGCTGTATCCAAGACGATCTACACGAAGCAGTATCTTTAAAAGAACTTTTTCCATCTTCGTTTTGTTCTTTTCAAATTAAAAGATAATATAAGCCACTGATGGCAAAATAAGTTAAGATAACATAAGATCATACCAACGATAGTTTTCAAATCTCCTTCCAATATATCTTCGTCAATATTAATCCATCCAATAATTTTGTCTTGAATTTCAGAGTTCACCCGATCCAAAATAAACGAGATACACTTTGTAACATCAAGAACAGATATGATTCTGTCCGTGACTGATTTATCCATAGAAATATCACTACCTTTTTTGCATTTGCAACAATTGCAATTATTCGGATGGTTGGCGTCTCTGCATAATTCATCAAAATGTGGAGCTAAAATATTTAATACAGCAATAACAGCTGAACTAAGGTAAAATAATTTTTATGAAATGAAAGGGAAGAAATCTATTGTTACCTTCACATTTTAGACAATAACAACATTTACAACCTTTTACATGTTCTCTGTTTAATATTTTTGAAATAATAGTTATGGTTGTCTAAAACGAAAATACTTTGTTATGGATTGAAAGAAGATTGTAATATGTGAACATACATAATGCAATTTTAGTTCAGTCGCTTTTGAGAATGTGTATTTATAATATTTTCTGTTGCATCGAGTCTTTTTAGCTGGAGTCTTTGGTACTTGGAAAAAGAGACCATATGGAACATCATAATATTCTTTCTTATAGTTATGTCCTTCGTATCTTGCAAAATACCATTTGTGATCAACTCTGTAGGGTCTGACATCTATTTTCTCTTGTTCTAGGATTCGAAAAGTCAACATCCGTTTGATGATCTATAAATAATTGTAAAACATAGATCGCATTTCTTATGCTTTTTATCAAAATAATTAATACTTTCGCAGTCGGATGGCTTATACAGTTGCCAAATATTTTTAATTGTTGCAATAAAGGGCTCTTCTTCAAGGTATTTAAGATATCTATCATGCCATCATTCGTAATTTTATTATAAGAAATATCAAGAACCAGAATTCTTGAGAATGGGAGGATGAAGCTTAGACTCCTAAAAGTAATAAAGTATATTTTTTATCAAAAACAGTATTGTATGCAATAATAAAATTATATTTTTCTTTTTTTTTTATATAATACCTTGCACCATGATTAGTTATAATATTTCTACACAAGATTAGTGTTCTTAAAACTGGTCGTTTCACCAACCAATTGGTAATAAATTCAACTCCGTGATCACCTATGTTATTACTGCCAAGATCTAGTAAATACAATGTATTATTGTACTTTGCATTGGACATCATGCTTTCAATATCATGACAATTGAAATTGTATTTCTGCAGGCGTAATGCCCTAAGATAGGTATTACACTAAAAATATTCTTAATTAATTTAAATACAAACAAATAATTAGAATTAATGTTACTTTTAGCATATAACCAATAACATCGGCAAAATGAGCAGAATCAAAATAATACATGCATCCTGGATTAGGTCTACTGATATCTATATTCTTTAAAGTCCTATTGGAAACCTTTTGGTCTGAACTCAAGACCATTATGAAGTATATTAAACTGGAAGCTGTCTGATCTACTTCGGCAACATTCAAAGTATTCGTGTGTTTATTTTTTAATAAAAAGAGTGCCACATTCTTTGATGCCTATAAATAATTTAGTTATCGACTAAAAAAAAAAAAATTAATTATTTCGCTAAAATAATGAAGTTACTCACTTCGGTGCCAAATTTATTTGCTCTCAAATTAAGATTTCTAATTTCTACATATTCTCCTACTGTCAGTAAATAATCAGTTCCTTTCTTTGTAATATTATTATTTTGGAGATCTAGTTCTTCTATGTTTTTATATAGCTGATAGAAAACAAAATGTATAAATATACATTTACTATTAAATAACATCTTGTCTGTATTATAAATTTATCATACAAGTACATGATCCAGCAAATTTATAAAGCCGCTATCTGAGATATTGTTATTTGCCAAATTAATATGGGTAATATCCTGATTCTTTGTTAGGAAAATTAATAAAGCTGGGATATCAGTATCCTGTAAATATCTTCTGTGCACGTGCAAAGAAAATAAATAAAATTTTTTAAATTAACTATAATTTGTATAATAAATTTTGTGTATCCTGACCTGATTTTCTCATATATGACACATCCATTCATATCAAGTCTTTTCGTTGTATTGTGAACGGTTTTGCAGAAATATTTTAAAAAATATTGACTTGGAAATTGGCTAAAACAAGATGGCTCAGTCTTTGAAGGATCCTTTAATAAACTGGTTTTGATAGAATTTATGCTTGAAAAACATTGATAATTATCGAATTTCATGATAAAATTAATTCTCACAATTTTTATAAAACTTCGCTTGTAAACAAAAAAGGGAGGAAAACACGTTAAATATATAGATATGAAACTCAAATATTTACTCTTCAAGTAAAACCTACATGTAATTTACAAGAAACTGCTCAATGAACAATTAGCAGTACGTACATACGTGTGTGGCATAACTTTGATTTTGAAACGTTATGGAAGATTTTATCGTGAAACAAAAAGAACCCGAGGTTTCGTTTGAAGAGATATTCAAAAGTAATGATAAAAAGAATAATATATTTACATTTCAATAACTATATTACCAACATTATTTATAACATATGCATATTTATCATTTCCATAGCATACTGTGAGATGGATCCAGTTTCTTCTAGTCGAAACATGGAACTTATACCATTATCGCAAAGCGACAGATGGTTAATATCAGCACGTATACTTGACATGATTACAATTACCACAACTGATACAGGACTTGCGTATTTTAAATTTCGAAAAAGAGCACTCTCATATGAGGAATATTTAATTTACTTAAATGATTTGGCAGAAACTCATAATCTGAATTTAGAAACGATGAAGCTTAAGATGAAAATGTGCGGGAAGCCTAAACAGACAGCATCTGCAGTCTTGTGAACACTGTATACATACAAGCTTTATTTTTTTTCAACAGTTTAGAGCATTGAATCCTACACCCGTGCTATTAATTGCATCTGTATTTGTTTCGTATTGAATTAATATGTTAAAAATTTACGGTTACAAAAGAAATACTCTTTACTGAATGTTCGGTTCATACGCTGTTACACCTTGAACGAAAATTTGAAATTTAAAAACGGATTAATTAAACGAATTTATTTGAAAATTATCATCACCATGTATCAATACATCTTGTATCGAACAGTGAACTTGTTTAAAAATTTCTCGGCAACATAGAACAAATTATATTTACTAAACACGAAAGACTGCTTTCCGGAAAGATGAGGATAACAAATTACAACCATGTCGATTGCATAGATAAATAGAATACGATAAAATTGCCAACATGAATACGTTTTACAATACTTGTCAGTACCGTCGTATTACAACACAGATGAATCACAGAAGAAATCATGCATAAAACGCGTCTATTTTCATCTGTTGTATTTAGTTTTCTTTTCAAAAAATAGCTTAATTACAATCAAACTTTCAACAATATTGTACAGCTGAAAGGATGACTCCTCTATGCTTCTCGAAGTATCAAAAATAAATTAATAAGAAAAACAAGTGAGAAACGTTGGCGATAATATACGGTAAAATCAAGTATACAAAAATATTTTTAAAAAATCTACACTTTGTGTTGAAAAATAACACACAACAATCCCTTCCTCAATATGCGGACGATAAATACTTTCTTCTTATTGTTGAAATCTTCTTTCTAAGAACATGCCTTATACGTTCTGTTGGATCCATTTTAAGGCATTTCTAATATTACCAAGCGTAACTCTACCAAGAAAATTCGCTATCAATTGATATTCCGGCATAGTACGTCTTCCGCAAGATCTTGTCGAAAGTGATCTTTGATAACAGTTGTGATCGATCTGTTCAATATTTTCGTTGCATAATACTTCAGGCAGCATCATATTACGTTCTTCACAAAGTACTTTTGTAGTTAAACACAATAGCCATTGCATCACCTATTAAAAACATGTAATAAAGTGATGTATAGTAGAAGTTTTACAAAGATACGCGTGAAAATGCTCATACCTCGTTACTCGACGGTAACTTTCCTTCGCCTCTAAACCAAATACTTGGTGCCCACAAATGTAATTGTATCACTGTTGCTGCTGTTTCTGTGTCAAGTCTCTGAAATTACAACCATTACACGAAGAATATAAAACAGTTTACAGAAAACATGTTTAACTGCATGTTACAATACCTTATATAAATTCCTAGTCAATAAATTTTTTATTAATGCAGAAACTACTGTTGGTACATGGTTCGGTAAAGGAGGAAGATCTTTCTCTTTGTAACTATGATTCTTTAGAGATATCTCTTCTCTCGTATCGGCGCCGTGAAATGGATTTTTCAAACCAAATATTTCATATGCTATAGTTCCTACTGTCCAAAGATCAGCTTTGGTATAATTAATGCTAGTAAATGGACCAGGTTCCGCTGTTATTACTTCCGGCGCCATTAATGCGGCATTGCCTCCTTTATCAACATCGTGAGTGTTGTATGGTAGATATAATCCGTAACTTTTGTCAGCCAAGCAACATCCAAAATCGGTAATTACCAAAGATGGACAATTATCTGTTTCTTCTGACAGGTCTAGTAAAATATTGTCGCTCTTCAGATCTCTGATTTTTTAAAAAGAAGAATACAATATATATATACATACATATATATACATATATATATATATATATGAAACATGATACCATTTGACATCTAATACATATTATCGCATATATATTCTATTCGAATAATAGGTGTTGACGTACCGATGTGCAATACCGTGTGCATTTAAATGAGCCACACCCTCAAGCAGCTGTGCTAACAATAGTATTGATTCCCTTGTACTTATGGTACGATCAGCTAAGTATTGTTTTAACGTAATGTCATATCTACAACAACGTAAACAAGAAACAATCATACCCTCAATAAATGTTTATCGAACAATTATTTCTGAGCATAAATTACCTTTTCATTAATAGAAACAAACTCATATTCCTTCCAGATCCTTGAGGATTAATACGAGCAGGTAAAGCATCAGGGTACATTCCCCATGAACCAGGTAAAGCAGGTACTCTATCGGCAAAGACACAATACATTGCTACAATGTTTGGATGCGATGGTAATTTAGACTTTCTTTCTGCCATTTTCAGCTCCCATTCAGCCAATTCTTTGTTCTTTAAATGTTTTCTAGCAGGTACAGTTTCCCGATACATGGACCTTAGAATAGATAATGCATTAGATTCTGTATCGTAATTAAACATCATTTTTAATGCCAATGGAAAAACAGTTATGTCCTTGGTCTTATCATCGACATGTATTTCATCTTTATTTTCATTACGCTCAGAATTTTTTAACTTTGTTGCATAGACAACAGCAGAGCATCCTTTTGCAATAGCAGGACCAATTACAAAATCTTTTAAACTGATTATCTTTTCCTCGTCTTTGATAGCTTCATAGTTTTGATCATTTTGTGGAGCATTCCATTGAAGTTTTGATATAGCCTCCTACAAACACATACATAGTTTCTTTCTCTCACGAACATTAATTAAAAAATTATGCGAATTTTATAAGAAATTTATATACCCGAATTTCCCAGCATACTCCTTCCAATTCATCATCCTTTGTTAATATTCCAGTACCAGATGCCAATGACACGCCAACCAATGCAAAGAAAGGAGCTGAATCACCAAAGGCTAATCTGGTGGCTGCACGCCGGCGTAAGTCAGCTGCTAAGCTATTGGTAACTCTTTTTAGAATATTATCAACAAAAATCCGTCGAGCGTGAGTTCCCAAATAACCGAGGTGTTTCCCAGTACTGGACACATTGTTACTACCCTGGGGCAAATAGCCCTGGGACTTGCCTGTAACAACGTTACAATTAATAAGATTTTATCGAAACACGGAAATATTATATCATATTCATGCATTGCTCGTACGGAACGTGACACACGATAGTTAAGTAACCTTATCCATCTATCTACATACATTATACGAAAACAGTAAATTTGAGAAATACCGAGATACTTCAGGTATCTTTATATTCAACTTCGATGAGGTTGATTATAAAAACGCATGAAATTATTAAGTTCGTTCAACGAAGGTTAATTCCTTCGTATTGTTGAAGGCTTTTAACTTTTTCAACAACTGCTTGTGTCAAGGTTCTTTGACATCACAATGATGTACGAGTAATAAATTCGTTGCTGTGACTCACCTACTTGCACAACGTGTATTTTGTCGTGATAATTCCTTGGGTGGTAATTAGAGTAAAAACACTCGGTATTTCTGATGGAGTGCAGTAGAGCCCGACCATTTTGCACAAAACGGTAGACTGCCGCCCGAATCGACATCTCTTTACGTTTCGGGGCTAAAAGCGCCCAGCGGGCTAGCCCCCAAGGTAAATAAGCCTTCGTTACTGAAGGTGGACTCGATAAATCAGTATCTTAAGAGTTCTATCAATTTTTAAATAATTGCGTAGTCAATAATTGAAAAAATTCGCAACGTATCGTTCTATTCTCGTTCGTGTTCGTTTTATACTGACACTACCGAACTCTGTCGGCCTTTCGCGAAGTAAACGCGTATACATAACTAATATCTGTCTATTATAAAATTTACAATAATGGATCGACGTCAGAAGAGGATTCGTTTTCCACCGTTTCTGCTACCCTACTATAACTCGTTTTTTCATTACATTCATTATATACAAGACGGGAAAACATACCAATAGAGGGAAGAGTAGAGGTGATGTAGAAATTTTATATGAAAGCATATTTGCATACTGTACACGTACTGAATATATCGTGCACAACATGGATTTCAAGAAATTTAATTACACTTTCGAGTATTTAAAAACTTTACGTAGTTACAACCTGTATAAGTCAAATATATTTTGCATTCACAATTAGGTATACATATATTACTATTATTACATTGTGCTTGGTAGACTTAAACAGAACATTAGTGACAAATACTGCGTTAACAATCACCCGATCTCCATTACATAATGTAATTATGATATAGACCGCTAACTTCTAAGCGTATAAATAATTAAAGCACATTACATGTCACTTATATTCGCGATCAAAAAAATGATCTTGACTAACAATATCGACATGTTCGACCATGATTGTAAACGAATCTACTCTCGACAGGATTACAATTGTAAAGTGCATCTCCTCGTGTTCCGTCTGGACAAGTGCACACGGCAATATGACGTCGAGGTGTACACGTTGCGGTAGGGCCACACTCTTTACCAGTGCATGGATTCTGGCAAGTGTAATCAATACAAGCCTTATTATCAGGGCATTCGTTATCTGTAAAGCATTCTCCACGTTGACAGCTTACGAGCGCGTTTCCAATATAACCAGTAGGACAGGTGCAAACAGGCCTCTCTTTGCCGGTATTGTCGTGCCCAGGTGTACAAACAGCGTTCAGACCACATGGATTTGGTTCACATAGATCTCCTGGTAATGTTTAACGATAATAATTAATAATAATAATCTGTTATTATAGATATTATTATTATTATTATTATTATTATTATTATTATTATTATTATTATTATTATGATTTTCGAAGCGTATAATGTAAACACTGTCAATTATAGAATAATGAAACGATAATATGTATAGCAGTATGATGAAATAGTGCAGCGGCTAATATAGAAAATGATAAACTGTAAAATCAGTTCGAGGAATAAACAAAATAATATCCGGGTAACAAAAGTGTATCGAATACTCGAATGTAAATTTAAAGAGTATCGATACTATCAAAGGGTAAGCTTCAAAACGTAATCAAATATATTATGTATACCGTATGTGACTAAAATTACTTACGTGCTTCAAATAATCTACAGCTTACAAAGGGATTACCAGTCATGTGTCTTGGACAACTACAAACAGGAGTAATGTCACGCAAATTACAATCTGCGTTCACTCCGCATACTCCGTCACAAGGATTCAGACATTTTTGGTACAGACAAGCTGGTTTGCTTCTAGGACAATCAGAATGCGTGGTACACTCTGGGCGACATGATACGAACGGATTTCCTAACCAATTCTGAAGACAGAGTTCAATTACTGATTACATAGGTTTAGACGTGGTTTTTCATATTTTAGATTTTTGCTTGACACTTACGCGTGGACAAGTACATATCGCCTGGTGATTATGAACTTGACACTCTGCGTTTGTACCACATTTACAGGGGTTTTCGCATCTAAAGGAAGCTGAGCAAGCAAGGTGGCTAGGACAATCGCTATCGCTTTCGCACTCGTGTCGGCATCCAATCAAAGGAGATCCTCTGTAACCTGGTAAACAACTGCAAACTGGTACTTTGTTCACTACCTCGCATTTTGTATTTGTACCGCATGGACTTGGTTTACAAGCAGCCTCTGTAAGAATACAATTGAAATTTGCATCATATCTATTCTGAGCTTATGTTACATATGTGAAAGCACATGATATTAACAAAATTCATAACGTAGATAAATATTGTACGTACGAGGATCATCTATATGGCACGAGGTGAAAGGATCGCCCGTGTGTCCAGGAGGACAGTAACACGTTGGAAGGTGATTCTTGACTTCGCATAAGGCGTTTACACCGCACAAACCGTCGCAAGGATTTATGCATCTATTATTCGTGCAAACTTTACTTCCAATACAATCGTCATTGACTGAAACACAAATACACGTACGATCGAACTGTTTTTTACAACGCGCAGCGATATTTGTAAAAAACTGTTAAATATTTACCCAAGCACTCTACTCGTACGCATCGTGAAAGAGGATCTCCCATGTGTAGATTCATGCATGAACAAACTGGTCTTCCTTCGCTGAGAGTACATCGTGCATTAACTCCACAAGTATAAGCTTCACAACCTACTAAAGAATAATTATTCGAAATTTAAGATAAATTCATCAGCAAAAAATCTATGATTTACCTGTATTTGCAGCTGTTAATATCCTTGATTGGTAATATCCGCCACTGACTGTTACTAAAGTAAAAAAAAGAAGCAGAACTGTGATCTGCAAATGCTTCATTATCTGAAAAATACATCATAATGTAAAGAACATCAATTTGTCGATAGCCCAAGATTAACTTCAAAAATGTTTACCTCAGCTGATGACAAGACCGTAACTCCGAGCCGAGATGAACTGAATTAACAGATTTTCAACGAATGCAGAGATCATTGCAGCTCAAGTACAAGGAAGACCCCACCTTCTGTAACCTTCAGTCCCACTCTAAATTTTGCCTACGCATGCCCCTGACGATCCTTTGATGGGCCTCGCCTACCTGTTACTCATATCAGAAAATTATTTATTCTCGAGCAAGAAAAAGTTCTACAAGAACAGTATTTCTAATTTATTTAACAATGTATAATAAAGATAATCAGCCATATCAATAAATGAGATCAAGAAAAGCATTTTGCAATTACTTAATCCCAATAAAAATAATATGTTTCATTTTTATTGATACTTGAAACTTCTTATAAAGCGATTCATCTTATTAAAAAAAAAAAAAAAAAAAAAAAAGTCTAATTTTACATATAATAAATATAATTAAAAAAAAATTTCAATTCTAAAGACTTTATCCTTGTCATTTTTTATAAATTAACTTTCACTTAATAATGTAATTATAAAACACTGTGATGCACAACAGAGTACAGCAAAAGCAACTGATTATGTTGCAGCATCGTATCTGTCTCAATAGACAATCGGCCTGTGAAACCTTTCGCACCAAAAACGGGCCTGTCCGCTTAAGTTCCGCGGAAATAGTATTGTGTGCACATCATCATCGTCGTCGTCGTCATCGTCGTCATCGTCGTCGTCGTCGTTGTTGTCGACAAAATAAGCAAGCATACGTAATCACGTGCAACAATGAGGTAAGCTGTGGCACTTTCGAAACTACATGTACCAAATATTTCATACACGTTGAACTATTACGTATTAAAGAGTCCATCAAATATTTACCTGGAAAAAAAATCAACTAGAAATACTGCAAGCGCATTTAATGTCCTAACAGCAAATGTTATAAGCCATTAAAAAAAAAAAGAAAAAAAAAAAGAAAAGAAAACAACAATGGTAATATTTACCTTATAGATTTTAATTATTTATTATAATAATTTAAATAACTTAGAAGTAAACTTCGTAGACAAATATATATCGTTACGTTTTAGGAACAAACTTTGCAATGTTTCTTTTTAAATTAGAAAAATTTATGATAAAAAGTTGGTACATAAGTAAAAGAAAAAAAAAAAGGAAAAATGATTACGAAGTTGTTGTTGTTCCCATAAAAATTCGTAAATTAAAATTCTCACACTTAAGACGAATTTACAAAATGTCAAATTGCGTAGTACACATGTAGTAATCGCTTGATCACGCGTCCAATTTTAGTCTGCACTTTGCGTTACAGTATAGAAATGCGGAAATGAAAACGCTCATAATTCCCAACTATGAGGTGAATAGAGTTATATGTTTATGTTAACTTATAGTAAACAACTATTGTTTATTAATTTGTTTTGGAATATGTTTTAAAAATTCTTCGTACGCCATGTCTACATTGTCTTCCTCCTCCGATGACCATTTTTCATCCTCGTAATCGTGTTCTGATATACTGTAAAAATATTAGTTTCACCTTTACATATGTTTCGTGCTCTTAATTACGGATAAACTAAATATAATGATATATATAGACATGTATACGTACACGTGATCTTCGATAATTGTGCTATGAGAAACATCTTCCAAAAATTTATTTTCTTCTGCTGTTAACACTTTACCGTCGGGACCATATAATACAGGCTCATCGAGTGCTTGATTTGGATCTATTGTTTCCGTAGACTCGACTATCGTGGAATTGAGTGCTGAAGTTTGTCCCCAGTTTCCATTTCGCAATTCATGAACACTATATACCATTCGTTCAATGTGAGAATCCACTCGACCAGATGTTACAAGTTCTGTCAATGCGCGCATCATGTTTTCCATTTCTTTACGAGTTTCACCTCTATCTTTCTCTAACGTTTGACCTGCTAACTACATAGTAAATATGTAGGCTTTATATCTCGAATAACGATTAGCACGTAAACACAAACACTGATCTATGAAAGAATCGTTATCGACTATTACGTACTTTAAGGGCTTGACAAATATTCTTAACAGAATTAGGTGCGGGTCTTTTTAAAACGGTAATTATAAGGTGAATTAATAAATCTCCTAAACCAAAAGCAGACGTATGTTCCATTTGAGTAACTAATTCAGCCAAGAACAATATTAATCCGTGACATCTTTTCTGCTCTTCTTCGGTATGTTCGTCTTCCTGCTGCCAATTAGCAGACTGACTCTCTGTTTCGTTTTTACACCTGTCGTTCACTTAATGTTTATTAAGCTGAAACCTTAACTATTTGAAATAACAAAATCAAATGTTCTTGGTAACTTACAAAATATACAAAGTCTCTTTGAATAATTTCTGCTGCATAGATGTCAGATTAGTATCTAGAAACGCACAACAAAGTCGAGCACCGCTATATCGGAAATTACCCTCGTTTACAGACTAGAAATAATTAAATAGATAAATATACAAACTTTTTATAATTGAAAACGATCGATAGAATTATTGATAGAATAGAATTACCTGCTGAATTATTATCTTTATAATATCTTCGAGCTGACTAGGTGAATCTAAATAAGGCCTAAGATTATGTATAAGCGGCGGTACTATTACAGTGAAACACCCTGGACTTAATATCAACGAGTGTATAACGCTCATTAAGTTTTGTATTGTGTTAGCAAATTCGATTAAATAATTATCTTCATCTCCGCTCGAATCCTACAAGCACATAATAATTAATATTAAATAGTATTAACATTTATTTATTTTATAGTATCTTTAAAATATGTACGTGATGTTTGTCTTTGTAATCTCCCGAGCCTCCGTCAAAATGTCCATAATCTTGAACATTTGTAAAATGCTCCGATTGATTGGAAAAATTATCGAATTCATGAACTTGTTCTACCTGATGATAATTTTGTGCTTGAAGAGGTATTTCGCGCGCCCGTTGTATTCTATCTTGAACCGAGTGTTTTTGCAAAATCCTCATTGTCGATGGTTGTTGTTGCTGTGGCTAAATAACAGAAACATTTAGAATACTTCAATATTTGGATATCAAAAAACCTTACAACGTTCCACACAAATACCTACCGATTCTTCGGGGGAAAAAGATTTTGGAATGAATTCAGCTGCATAAACAGACAATGTTGAATTTTGTATAATATCGTCAAAGGACTTGTCTAATTTGCTTTGATCTGTGTTTTTCGATCCCATGGGACCTGTAAATTCAAAATCAATACTTGCCAACATTTAACCTCTTTAATCATTATATTTATTTGAATGAAATACAAGCGAATAAATTTTAATTTCTGTTTTCTGACAGTTTGAATTTTCTTAAAATAACTTAAAGTAAAGTAAAGAGATGAAGTTATTAGAAACAAGATAAACCTATGTTATTCTATTGTCTATAATTCAATGTACATTTTATTTTTTATTTGCAGATAAAATACTTATTTCCGTCAGATTTTAAGTACCAACATGAAACTGTATTATTCACTCGTGTGAATGTAATCCATCAATCGCATCGATCACGTAGGAACATGCCAACATTTTAGATACGTACAATGCTCGTGTTTCGTTTATAATAATCATATTTTGTTTTAGGAAAACTATTTAAGCATAATACGATCGAATAAAATAACACAAATCCAATAAACATGTGTCTTTTTGCTTGAAGTGTCCATAAATGTTATCGTTATTACTTACATAATTTATACAAGTATGTAATATTATCGAAAGCAAAAGGTAATACCCATTTATAAAAGGAAACAAGGAAATATCGTCAATAAGGGGAATTGGTATTCAAAATTTTGAATAACAATATCTCTAAAATAAAAGCACACGATACTTGGCATTTTCTGTACAACTCTATACAAGTATACTTTTCCTGAAATAAATGATAACAACCTGTTGTTTGTATTCCAGGTATATCGCAATGAGGTTTTCTTAACGTCCAATCTTCTTGTGCGGTCGATGTACAGCGTCCTCGACCTCGACCACGTCCAGCTCCACGTCGTTCGGTGTTTCCATCGCCGCTTCCATCTCCTCCGAGAGGATTCATCCTCTCTGCGTCAGAAATTTTTTCGATTATATATGCCACTGGAAGCGAAACGAGACAAGACCGGTACGAAAGTGTCACCCCCGAATGAATTCGAGACGCACGCTTCGTGGCTGTACGTGTTTTATCAACATAAACTTAGCGAATCCGCTAAATCCGTTAGGTCCGTTATCGATAATAAAACGCGTACTGTTTCTTAAACAGAATATCAGAAGCAAATTGCGATTTATTCGCACCGCATACTAACTTAATCGGATCCGATCGATGTTAAACACGAGAAGTTAGTTGATAATCCGTCATTCGCGCTTTGTTCAGAATTACACAATTAATCTAAATAACCTCAAAGTCACAGTGCGAATAAAAAGAAAAACATTTTTCCTCCTAAGTATATAAGAATCAAGAACATCTAGTATAATAATGTTCGTTAATTATTGCTATTAGATATTATTGCAATAAAGGTTTTTCCTTTTTAACAATACACCAAGTGTAAATCACGTTGTCATCGAACGATAATAATACGGAAAAGTAGTCACTTTTTATACGTTATTTAGTTATCTTATAGTCGCTGATTTAAAAACAATGGGTATTATAAATTTTGTATAGAAAGCAGGATATATGTACACGTATCATATAATGTACACAGTATTTTTAAGGTCAATTAAAACGCAAATACAAGAATTGTATTTATGTAAATACATAAAAATATCGCAAGAAGAAATATTTTAAACGCATTGAGTAATTTATACATTTGAAATCCATTACATATTCGCAAATAAATTGGGTTTTTCGAATTGATCGAATCACCGATATTAACTGATATTTGTCTCGTAAATTAAACCGTCGACGTCGAAACAGTAAAATCTGAATCATTAGAATGTATAGAAAGTATGGCGCGACGGTAGTAAAGAAAACGTAAAGATGAAGTAATCGAAAAAAAGTATTATTTCTTTATCGATCCAAATACATACCGATACGTTATGATCGCAGACCTATTTCCACAATTTGTAGCGAACAATTCAGAGAACAACGTTCATTTATTGGAAACGAATTCTGCGTAAGAATTTGATGCAAAATGTTGGATCCGCTTTAAATTATCCAATTCAGTTTGGAAAAAAGCTCGTGCATCTAGTTTTACATTAGCTCTGCTATTGCTCGAAAGAGGCGCCTTTGCCAAACTCGTTATGAGGTTACGATCGTTGACACAGACGCAGAATCCTATCGGGATGAACCTTCGTAATCCTTGGTAATGATGTTGTCTGTCGTTACGAACAATCCGCGAATATTATCGTTTATATTCGTTTTACCGAGTTGTTGCATGAACCGTGCGGCAGAACATCTTTTTAACTGTATGCAAAGCCACACGAGTGTATATGATTCATAAGATATGCCGTATTAAACTTGTCCGTTTCAGGTACGTACGTATGCTCTGACTCAGTGCATCTTATCCCTGAATTCTTCCATGCATTTTTAAAATCCGGATCAAGTATTTCATGCAGCTTACATATTTTACCTAATTTTACTGTATCAAATAAAAATTTGATCAATTAAAAATCATTTTGTAAAGTTTATGAAATAAAAATTAACATCAAGCATAATACTGTTATGTCTAACACCGAAGCTTCAAGGTATAATGCCATGCCCACTGAAAAAATATATCCAACATTTTGTAAACATTGCAGCTAACTTTGTCAACAATTCGAGAGTACATTGGTATTTAATGTTACTTTTCTGAAATATGGCAGCGTTAACTGTAATGTTATAAATTATGATGACAGTAACAAGTTACAAAGTTAAAGAGTTAAGCACGGTAGTCCATAACACCATAAGACTTCTATATAAAAATTAATGTATCTTTAACGTGTTTGTTTGCAAGGTGTGTGCGGAAATGTTAGAAGTTGGCTTAAGAGTAGTTCGTGGGCAAGATTGGAAGTGGGACGATCAAGATGGTGGAGAGGGTCATGCAGGAACCGTCGTAGAAATTGGAAAACCTCCGTCGTTTGGAAATTCAGTTTCTAATCCTAATCCATCCGATAGGACACCAGATAAAACAGTTATCGTACAATGGGATCATGGATCTAGGAGTAATTACAGAATCGGATATCAAGGAGCATATGACTTGTTGGTGTTTGATAATGCAGCCACGGGTGTTAAACATCCAAATATTATATGCGACGGGTGTAAAAGGCATTGGATAATCGGTATTAGATGGAAATGTACACAATGCTGTGATTATGATTTGTGTACCCAGTGCTACATGGGTGATGTTCATGACTTGAGTCATGCTTTTGAAAGATTTCTAACAGCTACTTCTGTGGGGTAGATTTCATAACTGTGTTGCATCTATTCGATAATGTATAATATGATTTACTGTACTTATATGTTCAATGAATTATACATAGGATTCAACTTACTCCAAGAGAAGGCTGTACCAAAATACCCTTAAAAGGGATATTTATTGGAGCAAAGGTTGTTCGTGGTCCAGATTGGGAATGGGGAAATCAAGATGGAGGAAGAGGTATTTCATGTCATATTCTGTTCCATAAATATGTTAAATTATACAATTAAAATGTACTTAAAATTGAAGGGAAAACCGGTAGAGTCATGGATATACGTGGTTGGGATAATGAAAGTAGTAGATCGGTGGCGACCGTAACGTGGTCTAAAGGTAGTACGAACGTGTATCGTCTTGGATACAAGGGTTGCGTAGATTTATGCTACGTAGAAGAAGCTACTGCTGGTACATACTATAAGGAGCACCTTCCATTGCTTGGACAACCAATAATGACTGTCTCTGATAATGGAACCAATGCAACATCAATACGAAGTGGTATACTTTCCGCTGTATCTAGTCCACGCTACTCAACTTTCAATGTTGGGGATAAATTAAAAGTATTAGTCGATGTAAACACGTTGAAAGAAATGCAAGAGGGTCATGGTGGTTGGAATCCACGTATGGCCGAATATATAGGAAAGGTATAATATATGATATCCTATAGTGTATTCCATGCTGTATATATTAATATCCATTATTACGGTTAGATCGGTAGAGTTCATCGCATTACGGATAAGGGGGACGTGCGTGTACAATTCGAAGGATGCAATAATAGATGGACGTTTCATCCAGGTGCACTTATAAAAGTTACGAATAAAGACACGTTTTCTTTAGGCGATATTGTTAGGGTGAAGACTGATTTGTTAGCGGTGAAACTTTATCAACGGGGCCACGGAGAATGGATAGATGTAATGAAGAATGTAAGTTTTTGGGTCTCTTAATTGTTGTCACATCTCATAATACAAAAATGTGTAGGCCTTAGGAAAAGCTGGGAAAGTGATCAAAATATATTCTGATGGAGACTTGAGAGTAGCTTTGGACGGTTACACGTGGACATTCAATCCTTTAAGTGTAACCCTTGTTCCTCCTGGAACAGAAACTACTTCTCAACAAGAAGAGGCAAATCGAAATAAAGACCGGTCAAGTACGTTTCTAATTTATCAATTCTATTTTGTCTTGTTATTGATATTACGCTTCTCATACAGCTGAAGGCGTAGATATTGAAGTGGAGAAATTATTACGAGATGCAGCCAGAGGAGAAGCTGGTGTTTCTGCAGTTCAAGAATTTCTTAAAAAATATCCCGGTAGAGTAGACGCAAGAGCTAGCGGTGGTGAAAAAACTTGCTTGCAAGTAGCAGCACATCAGGGACAACGCGATCTTTGTACCCTTCTTTTGGACGCTGGAGCGTCTCTTCGTGCGGTAGACGAAGACGGAGATACGCCCCTTCATTATGCTGCATTCGGGTTTGTTACAAAAACTGACTACAAGTTAAGAAATTCAAACGAATAATTGAAGTCCTAGTCATGAAAGTATTTTTTCTCTTTTACTTTTCTTTTTTCTTTTCTACAGCAATCAACCAGAAATAATGGAACTACTTTTATCGCGAGGCGCAGCCATTAACGCTGTAAACAATGGCAAATGCAGTGCGTTGCATGTCGCAGTGAACAAGCAACATAGTCAGTGCGTAAAAGTTTTACTGCGTCATCACTGCGACGTGAACTTACAAGATGCTTACGGAGACACAGCATTACATGACGCTATTGGAAAAGATGCCCTGGATATAATCGACGCACTTTGTTCGTGCGAAAGAGTGGATTTCACTTTGCGAAACAAACGGGGTTTCAACGTGCTTCATCACGCTGCCTTAAAGGGCAATGCTCATGCGACAGAGAGATTAGTGGCACGAGCAAGACATTTAGTAGATGTAAAGAAAGAGGATGGCTTTGCAGCGTTACATCTTGCAGCCTTAAACGGTCACAAAGACGTAGCTGCTATACTTCTTTCTCCTAATGGTGGTCACGCGAAAATGGACCTACGAAACAATCGTCGACAAACACCGTTGCACTTGGCTACTTCGCAGGGTCACTGGGCCTTGGTAGAGCTACTCGTGCATCACAATGCAGACATTGCTAGCACAGATGCAGACGGTGACACTGTATTACATATTGCTATAGTGAAGAGTCCAAATCAAACGAATGTTGTTCCTACACCTGAAAGTTGCCGAGATTCGCCTCTTATTTATGCGGTAATGGTCTTCAGAGTCGAATTGTGGTTACTTAAAGTGCTATTGATTTAATGATATATTCATTGTAGATATGGCAAACTCTAGCGAGGCAAAACGTGAAGACAGAATTAGCGTTGGCTTGTTTTCTGGTAAGCGTAGACAGAAGTTGTACTCTCCTTGAGCATGTCAAAAATTCGAAGAATAAGACGCCCTTGGATCTTCTCGAAGCTGATCCGCGAATTGCACCGTATGCAGATATCCTTCGGTGTTATCAATACCAAAGTCATAGTACTCAGTTAGAGTAAGTATGCTGTCAACGTTGTTGTGCCAATGAAAATAATTTACAAACGTTCTCGTGTATACGTGCACTTGTAGAATAGAAAATGCTCCTGCTTCGCAACCTCCGTTATATCAGATAGATACAACGTCACAGTCAGAAGCAATGCGTGGATCAAGGAAAGGAATACCCGGTTCTGGCGATGCTTCCGAATGTCAGAATTGTTTAGGCTTACTAACAAACTCGGTAAAAGATGGGAATAGATACAACCCTAGTAGTAGCGTTCCAATATACAATTGCGCACACTGTGGACATGAAAATACTAAACCAGACACAATTCAAGGTACATAATCGTTATAATATGCTTTCCGAGTCGAATCATTTTCTATATTCATCCAATAATTTTTCCCTTTACTTTTGTTACGCCAAGATGGCCAACTAGCAACGGGTGAGATTTCTTTAACCAAATCAGACAGCAAAATGAAAGATAACGCATTAGATGATAAGAAGAAAGAAAATAACGAAGACAAAGATAGAGAGAAGGATAAGGACTTAGAACGACTACGTTACTTAGAAACTAGAGTAGCTGATTTGGAAGAGGCCAACATGTGCAGCATTTGTATGGAACGTCGTCGTAACGTTGCCTTCTTGTGTGGACACGGAGCTTGTGAACATTGTGCAGCTCCGTTAAAAACTTGTCACATGTGTCGTAAAGTTATTACGAAAAAAATTAACTTGTACTAGACAATCAACGATGGAAATGTGCTTGTATGCATCATATGCACAAGCGCGTTTTTCTTTTCTTTTCCTTTGTTTTTGTAATACACGTGCATTTCAAAGATTAGAAGTAGTGAAATCATTGCCGATCACACAATATAGGTATTATAATGTAAATTTAAACAACTAAATTTAAACTGCCAAAATATATAAAACATTTTTCATACAAAACATCCGATGAAGAAGTCTTCGCATTGCACTAATGTCGTGCCATACCAAAAATGAAATCCGTAAGCAAATCACAAGGGCGATTGTTGTGTATACGTAAATAATTTTGTTCTTTTTTCTTTTATTTCTTTTTTATTGGTTTTTACGATTTTGTAAAATGTATATTGTTTTAAACCGCACGTTCCGCGTAATAGAAACGCGTATCAACCGTATGTTCTTTTCCATCGTAAATGACACTTCGCCTGTTGTATCCCGTCCATTTTTTATCATTGTTTGAGAATACAAACCTCTTGTAAGAATCTATTTTTCCTTATACCGTGAATATTGATACGTAACTTTATTGAGCGCATCAAAATGTTAACACGTAAACAGAATTTGTGTCCTAAATGAATATTTCGGAATTGTATTTTGTTAATCTTTTCTTTTTTGAACTGATCGATAAAGTTACGTGCCAAACACTGCAGACACATGTAAATGAGAAAACTTCAAAGTTTTCATACATACATAAATACGTTTTCACGATATATATTGTATATTCTTGTTAATTGTAGAATACGCGACCATTTTTATTGTTTTGTATGTAACATTGATGTGACGTTAGCAACGATATAAGAATTTAATGCATCTTTAGTAAAGATATCGAAAATGTCGCCTCTAGCCAAAAGTAATATAGAAATGATATTTACCAAGTAATTTATAAAAATCTTTTTATGATTAAACAATAAATAAAGAGGATAGACGATAATCTGATAAGAATAATTTTTCACTGGGTAATATGTGCCACGATAGAACTGAAAACAAATTTATTATTTTCGATTAAAAAGTATAGCGATTAAAATGCAAAATTTCATGTATATAAAGTAATAAAGAAAATTGCACAATTTCAGTTTTTAATCGTTGCGTTTGAAAAATCAAATTTTTCATTTGATTCGAGCGAATTATACGCCTGTTAAAGAGCAGAACATGTGTAATAATTTGATTAATGAAAATAACGATATTCGTTTTCTTCATAATAATGTTTGTATTGTCGCGAAGTCTGTGTTGTGTGTACCTACAAACAATTTGTTAGTAATATAAACCATAAAAGCATAACTTTTAAGCTTCGATAAATTTCTACAATTTTACGTAATTCAAGACATAATTTAAATAAACTCATAATTTCTAAATGAATAATTTTTTAATCAAATTTCGTACTTTTTTTTTTAGATTCCTTAAATCATATATTCTTATAATCTAAAACAAAACATCTCAAATTCGTCACTTTTATACTAAAATAATGATCGATAAAGTAGAACGAAACAATATCTGCGAATTTTACAGGTGATAAACAGTAATAACAATAATAACAAATACTCAACAGACAATGCCACGTTTAAACAATACTAAAGATGGACTTCTGTTTTCCTTAGCTTAGCAAGCAATCTTATTTATTTTGGTACTCGAGAAAATTCGATAATCATATGTTACAGTATTGAGCCAGTTTGCAAAACTGTAGCCGTAGTAATGATAATATTATAATAATCATAATCATAATTAATAATAATAATAATTAATAATTAATAATAATAATAATAATAATAATTTTTCTCCTAAGTAACCTAGCGCAATATACTATTAGATAATATTATATTATTTAGTACCTAGTAAACTTAAATGAATTTTGGCATAGGAGCCATGCGATAGGATTATCTAATAGTTCTAACTATAGGACCATTTATCCACGTGCTTTGAGTTCTGGTTTCTTGTCATTGTGACAACGCATGGTGATCCTTAGAGCAACCAAGCTTACGATTTCGTAAATTCCAAACAATTTCAATTTGTACAGGTATACCAAAACTGATATGAAACTATTAATACACGACTGATGGACCGATATCACAATACTGAACTGTATTAGTAGAGGACTTGATGTTAATCTATTAAGATATATTTCTTTTTCTCCGATAAACTAAAGCATTATAGAAAAAACTTTTCTAGGTTATGGTACGCTAGGGTGTTGATACACCGTGAGTTTGAAACCTTGTACGTACAATAATGTGATATAGATTGATCAGCCGGCGACGAACAAATATAGGTCTTACTCAGAAAAGGAATTTTTTTCATTTTCTCGTAACAGGTCTGCAATGTCTTGTTATGGTTATCGCGAATAAACAGCATAACATTGCTTTTATAACAGTCTTTCCCGTAATTTGCGACTCGTGAGTGTTCAAAATTCTACTCGTGTTTGCTATTTATTTGAGTATGCGCCAATACCGACAAACTTGATATCCAATGATAAAAATGACGATTTCATTTGTTCTAGTCTGAAAGAAGTCTGTCGAGACGTCTTTATTTAACGTACCATTGTTCTTTTCATGGGCTTCTTCTGTTTGTTCATCGCATCTCCCTTGTATGTAATCGATCTATTATCATATAGGCGTACATACTGGTCACACTGATTCATTCGTCGAATTATTGTCAGCTATGATCAAGTCCTGAGTAATAGCCAAACACTGTCAATGTAATTTAAATAGTTTCATGTTACGATTTCATCTATTAAGTAGCATGCGAATTTCCAGTGTGCCGCGCACATTTCCCATGAACTTTCCCTCCTATTTATTAATTTCTATTATTGTGACTACGGATCGCGCGCGCGCGCTATGATATTGCTAAAATGTTTGTTATCCCTTGCTTTCGATGAAGAAAAGTGCCGTTCGTCGAACTACGCGATGTCCAATTCAAGATTACATTTGGATTGGAGTTACACATCGTATGGCAATACTGTAAATTATGCGTATAGAATGTTGTGGCGCACAATTATAGTATCATGTTGTTTTTTTTTTAGTAGTCTCTCTGTCAGTGAAACATACATCGCGATAAATACCAGCCGATATATCCGAAGGTACGATTCATACGTATCAATGTAATTTCAAAACGCAACACGTTTCGCTCGCGTATACGCGTCGGGTATAACAAAGTGTGAAAACGAGATTTGTATAAAACAAAATTTCATAGTGAAAAGGTATATACGCGTAAAAGCGATCATGTTTATCGTTATCTTTGAATAAATCAGTGCGCTAGTTAAAAACTGGTTGCATGTATCATACAAGGCGATACTACTTAGGATTATCGATTAACGAATACCGCGTTTAAGCTACAACCGGTTCAGGACTACATGGCTGTAGTTCTGGTTCATTTTGTGGTTCCGTCGAATTCGTGGTAGCGGTAGTAGACGTATTTGGATCATGATTTGGATCAGGATCTGGCGTGACCGCGGCCCATTGCGTGGTATAGGGTGCTGCTCTTGCTTGTCTTCTGGCTTTTCTCTTGGCGCGTCGTTGTTCCATCACCAAACGCAGCCGTCTCATCTTTCCTTTAGTTGCTTCGTTTTCTTTCGAGAGTTCTTCTATCGCATAGAATAATAAGAACAATTTGAGAAGGAAACAACCAGAGATGAAATGTTTGGTTAGTGATTACGTAGAATATAAGTTGTAGGTGCGAAGGAAATCCTTGAAATCAACTGAATTTACTAGCAACATTTAATTACACTAAAGAATAATATCGTTGCTTTATTCTGTATAGTACTAAGAAGATTTAGTACCGGTAGAATATCCAGGTGTAGGGGAATCGTGACAACCAATGGACGTGGAGGTACCATTTACGGTCGTCGTACCACTGGAGGATGCAGACGTTAAAGATTGTTGGCGGCCGCTAGAATGCCTATGATGATGCCTATAATGACCTGTCGTGGCTGCCGGCGTGGCACACAGCAAATCGTTCAGAATGTGAATAATAGTACTTATGTCTCGCTTTGGACGTCCATGTCTATCTTGAAGAGCCGGATTCAGAGTTCCGCTAAATGTACCAGAGTACACACCTTTTCCATGGTGATGCATACTCTCGATTATTGCACCTTGTCTACGTCTTGCACTTTCCTAAATTCAAAAAGTGAATACAATTAATTCCCTTGGTCAAATAACGTATCGAGCGATATAAAATTTAACACACTTTTCAAACTGAATTATATTATTAAAGGCATGCACTAAAAAAATAATGCTAGAATGATTACTAAGTATTTAAAAAATTTTGTCGAATCGAATAAAAGAAGAAGATTATTTAAGGACCTAAGAGCAACCATAGTTATCTCGTATTTTTCGTTAGAAGCTGTACAATGGCCTAATTTAAGTTCAATTAAGACTAACAACAAAATTAATACTAACATTAGCATTAATTCGAAATTCTCTTAGGCCCTCAATATACACTTATGTTATTTAAAAAAAAAAAAAAAAAAAAAAAAAAAAAATATATATATATATATATATATATATATATATATATATATGTGTGTGTGTGTGTGTGCGTGTATATATATATGAAATAGTGGTACACAGGGGGAACTGGCATCGGTAATAATGTACCTCTGCGAGGTCGACCCGCGAGGTGAGTACCTCAGAGGAGAGCTGCTTCAGTTTCTGCGTCAAATTACGGGAAGCTTCGACCAGCGCCCTGGTGTCGAGGGTCGCAGCTTTCGAGTTTTGCTCCACCAAGGAGGAGGTAGGGCTCTGCATACTAGGATCTCCGTCCACGGCAGTACTCCTTAAAGAGTCCGTACCGCTCACCGACTGTTGGCTATGGTGATGAGCGGTGTTGAGTTTTTTTCTTGGCGGGGTAATGTTATAAGGTATCGATTCCATGCAGCCATCGCCGATAGAGGTAGATTGTTGCAAATGGTCGATGGAAGAGGTTGACTGAGAGGCGTTGGACGAGGTGGTAGATTTGTTTCTCGAATGATGATGATGATGGTGGTGGTGATGATGATGATGGTGACTATGATGATGGTGATGATGGTGGTGGTACAGAAGGCAAGACTGACACGCGCTGGAATTGCTGTTGGGCGAGACAGAACCATGGTTGCAGCTGGTACGCGTGGATTGTGGCGACTGATTAGCACAGAAAGATGAATACGGTGGACTGATCGAGGAGTAAGATGGCGTGGGGGACACAGAGGGGGCGGTAGTTGCACGACTGGAACAAACAGGACTGGTCGTCGTAGTGGCCGTCGACAAACTAGTACTGCAACTAGAGGCTGCGTGCAACGCTGACGCCAAGCTGCTTATCAAAGACGAGGTTCGTGCAGCTGCACTGCCATTCTGTAATTTCGTCGACGAGGTGCTCGTCGATCGAGCAGCCAAAACGGTAGATCGTCTGCTCTGAAGAGAGGTCGAAACGTGGCTAGTAGGCAAATTAGATCCATTCGAGCCATTTCCACCGATGGTCAATCCAGTTGTATTGTTGGTCGCTTGATTAGTGGTCGGCGAAGGTGGCGTCACCGTAGATAGTTGTAATTGTATCAGCATCATGTGATCTCCAAGGCGCATAGTGAGGTTTAATGGAGCCTTGCCAGACAAAAAATCGTTCACCTGAGAATCGTTTAGGCTCTCCAGTGCTTGCATCACACTCTGTTCCGGTCGTTGTGCCTGAAAATATTCGTAATAATTAGAACTACATCGTAATTGGTTTTTCTTCGTCCAATTAATGTTTTCGTTTTAATTCGGAACAAACACGTTAGAATGTTTAGACAATTGATCCTGTAATCGAAAGTATGCAATCATGATGGAATCGAATGCAGTGTTTTTCACTAAATGGCGTTTAAATACTTTTACAGGATAAGAGGCAATGCTTTCGAGACCTAAAATGAAGCCGTACAGCGAGGAACGCTCGATTAACCATCAACAACTCGGTCAATTTTACAATTCTTGTTAGAACAAAGTAACGTTTCCAATGGAAACATTACTAAATTCATTGGAAAGTTATCAAACTTTAGTACGAAGAATCGAATCGGATTCCGAATTATCGAAGAACATTAACGTGCCTCTTGCTGCTTATTGTTACGCGATTTAATTCTTAGAAAAATCCCAGAAAGTCGTAGGAAAGTCGTAGGAAAGTCGTAGGAAAATCGTTGAAAAATCGTTGAAAAATCGTCGAAAAATCGAAAGAAATATTCTCTATCGTTTTTAGCTGTTCCGAATATTAGTAGAACGCGATGTTCCTTTCTTCTCGATAGCTTATTCATCCAACGAGTCAAGATGAGGTTGAATCGATCAGTCTACAACGAAAGATGGAAACGCGAGAAGACCTGCAGAAGAGAGGAAACCTCGCGGAACCGCGGCTCAGACCCTTGACGGCACGGCTAGGCATCCCTCGGTACACCTAACAGACTTCCTTTCACTGACGGTCATCATATATTCGGTAATTCGATTTGTGTACGTTCATTTCGCAGGAAATGTGGGCTTCGATGAATGGACCTAAGTTGTCGCCTTAACCATATAATGCTTCTTTACTTGTTCTGCATCATCTCCCACTTAGGACCCTATAAACTTTTACTTTTACATTACTTTAGTCGATAGTAACAGGTGAACCAGATCTGTATTCGTGACACGACGGACAGCCGCAAATAGCTAGGATATATCTTCTGTAGCTCGTACAGTTTCTATTTTTCAAATTGTTCAATCTTCAAGTGGAAAAAACCACTTGTTGATCGTGCTTAATACAGGACACAAGTTTCGTGGTCATTGTCGAAAGAGTCGATGGTACCACGCTCCAAGTGTAACCTGCTATCACCGAGAATTGTAAGTACACCGTGAATCGTAAATACCACGTGTGCCTTCCCTCTCTAAATCGCTCGATCTCGAACACGCTTGAAATCTATGGTATCTCGTACAGGATGCAAAATAAACTTCGTTTGGTCAAATCCTCGAATTTTCCCAGTCCATGGGAATTTTTTTTCCCAAAGAAATTTGAAAATTTCGTTATACTAAAGAGGTATAGTAGCTAAAGAGGTTTGCACCGATAGAAATTCACGCGTCGACTGAAGAAGACTAAAGAAGATGCTAAACAGCGCATAAACGATGAATTACGTTAATGCCAACGAGTTGGGGTTTCTAGGATTAAATCAGTCGGGGCCGTCCTCGTATTATTAGACCGATTAGATGTCTGATCATCGGCGATTGGTAAGATAAAAGGAACCAATATCTTCTAAGCTTTAATACATATATATGTATCTTTTGTATTATAGAAGGAACTAGTGTTGAAAATATTCGTTGTTTCATGACGTCACTACATTCTTATATAGTTTTCGTAATATGTATAAAACCACGAAGAAATAATTTGGTCCGCGTGTCGCATCCGAGGACGATAGCATTCGATGCACAGATTAGCCGCCTCGCTTAGCAACGTCTGCAACCATTAATTGTGCCAGCTGCAGAAACAATACATCAAAGTACCGTGTCGTGCTATTCAATTATCGCTTAATACCGTTTTTGGACGCATACCACTTCCGGTGATAATGTGAAAGCATCGAGTACCGCTACAGAATTTCCATAAGCGATCGATGGAACTTCAAGAGTTAGTTCAGAGTTAATCCCGGTTGTCTATCGAACTTTGAACCTATCAACTGACTCGATATAAATTGCTACATCAACTGATATCTATACCATACTACTCGCTGAGTACAATAGATTTTCTCTTATATTTACGATCAACAAATCCCATCCCCGAAAATGTTTTCACGATTAATAACAATAGTACGTACGCGTGTACGAACGAAAGTGAAAGACCTTTATCGCAGAACTTTTCACCGGCGTAATTAGATGTTTTATCGAGAACCCTTTTATTGTAATTTGGCAAATTTTGGCAAATTTTGGCAAATTTTGGCAAATTTTGACAAATCACGTCCCGCGTGAAACGGCGACGATACCGTTACGTTCCTTTCGTATTAGGGTTATAAGATCGTTGTAGAGGCTGCAGGAGTAGAAAAAAGTTACGCTACGACGAAGAAAGAACCCCAAGAGTACGCGCGCAAGTTTGCGGGAAGAATTCGCACAACCGATCATATAAAAGAGAGGTTTATATAGGAAAAGTGGATTTTCGGTTCGGTTAGTTAATTTTTGTTTTTCGATCGAAAGTTCCGAGAAGAAAGGACGATCAGAATAAAAGAGGCGACGATTGGAAGGCACATACTTCGGCAAAGAAAATTCGATCAGGCTAGCCAACTATGTCATGCAAAACCGGCGTAGGTCTCGCCCCGTTTCTTCGTAACCACCCACGAAAGAATGGGGCGTATATAGCCAGTATACGGCAGTGATTGTGGACGGAGTTCGCCACGTATACCTACACGAGACACACGACACACGAGCACACTTTAAAATTGACTGCGGCTGACCGAGACTCGAGCGGGCGGTCCCCTTGACAGCCATGCGAACGAGTCTCGGTCGCGATAAGGACCCGCGGTGCGCTGTTGCCAGAACCTCTCGGATATGGGGCTAGACTCTATACTCTATACTCTATACTCTATACTCTCTGTATACTCTATTTGAACGAGAGACTCCGTACGGCGTACATCCTTCGTATGCGTGTGCACCCGATGCACGGACGAGAAGCTTCGTTTTTATCGATTCAAATCGCGTAACTACGCAGAGACACTTGATTCTTCCAGTTTTCGTTTACCGTTAAAGCACGATTATCCTTTGGACAATTTTTCCTTCCACTGGCGACACACATTACTCCACTGATAAATACCAAAGCAACGCTAAAAGTCATGCGACAAATTAGTACTGTTTCTATAAAACAGATATGGAAGTATATTTAATAGATGGAAGTAACTTTGATACTCTTTTTTTCTTTTTTTTTTTAACGACTGTCCTTAACACAAAAGACATCTCCATTTGTACAAGGGATTAGGTGTGGTGCACAGGAATGGTACTGCAACAAAATGAAGAAAAGGAAGTTAGTGATTTAGGGATATCTTTTTCAGATTATCTTGTGAATTGTAACGTGAAATCGTTAGTAGAATCGATACGAAATTGTTACAGACATTAAAGGATTCTTGCGTGGCACACAGGATCGATAGAAATGATGTAGCACAATAGTATCGGAAAATAAAGTGTTGACTAATACGATGACCGAGAAACTAAGTGACCCGATGATACACGAACAGCGGAGCTAACGGCGTTTGTCCGGATCCCGACTTTGTGCACGTTCTCTGCCTTTTACAACGCAACTCCTGTTTCACGCATCTTCCATCGGACGAGAAGCAGAGAACAGCTTTCGAGACGAACCATCTAGAATCAGGGTTGTACTTGTGGATGCAATCGAATGAATATGCCTCTGCATACAATTAAATACGGAAGTAAAAATATGGAAGTAAACAAGTAAATGTATACATACGCGTATACATTTTGATAAGATCGTTCACTTTATAAGTGACTTCTAAAGTATCTTCTAAAGGCAGGTTCGAATGTTCCTGTGTAAATTACATTATTTTTCAAGGTGGGAGCAATAAGAAGAGTTCGTATAATAACGAGAGAATTTCCGGTTTCTATTTTCAGGGAAAATAGATTATGCTAATAATAGAATATGCTAGATTCGAATAGATCTGTTAGCGAAAAATATGACTTACCAAAAGGCCGGTTTCAACACTCGGTAGTAACGTAAGTCGACTGCCATCTTGTAAACGATTTTCCTCCAGCGTTCCTTCGCGTAATTGCCTAAAACACGAATTTGAAAATTACATCGAAAATCTCTACCAATTAGATCAATCTGAGAAAAGCGACAAGACGTGTTACTTCTTATCGGACAAAAACGTATTCGCGTCCAAGTATTTCTTTGTTTATCGGCTCACCGATAATCGTTATTTATTCGGGGGGGGGGGGGGGGGGGGGGGGGGGGAAGAAAACAAAAAAAACTCACAACTAGGATCTATTTTTAACTGTTCTATCTACGAGCGTACTATCAATCGGGACAGTATTCATAGAATTTCAAACGTTGTTACGTAAATTACAACGTACGCAGAGACTTGACACTTAGAAAATCTCAATGACATTGACGTTAGTCATCACGATCACGTGGAAAGTAAGAAAAGAAACGAACATAACGATACGATATTCGAGCGATAAGACAATACGATATATCATCCAACATTTATATCGATTTAGAATAATTTCATTAATATTTTTCTATAAAAGTTCGCTTCATTCTTAAATATAACAATTAAATAGAATTAAGTTCGATATCGAAGAAAACCCTTTCTGTTAATAATTTTATTTTCGACAGAAATAATTTCTCTACCAGAGAAATCTTTGGCCGCACTAAAGAAGTTTCGACGAACAAGCATCGTCTAAACAGCGCTTCTACCGATTACGAATCCTGAAGATTAGCAACGGAAGCGCGAGGGTGGCGGAACTAACAAAATTTCAGTTGTGACCCTGGCGCCACTCGCATCAACTCCAAAGAACTTAACGGTTTTCGTCAACATCCTGGGACGATCAAGTATAAAGGTACACGACCGTTCATACTTGCCCATGCGACTAACGCGTTAATTCAGGTATTTTACGAAAAACAATTCAAACTAGTGTATCATTTCTCGAACAATAGCTATGCAATTGATAGGTTCAAGACGCAGATTCGTATTCGTCTTTCAACTTCTCTTATCGCATTTGGATAAGTCAACGAAAACATCGATTGTTTGTTTGAAAGCGGATAAACGGACGCTTTCATTGCAGAAACCTGATAAATCACAGAAATTACAGAAGAACCAGTCGCAAAAGGTAAATCATGCTGTAGAGAAGTATACGATTAAACAAGTATAACATTTTTGTTAATACGTATTTCCTTCGCAAGAAATTATTTGACTAATTACCAACAGGCGCACTGCCGATTTCCTTAGGGAAAATGCTGACGTAAAGTGAGTTTCTTTCTGATTGGTGCTCAATTTTCAAATACAAGTATTCAACAATTGATCTTTCTCATTTTTCAACTGTTAAAATCCACCGTACTATCGTCTGACAAAAATTAAAAACATTTTAATATAAACTAGTTAATCATTACGCATAACGTATAATGTAACCTTTATCTTTTGCAAGGAACCGAGCACAGCGATAGGGTTACGTGCAACGGTAATAAACATTTCCACGAAAAACTTCACTCCTTGCGAGTCGAAGGTCTAATTGGTATACAATATAGGACTTACGCTTATAGGTGATACGCGCTTAATAAGTAGTACCAAGCGGTTAAGGTAAAATTACGTTACAGTTTCACCGCGGTGTTTTATTCTACGAATTCGTGATATGACCGATCAAGGCACGATCTATCGTCTTTCAACGAATCGTGCATAAATCGATCGTTTAATCGTTAACGTTAAAAAATAGCTCGTTTTCAAAATTCTGATAAGATTACTTTCCGAAAAATAATATTACTAATTAAGATTGTTACGTCGGTTTATAATTGTGCGTTTAACGCGATACGTATATGCCTAAGCAGCCATGGAGTGAAACGGAGAAAGATAAACAGGGTGCACACGAACGATTCCTCGTGTGCACGTGTTCCTTATACTGCCATGCTAAACCGAACACACATGTACATAATAATAAATGCGCGGAGCGGAACTGGCGTTTGTTACCTCCGTCTGAAACTGGCCGGGCAAGCACAAGCGAACGCATAGAAATAGGTACTTATGTATTTATTCCTATTTGCAACTGCTTCTCCTCAAATTCGACAATACTTAATGTTACAAATTACTAATGTTTTATTAATGTTTTCAATAGCTTTGCATTACGATTCGCAACATCATCGAACACATTTTTCATTCTCTTCAACTTGGATGCTCGCATAGCAGTTTCACGATTACCGTAAGTATCGTAAAGTCGTTCTATCGTTGTCCGATTATTGCCAAAGACAAAAGAGGCTGCGATGAAGCAACCAGAAAAGATAAAGAGAAAGAGAAAAAGAATTTTGCGACGCGTTACGTACGTCGTCGTACGGGAATAGCCAGCCCCCGTCGTCTTTTATGTCCAACTGTTTCTCTTTCTTCTTCTGGCGCTCACTGCAGAGGGCTGTCACCGTTCCACTTTACGAGAACGCGATTCCCGAGATATTCTACCTACTACACCACCTCCACCACCTCCTACTCCGAAGTCTATGGTATGCCAACCTTCCTCTCTCCACCATGTTTCTCTCGCGTGCTCGCAGGAAAGAGGAGGATCAGTCCGTGCGGTGGCCCCCACGACGCCTACAAATATTATGCCCACTCTCTCTTTTTCTTTCATCGTGTCGGTACTGTTTTTATTCTTACTGTTACACCTCTCGAACTACATACGCTGTGCACGGCGACACAATGATGCTCGTCCTCGCATTCGTCTACCGGTTCTTCTCTTCCTTTCTTCTGTTTTTATACGAACGAAGCACAAACCGACGTATACACCTGATCTCGTCTCTGCGACTGTTTCGTAAAGCTAACGAAATGATCGACCTATGACGCATTATCGATTTATCGACTATCAACGACCGTATATAAGGACCGACTTCATCTAATCAAACGAGCGTGAGCAAAACGTATGTTCGTTGCCAGTATTCGGGTGCCGTGGACAGGAAACCGACAGAGTAAACGCCATTCGTTCAACGCCGGCAGACGATAGCCCGGTGCGCCACTTCGTGAGGGCGCCACGATAAAAAATTTCAACATTCCTGTTATTATTTGGAGAAAAAAATTGTGAACGTGGTCACCGCGCGCATTAGAAATATACGCCGACGAACGCAGAAAATATGGAAATTTCAAATCTGAACTTTCGAACATTTTTTAATTTTGCACTTTAGAAATTCGGGAATTTACAAAAAAGAAAAGGAACAAAAAAAAACACGAATTTAGAAACGTCAGCTTTTCCGACATTCGGAAAAGACGGAATTTCTGAATTCTAACATTTGAAAATTCACACACTCTACTTTTCCTGCATTCGTAGAAATTTTATTTAAACGATTAAGAAAGGCTGGTAAAACATTGTCTCGTCCAACATCATATGTATTTGCTGTCAAGTCGAATCTGCATTCGCTGTAGGACCGAACGCCCGCGAACTCGATTAATATTTCTCTCGTGCCTGTTCGGCTCAGGGGGACGAACGATCCTCTTTTTTCGTTTGTGGTCGTGTTTTAATCGAAAAAAGTCAGGACTTCGAAATAATCAAGCAACGATAAGCACGTACATATACATATTCGGATACCATTTCGAATACCAACCTTTCACGATGTAATAAACAAATGCGTTCTTTGGAGACTTTCAACCTCTTCGAGATGAGTTTCTTGAGATTCTCTATGGTGTCGGTACGATCGACGGTAAGGTCAAATTGTCCACCGGTGGTCGGCGTGATGCTAATGGTAACTTCATCGGATCCGAGGACAGTGGCAGCAACGCAGCCACACCCCGGTTGCAGTGGCGGCAACAGAGACAACGAAGATGACAACGGCGGTGGCGGCGGCGACGACGACGACGACAAAGACGACGACGACGACGACGACAAAGACGATGACGGTGAGATTGTAGGGTGCGGAGAAGTTGAACCGGCTCTTATCGAATTTTGACCGCGATATTCCGTTGGCTGATCGGACTGCGTCATAGAATACGTGGACGTGACCGATTTGGACGAGACAGAAGTGACAGTATCGTCGATGTCTCGTTGTGCCTTCGATCCTTCGTCGTTTTCACTTCCCATTGCCGTCACATCCGACGGAGGACCCGTGCTACCGTCCATTCTGTTACAGTAACTACCGACACCGTCGAAACCGTGTCGCCAACTTCGCACACGTACTTTGTTCCAGCTCACGTCTCCGCGTCGCCCACAACTATATACATGCACCCGCGCCTGCACCTGTGCTCCCGGCGTCCTAGCTGTCCGAGACACACTCGTCCGCGTTGCCTGACCGCAGTGTCGTCCAAGGTTTAGCCACGATACTTTCGGGAACGCGCACGCCACGAGGAACGACTCAAGGAAGTACAACGGGAGAGAAAGATGAGAATAAAAAACGACCCGATCAAAAGATAGGTGGAGATAGGTAGCGGCGAGAGAGAAAGGGAGATAAAGATAAATCGGAGAGAAAGGATAATTACTTGTGCGATTTATGAGATCCTCGCATACACGTACAAACACTGCCGATTGGTTTCACGAAAATATCCAGTTACGGTTTACGTTGTTTTTCTTCACTGCCACTACTTTTTTACCACTCTGACATACACGCATACAAAAGATTTCTTCCTTTTTTTTTCTCCCGATATACCTTGCTTTATTCTTATCTCTTTCATGCACGCTCCACCACTTACAGTCCCTCGCCCATTCGTGCCCCTACCGTCAACGACTAGCAACTGAATAACCGAGACCCCGGACTTCTACCAGGTTCCCAGTTCCCAGACCCGGCTGAGCTTTTCCGACCCGATCAACGGTTAACTAACATGGCGGCTAGAAGTTGAACAAGCGCCAAATTTAAACGATGCACGCGATATTTTATCAGCAACGCTCAATATGTACTAAATTGTACGGTATAACAAAATGATAAAATAATCTAATAAAAGAATAAAAATACATTTCGTGTCTTGTGCATCAAAACATTTATCCCAAATAATTAATAATCAGATCTGTCAGTAGAAAACCGTGTTGATGGTTTAAAAATAAAATAATGCATTATTTAAGTGGTATCAATTTTAGTTATTTAATATTCATAAACTTTATTACACGTTCTTATTGTCCAGCAATCCAATATATACTCTGCAATTCTTATTCGATGTGATCTACACATAACAAACGATAATTATATTATTAAAATAGAAAATTATTTTAAAAACTATCATTTCTTTCATGTACACGTGCATTCACATGCACATACATTTCTTATTCAATTTTGTAATCTATACGTTTACCATCTGCTGATGATACAAATGATGTGAAATCTTAAAAAATCGATAAGTATCAAAAATACGTTACTTGTACGATAGATTAATCTTTCATAACAAAAAAATAGTTATTACAATCTCCCACCTTTTGACGGTACAGGAAAAATTATCTATCGATATACATATTAATATTTGAAGGTATTCGTAGAATAGGCCAACGATATTAAAGCCTATTGTAATGTACACTAATGTTTCTATCCGTTATTTTTCGCATTTTATAAAAAACAATACATCGATATAAAAATATACAATCATGTACATAATATTAGTAAATCGGTGCAACATTTAACAAGGAATACGCATATAATACAAGTACAAGGTAAGTTATCGGACTCAATCACCTTAAACTATTTGTATTTTAATTATCGGATTACGATTAATTTATGGTGGTTGAGTTAGCTAACTCAGCCTGTATAATGTTGCGATTGTACGTTACAACTGCGAATGTACGTTAAATTATTTGAATTATTGAAACGTAATATACACGTCCCTTGCATTTTGGCAAGTACTTTTTGATGCAAGGGACACAAACATTCACGACCCAAATTCTTCGGTATCTGGCTCAATAGCTTTGAATTCATAGTTTCCCCTTCCATCCATTTGTAAGTAATACTAAAAATTAATAAACGAACGAATAAATAAATAAATATATATGTACACATTGTATTGTATATCAATACCTCGTGATGTTTCCAAAGTGATCGTCGATGCGAAACTGTGAACAGCGTAATATTTGCTTGCTTACAATACGAGTACATAGAATCTTCGACATCAACGCTGACAGCGCTCGTACATTCATCGAGAATTGCAAATTGTGGTTTGTGATAGAAAAGTCGAGCCATCTGTATAAAAGAATATTTACGTTTCATTCAATTTTAGAACGAAATGTTTTTTTATGATAAATGGTTGTTACCGCTATGCGTTGCTTTTCACCACCGGATAAAACATCCATCCAATCAGCCACAACATCCCAACCTTGTCCTTCGCTGTTCACGAAATTTTCTCTTTCTAATAGATGGCTTAACTGTACAAGATCTAATAATTTTTTTAAGCCGTTATCTGTCATTTTCCCGCGTCTCATCATTTCTTCCTTCGTGTGTGGATAAATTATCTGATCTCTTAGAGTACCTAACGTCATATAAGGACGTTGCGGTATATAAAAGAGCTTTCCACGAGGAGGTTTCGTAACTGCTCCACTCCAAACTGGCCATAACTGTTTTAATTAGTTATTAGTAATTTTATATGATCAAAAACGTTGATACATACTATAAAAATATAAAATTGAAACAGTATCGACAATAAAAAAACATAATTTACTTCTCCAAGAATTCTGAAGAGAGAACTCTTTCCACAACCATTTGGTCCGCACACCAATACATTCATTCCGGATTTTACTTCAAACGATAGTTCTCTGATAAGAATATCTCCGTTCGGAGTTATTAGAGGTACACGATCGAATCGTATAACATTATCTTTGGTAACTATCTTCCCTTCGCCAGGACTTCCGATCGGTTCGTCTTTAAAATCGGATATCATGGTCCTCTCGTATTTTCCTGCATTTAAATCGTCCAGAACATCCTTTATTTCGGTGACTCTAGCGGTAAATCCTGCCAGTTTCGTCAATTCTCTTCCAGCTAGAATTAGTCTGCCTATAGCTTCGGCAAGTTTCACTAACATTCTACCATAGGTATAATAATTTTTAAATCGATGATCAGCCGTTCCCGAAAGGACAGGATGATTCTTTTGGAAAAATGGTATGCTCACTGCATAGAAACCAACTATCGTTGCTGTATCTGGGAAAAGAAACGTTCAATTAAATTACTATTTATGAATAAGCATTTACATATTAATGAAGTTTTATTCTTACATTTGCCGACAAAATTATCTATTATTCCTATAAATGTTTTAAATTCCAAACACTTACGAAGATGTGTTACCTACAACAAACACTTTATTACATTATAAGTTAAAATTTTGGCAAGTTAGTTAATTTATATATTTTAAACAACTTACGAGTTTATGGAAACTAGTTAATAAAGTCAATTTTTCTCTGTTATTTCCTTGATAAAATGCAATTTCCTCGGAATTTGTAATTAAACGTGAATTGATGTGACGATATTCACCTTCAAGTCGTTGTTCTTTTACCGTCATTTGTCCGATAGGTTTACGAAGATGAGTCAATATCGTGCCAGCAAATACAAGGTAGGATAGCATAATTACTGGTGTCTATAAAGTGTAACATATGTTATTTATATTAAAAATATATTAAAAACATTTAAATAAACGCACCTGGCCACCAAGGTTAGTTGTAAGTCTATAAACGTAGATAACGATATCTAACAAAGGTTTTGCAACATTACTGTAGAGATCTGTACAACTCTCACAAAATTTATCAACATCTGTAGTTAAAAGTTGATCCGGATTTGCTATGCGACTGTCTAAATTGCTCATCTTGTAATATGTAAACCCTCTGAAACAATTGGAAACACAATCATCATCAGTTTACTCGTTGTAAAACTTTGATTTTAATTATTTTAACTACTAAATAAGCAAAAGATTTAACTTACTTGAGATATTGGTCCATTAAATTTCGCGTGATATTTGTACGTAACCTCAACTTCATTTCGAATATACCATATTTCAGTACGTTGTTCACAACAGATATCTAAATAAATATAATCATGGAAGATCATATCAATAATTTCTTCCAATTCGTTAGAAAATAAAGCTGCTTGGCAGCCTGAATGAAAAGATTTTATTAGCAGCCTATGAAAGCAACTTTAACCTAATTTTGGATCGATTATATTCACTTACCAAAGGCAGTAGAGTTAAGAATTTTAGCAATCTTCTTTTGAATACAGGTACATCCATCTTAACAATTGACCTAGAAAGAATTAACCGTACAAAATTTTATCATGATCGATGAACATTGTAAAAACTGATAGGGAATGATGCATACGATTCGATTAAAGTGCCTATATTTATCATCCAAAGATCGCAAGCAGATCTTGTGATAAGTGAAACAGCAATAAGAAGAACAAATCCAAATTCAGCAGAGACGATGGAAGGTATACCCATTTTAAGTAATTGACGTAGTTGTCGAAAAAATCTTACATTTACGTAAGCCTTTGGATTTTTTGGTTTTTCCTATAAAATAATCATTTTAATATTGAATACAATTATGTATTTTGTTATTTAAATGTTATCTTGTTACCTCTTTAATAACGTACTGAATGTCATTGGCAGGCCACACATTTCTATGAAATAAATAAATAAGTGATAAATATCTTAACAGTAGCTTCAATCTAATGTTTTAAAAAGTCATGCTTTTTAAGCTTCAAAAGAGGCCAAATGAAATATGCAAAAGCCTTGAAACAAGATAGACTTAACTGTATCATCCTTACATCATTACATTAAAATCTTAATGGCTTAGAAATAATTGTTACGTTTTTTAAAAATTAGAGCTTACTCCACTCTGGTTTTAGATTTCAGATACGTATGTAATGTATATGTACATGTATAGCTTACCTGCATTTTACGACCTGTTTCTTGCCTCTTTTTTTCAGAATCCATATTAAAGCGGTTAATGCACAGACACCAACCAGAGTAGGTTTGGATGCAAATTTACTTAATGCTGGTGCCATTCTTCCTGTTACAGGAGACAGAGTAAAAACTGAATTACTTTTTTGTGAGGTACTTGACTTTTCTACGCTCACTTTAGATACAAAGGTGAACAGGTAGTGGGGCGAGTCCACAAAAGTCCACCAGTCCACCAATCCACCACTCGATGAATCAAATACATCGATAAGTTAGCAACAATCTGTAAGCATACTACAACCAGTCTCACCGCTCCTGGTCGCAGTTTATATACCTTAACCTCGTCAGTGTGTTTACTCTTGTATTATTCTCTTTACGTAGCAAGCGTCTGTATAGTTGAAAGCGATCAAAGTACAAGAATCAAATTTTATTTATACGACCTTGTATCGATGAATTTTTATCATTTTTAAAAATAAATAATAAATCGTTGTTAAAATAATAAATTAATAAACAAATTATTAATCGTTGACTATATTTTTATTTGGAAATTTGCCATTTAAAATTTACTAATTACATGACTAAGTTTCTTTTCTGAACTTTGATACGTCCATTTTAATTTCGGTTGAATACTTAGCATAACACGTTTCTGTTTTCACATTGAATACCAGTGTGTTTATGATGAAGAATTAAGTATATCAAATATTTTCGTATAGAAACGTAAAAATGTTTTTTATATAAATAGAAATATGGCATTTATTGCAATCATTTATAATTCAATATTGATTATTCATCGGGTGTTATAAATAAAACATTCAATGTATTATATGATAATGATACAGGATACATGTAAATTTATATTATACATATAATTTTATATTTATACATGTAAATATTTGAAACAAAATTGATTTATTCTTTCACCTAAATAATGTTCAGTATGCGGAAAAATTCTTTGGGAAAGGCTTTTAACAATAATATAACAAAACTATAAACCTGATAAAAATATTATTCCAGTCATCATTATTACATGTACAAAGGTCATTTTATTTTCGAAATTTTATCCGTTGTTAACCACATTCCGCTATGTTCGTCTTTTTATATTTGACATTTCAGCTTTCTTCAGTGAATTCCCCTACATAGAAATAAAATTGATTAACTCTGTATTCACACTGAAATGTAATACAAGTATTAAGGAATAAAAAAGCAGGGCACCTTTTAACTTTATGTAGCATAGCACAATAATGACCAATTTTTCTAATTTTTAAGCGTTTCATTTTATTTTTACTTGAAAACATTTCTCGTCCTTACGCACTCAAAATAAGAGTTTTTGCTTAAATGATCAATGATCAGCCAGATACAATGATAAGCAACACCTGCAAGAAGAGATGATAAGAAAACTTAGTTACAAGAAGTAGTAACAAAAAAAAAAAGATTGTTGCTCGTTGTAAAACTGTATGCTTACAGAAAACAACTAAACTTTTAAATCGTCCTCATTTTTGACAAACTTTTTATGTGCACATTACTGTGTATACAATTTTGCATTCGGTTCTCAGATGTCTTGTGTCCTGTTTCTTGCTTTTTCTTCTCCTGTTGTTATCGGTTTAAAATGTCATAAAATCAATCCTGCGTTTAAGCTGCAATTCATTCATCTAAACTGTTAAAGAAAAATATGTATAATTAGCGATTGTTCATAGCACATTAAATAATTGTATGCAACATGTAGGACGCTGAAATCAATTGTGTGGCACTACTGAATAATTTTGTCTTTTGCAAAATGATTTGTAAAGATTATATAAGCTGTATTATTTTTACCATAATAGCTATAACTGTTTTAATTTGTTAATTTTTCAAAGTAGTTCAATATAACAACTCGTATACTTCTAACCGGAGAACAATTTTCAATTTTCATTGAATATGCAAGACTTCCATTAATGCCCTATTGCGTGTGTAGTATGAAAATGTGAATATATCGTTAAAATCTGTATCTTTTATTATAAAGAGATGATTAAAAAATCTTTGAAAAAAGAAATTAATGCAAAGTAAATATTATTAATTTATATCTAAACACCAACAACCAATGATTTTAATTTATGCAAATATTAGAAAAAATATCTGCAAATTTCAACAACTTCAATTTATCAAGCTTTCCAACTATTAGCATTAAAATGAATAACCAGCAATTCAAACAAGTTGAGCAATAAATGGATACATCGAAGATGTAGCAGGATCATTAAGGTAATTGAAAGCATAGTACGATCATAACGTTTTACATAAATTACATAAAAGTGTTAACTGAAAACCTGCTACTATATTAAAAAGTAAGATCAATTCGTAATCACCTGTTTCGAAGTTCAGCGGACGCTTCCATGCCTCTCGTGTACTTCCAGTCATCATCATAAACATCATCCTCCTTCTTTTCATCCTTATCATCATCAACATCATCCTGCTCATCCTCATCATCATCATCACCACCACCACCACCACCACCATCATCATCATCATCATCATCATCACCACCAACACCACCATTATCATCATCATCATCATCATCATCATCATCATCATCATCATCATCATCATCATCATCATCATCATCATCATCATCATCATCATCATAATCACCATCACCACTACCATCATCATCATAATCATCATAATCATCATCATCATCACTACCATCATCACTATCAACATCATCATCATCATCATCATTGTCATCATCATCACCATCATTCTCATTCTCAACCTCATTACCATAAACATTCTCATCAGCATCATCATATAATCGCTATTGTTATCACTACCACCACCTTCATTCGTTAAATGAACGGCAATTTATCATGTAATTGACAAATGTTTCCATTTGGTGTGATTATATGTATAGAAACATACACTCATTCTCTTGGTTTTTTTCTTGAAATTCGAAGCAAAATAACGGATTAAGTATACGCGAATAGATTGACCTACATGGTCAGTGGTTGTTTCGGAGACCATATAACATAATTTTTCAACATTTCAGTCGAAGTATTCCTCCAAAGTGACACTATGTTTGATTTTGTTAAGATTCGAACACATGCAGCATCATATTTTGTATACAATGGAAGAATGTTTCAACTGAACAAGATTCGTTCTTGCAAGTGTATGACAATATAATTATTGAAAATTTAATGAATTATCTCTGAATGAAAATGCTTTGTCGCTGTATCATGATGAAACGTTTGATGGAAATAAACTTCTGGATCGCAACAATGATCGAGTCTTATAAATTTGAAATGTTGAAAAGTGTAAAAAATACGAAATAAATCAAATAATGCATTATACATAGTCTTCCGAATCTTTGAATTTCGGTGTGTATAACTGTTTGCTAAAAAAATATTGTTTACTTTAGTTGTTACAGTCGCCTGGATCATCATATAACAATTAACGGTATCGGTTAACACCAAAATGTTGAAAGTATTATTGGACCTGAAATGAATTTTTTGGAAGTATATGACAGATACGCAAATGATTGTTCAGCTCGTAAAAGAAACATTGATTTTGGACGAAGAAATAATCTGAGAAAAAAGAAAGTTATTTTATGATTTGTAGTTTAAAGGTGAAACGTGGAAATGAAACGTGATTGGTTAACGTGTCCAATCAATTCGTGTGACATTGATCTACTTTAGAGAAAGGTTGTTAACAAGTAGCTCAACAAAGGAATTTGAAAAGTGAAAATAAATTACTGCCAGTGTATCAGTTTTTAATCTTGTAATGAACTTATGTAATAAAGAATCAATCTCTGCCATCTATCAAAATAACATTCTCACGTGACAAAAATTGATGTTATCAGTTGTCATCATGCCATGTCTTAATCGAAACACAATCTCAATTATAATTTACAATAGAATTGTCTACAACAAAATTCGTTACGTTGACGAATGACATTAATGCTCCTTACTTATTATTTACACAATTCATAGATCATTTCCAAATCGTTTCGCAAGGCATCTTTTGAGCAACAGGTATTATCAACCGATTGAAAATTGACAAAAGCTTTCTTGCAAACATTTTGGCAACAATTCTCTTAAAACCATTATCAATTGCACCAATAATAAAACGAATTTGATTTCCGAAAAATTAAATAAATCCAAAAATTAAATAAATCCAGTGAATAGCGAACGATTTGAAGTAGATCGGCCGGTTATAGTAATGAGCTAGAAACGGTTCTAATGTCTGTTAAAAGTTGTCTTAAACTACAGTCTCTGTATATCGGTTTATCATTTACAGCAGAACGTCAATAAATAAACTCGACGCACTTTCCATCAATGTTCTCTTTACATTATGTATAAACATTCTTGGATCAATAAAGATATATATATATATATATATATATATATATATATTTATATACGTATACATATATGTGTATATATATATATATATATATACATATATTTATCTATTATAGTATATATTCAGGCATTCAATAAACGACTGTGTCCCATTCATAAAATATTATTTTTTCGCAATTAATTACCGCTCACCTCACAATTAATTATATATTCACTCATCATATCAACACGTAGTTTTCTTTTATCCTTTTGCATTAAATACGTAGTATAGAGGTTCTCATCATTAAACAGCAGATCATTTCTCGATTAAACTTTCACGCCTGTAGTTCTGAGACGACCATTAACAAATACATTCGACCGTCATACACACAGAGAGAGAGACACGTCAAAACAATCCAATCTAATATAATCTTGTTATTTCTTAAACGAGAACAAGAAAAATAATGATCTTTTGAATATAAGGAGTTTTATATGTCTTAAAAACATGAGAGACTGTATAATCCTTAAACATTTGGCCAAATTATATTATGGTGTATTGCTAATTGCAAGTATGACAAAGCATTACGCAAGTGTGGCTCTGTGTCTGTTTCTGTGTCGAGTTAGAGCCTCTTGAGATTGCATGCAGAGTCACATTAATCAAAATCATACATATACTTATTAGTAAAGAAGACATCTTCATATTCATAATGTCAGCAAGGTAAGTGTTCACGTATTTCCTGAACCTTTGAAAAGCTCTAACTCACAGAATATATATTTATAAATCTATGTTTACTTAAACTTTATTCATTCCAACAACTAAGAGTACACGTGTACTGTGTCCGACTAAATTATTTCAAGAACTTTTACATGATTTCATTTGTAATCTTAATGCAACGTTATCGGTGAAAATTGAATTAACAATGTTTGGTAAAATTGCTTTGGTAAATTTGGCTTATCAAGTCGGAAATATGACATAATATTGTTATACGGAGAAGGCGAAACAACGTAATAAACGTATCTCTAATAAAATCGTGTAATTCTTCGATAACGTGTACTCGTAACTGTTAGCCTGAAATGTTCTACCTAAATTAATCTGAATGTAGTGTTCAGTTAATGCTGTACTTAGATTGTGTGTAATTTATTTTGTTTTCTTTTTTGAACTTTGTCTACATAAGAATTATTGACTACAATCGTGCAACGTGAATGAAATTATTTCATATGATCTTTGGAAAATAAATACTCGACTCTTAACACGTAAGAGCTTAATTTTTGTAAAGGTATACTAAAAGCTTTCAACGCTTAAAAATCAAACAAATCGGAGATACTAGTTTCCACGTGCAAGCAGTTAATAGAATTTGTATACGCACTCACCGTTCTCAATGAAAAACACATTTCTCACATAAATCTCGTTCGCGTGCACGTGCAGACACGTTTCTTTTCGTTTTTCCTTTTCTTTAAGGCGAGATTTTCCATAAACGTTAATAAGTATTTTAAATCTCGGGTAGCTGCGATCAATCTGTATATAACTGCGATTTTACATTTATGCTTTTCCATACATTCTTATTTCTCACGCTATATACCATACTTATAATAAACACGTTGCATTAAATATAGAATCGTTCTTTGTGAATTTCGTTTGGTCATGTAAGAAATAAGTTGGAACTAGCTGATATTTACAATTTTGTATGTAGCAGTGATTAAAATAAAGTTAAGAAAAAGAAAAGAAAAAAAAAAAAAAGATTACTTCAAAATAAAGATTCCGACTTGCAATTTCTAAAAATTATTTATAATATTTCACCCATAGGTTTATATTGTTAATAAAAATATGCATTATGCAGATTCATTAAATGAACATAGATTGGAAACGAAATGATTGTTGTCGATTATTTCTTTTTTTAGTCGCAAGATTAACCAATAGTGACTTTCAGTAAAAGATTCATTCTGGTCTCGACAAAAGTACTGGTAGCATTAGTTCGCACAAAGAAACAGTGTACCACGCTACTGGTACGTAATTAAGAAACTGTAGCTAGGATTACCACGTTCCGTGATCGGGAAAAGTTGAAATTCTCACCTTCTAAAGATTTCGTGATCTGCGTACCTACTAAGTTCTCAATTAATTCTCAATTACACATTAAATACACGGCACGAAACTTTAAATAAACATAAGCACATGTACGTACTTCGCTATAATAAATCTTGTTTGTCTTCTACGACACATACACAATCATCATATATCATATGTATATATGCATATATCATTACTATTTTCATCCTCATCCTCATCCTCATCCTCATCCTCATCCTCATCCTCATCCTCACCCTCATTCTTATCCTGATCCTCATCCTCATTCTCATTATCATTCTTATTCTCATCCTCATCTTTATCCTCATTCTCATTCTCATCGTCATCATCATCATCATCATCATCATCATCATCATCATCATCATCATCATCATCATCATCTTCATTAACTTTTCAATACAGTAATTATCTCTTGATTAGGTTAGACCGCACGCTTGAAATGAGATCATACAGTTAAAACGCAAGTTCAGATGATCGAAGCTATCCGTCTTTTACAACACGCACATTCGTCTATCGTTGCCAACGAAGAACTTGTGCTAGTCTCTGAGGAAGGCGGTAAGAAAAGTGAGAGACAGAGTCAGAAATACATTTTGCGTGACGTGCAAAAGACGAAAGGAAAATATTTGTCATTACACTCTTATTACTCGTTAGAGCACACTATCTATACTTATATTCATACATTATATATTCATAATTACATATATAATGTATTTGGGTGTGTATATATACATACACACACACACGCGCGCACACACACCCGCACGCACACCATGTATATGTATATATGTATGTGTATATATATATATATATATATATGCATCACGTGATCGCATGAAATCGAATTAAACAAAATCAATCTGTTCATTAATCGTAGAAAAACAAACAGACAGTTTCGAACCCGTCCGTCTATTTTAATATAGAGGTTTTGGTTCCCTCTATAAAATGAAAATTATTTTGTACCTACTACACACTTGCCTAGACTCTCGCCACTGGATAACGTGTATCAGGATCAAAGAAACGGATTCGCCGCATTCCACGATTACACTCGGACCCTCTCTCTCCTCTCCATGCAGCTTACTCGTACTTGAGAAAGGTGTTCGACTTTTGATCACGTTGTCCTGGATGGTTCTGCCAAGCACCTTGGGATGCGTTGGGATTATTCGGGCCTGGACCACCTGTTCCAGGATTGCCTGTATTACCATCACCTCCTCCCTGATTCATCCAACTGAGAAAGCCAGAGTTTCCACTGTTACCAATACTATTGTTGCCTGAAGGTGGCTGACCAGGTGGACCAGGCTGGTTCGAATAGCCCTGATCGTTTCCCTGATTCTGCAAGTTACCGATCAGACCCCAAGATGCTTGGTTCAATGCAGCTGCGACCAAAGCAGGGTTGACTGGTAACGCGGACAGGTTCAGACCTCCCATCGCCAAAGGATTCGACATACCACCGCCGCCACCACCGCCATTATTTTGTCCGGTAATGCCCAATGCTTGGAGGTTAGGCATGTCCAAGTTGCCCCGGTTCCCTGGATTGTTCCAACCGTTTGGACCCATATTGTTACCTGAGTGGCCCATGTATCTGTTACCCTGATAGTTTCCTTGCACGTTATTCTCGACGGGACCTGGGGCGCCTCTACGCATGTTCGAATTCACTTGATTATTGAAATTCTTATTGTTGCCCTCGGACTTCGGTGCAGCGTTCGACACGTGTACCGACACTCCTTTTATTATGTGATCCTCGCCGCATAGGGACTGCGCTACCTCGGGATCTAAGAAAGTAACAAATGAAAATGCACGGAAAGGTTTTGGGATGAACACGTCCGTCACTTCGCCATATTTGGAGAAATAGTCGCGCAGATCATCGGCAGTTAGGTCTTCTGTACAGCGTCCCACGAATACCTTGCAGGGTACTTGCTGAATCATTCCCTCCTACGCACAAACGCACAATCAATCAATCATGTACAACAGATTTTCACTGATTTTTTTGTTTTTGTTTTTTTTTTTTCTTTTCTTTTCATTTTTTTCTTTTCTTTTTTCTTTCTTTTTTGTTTGTTTTTTTTTTTTTTTTTTTTTTTGTTTGTTTGTTTGTTTTTGTTTTTTAACCGATAAAACTTGCGTATAGTGCACATTGTTACCAAATTATTTACAATCGTGTTTCATATGCGAAACGAGAAAAACGGATATCGGACCAGCTAAAATTCGGTATCGGTCATTAGGTCGAACAAAGAACGTATAATGGTAAAAGTATCGGGGAGAGGAATCTGCATTAAGATCGGTTAATCTGCACTAGCAACAAGTTTTATAAAAAGTCCTTTTAACACATATGTCTAGTTATCGTTTAAAGAAAAAGGTTTTAGCTGATCAATTTACACTTTGATTTTCATGAATATATATATATATGTATATGTATATATAACACTTAAGCACTATGGCCTTTTTAAAATCCATGCACAAATTTGTACAATGTCCTTTCTCTTTTGTATAGTCGATGTAACGTTTCATGCTATGTATTACACATTATCTTCGACTGAATAAACACAATAGTTGATAAAAATGTAGACAATTACTTGAGGCTATTGCTGAATATTAAACAATTTTTTTGTTGGTATTTGCAATAGAAATCACGAATCAAGGGGAATACGTCGCTATTAAACGCAAACTATTCTTTCGCGTGATTAGACTGCGGTTGTTAACGCGTTTACAATACAGCAATACGTTTTCAAGACAAATATACATCGTTATGATCCATGAAGTGCGGGTGGGTCTCTCTATATTCAACTGAATTCGACATCGCATAAATTTATAAATATCCGCAGTCTACTCGCGACTATTCAATCGATACGAGGATTACCAGCAACTTGTCTGAAAAGACAATTTGTTCGCGAAGAGATCTGAACCAGTTAATGGCAGATCCAATACCGAAAACGGAGGAATAGTAAAGTATTTGGCATAAGGCGTAGAAAAGAATTATTTATTCCCATTGAAACGTAACTTATGTATTTACGATAGTGACAAGACTCATCAATATCTTGAAGTGTCCGAGACGTGGTGATCCCTCGATGGACGGTGTTTGTAATAACGGTCATAATAATTCTCTTTAGCCGGATATCTTGCTGTATCCGCAAACCTGGCATCCACTTCCTTGGTATCCGGTGGATATCTGACATCGGCTTCTCTATTCTCGACCGCGTATCTACCATCAGGATCCCTACCATCGATCGCGTACCTTCTGTCCATATCACGACTGTCCACCGGATATCTACAATCAGTCTCTCTACCGTCAGCCGGGATCCTATTGTCACCGTGTCTGTTGTCCGGGTACCGTACATCCAACGAATATCTACACTCCGTAGACGACGCGTATCGACCATCCGCCTCGTAATAGTTTCGGTCGTAACCGTAATTGTATCTGGTTTTCTCCGCATAATCTGGATTCTCCACGACAGGGTAGACAGCTGCACGGCCTTCGTAGTTGGCGTATCTAGCGTATTCCGTGTCGGACGGATAAGCGGGATTCGGAGGCGCTGCAGTTGTATGTTGGACCATGTAGTTTCGTGCATCGTACCCGGGATCCTCGTACGAAGGATAATTCGGTTTCTCGTACGCATTGTAATTCTGACCTTCGTACTTGTACTTGGCGTTATCGTCGTACGGATAATTGGGAGGGTACGACGGATAATGCGTGGTTTTATAATCGTACTCCGAATCGTACCTAGGTGTGTTAGCAGCCTCGGGTGTGTTTAAGTTGATATACGGTTTCGCCACAGGTACCCGTCGACTATTCGGCGTATGAACCGGTATAGGGCGGTAGCATTCATTGTGTTTGCTCGTATCATACTGACGAGCCATCATTAAGCCATCAATATTCTGCAACCAGATACACCAAGCCCTCGACAATCACATACAATTTTATCTATATAACTGTTTTAATTACACACACATATACGCACTCGCTCGTCATACTATATTACGGTTCTTTTCTTCTAAACCGTGTCACTCCACATACCAATTAAATTAGATAATAGAGACATGCCCGACATTTTTCACTCCAGTCGAGTCAGATACAGTGGTGAGGATACGGACGAATGCCCGAAACGTATCGAGTCTTGGGTAGTACAATTTCATTCCGATTAAATCGAAGAAAACTTGGCCGCCACCGATGCTGAATCATTACGATTAGATGTCGATATTTCAATACCGAATAGAATATCGCGATAGTATGCTCGACTCCGTCCTATTTTCTCCGACTTGCTTCGAAATAATTGGACTACCCGAAGGTCCGTGTACATCTCGGGACCTCGTCCGAGCCAGTTCAACGTTTTCGAACCCAACCCGACACTTTGGATACGCGACACGTTCGATTACCCGCACATCCCTGTTCAGAGAACTTTTTACGAGATAGTACCTAACGCGTGTGTCGATCGACCGTACACCTAACGCGATATTCTAAAGAATGTTTGATGTGTCCAAAAAGTTGCACGATATCGTAATCTCGATCTTCGTTCATCTACGAGCTGTACACTCTATACTCTGTACGATCACGCACGGTATCATCCTTACAACTGATTTCCTTTCCTTTTTTTTGTCTTTGCTTGGATTTACGGTGAACGTATCAGCCTGCAGAACGATACTATACTGTCGTCCTTTCATATTCATATTTATCGTTTCAATTTAATCGCGGCTATTTCAAATGTATTTCCGTTCACAAAATTCGAGCATGATAGCTTGTAACATAACAGAGAGTTATTTCGATTGCACACAATTGTCACGCAAACCATACTCGTTACAATATTCGTTATTCTTAATGGAAGAAAAAAAGAAGAAAAAAAAAATAATAATAATAATAATAATAACAATAAGTAAAAAAGTAAATAAATATGATAAATAAATGAAAATTAAATACACATTCTGCAATATTTAAGCTTTTAACGTCCAAAAATTCACTCCTATGAAAAGCACATACTTTCTGATTGTAAAATAAAAAATTTAACTTCTTTCATTTTCTCGGACTTATTTTTATCATCGAACTAACGATTATTCGTTACATAGAATATCTCAAAAACTCGCACGAAACTGGAAAATGAATTTATAAAACGACGGTTCTGCCACCGACAAATTATTCTTCGAACTGTTTTGTTCGAAAAGGTATATATATTCACGAGTAATACTCGTATCTAATCCTGATAGTGATACTCTCATAACATACTCGAAAATTTCACACTATTTAAGGACACAAACATACCATGTTATTTACAGGATCACGCAAACATACTTTCGTAAAGTATTTTCCATTGCATCATACAACATCCATGTAAACATTCATACACACTTATCACATGTTCTATATAAATTTACCACTTAAAATGACTACACATTCATCTACTTATTCCACGATATACCTTTTTAAGAGACATATGAAGATGTCATGTAAATAGATTATTAAATGAAATTAATTATTTTATAGTCTTGTGTAACGAGTTGAAATAGAAAAGAATTCATGAAGCAAAATATTATGTCCACGTTCGTGCCATAGTTAGATTTCGTCATTCTTATTACAGTATATAGGTCAACTGATGTCTTATTTAGCGTACATCTTAGATCTGTACATAACTGACTTAAATTATGTTTCGTATATGCATATCAAGCGGTATAAATAACATCGTTTTCATTGATAATATCGTATCTGTTTGCATGCCTTAAATGTTTCACTTTGTTATTATACAATATTTTGTGAATATTTCAATATATTATTGAGAAATAAATTAAAGCGACCAAATACTTTCATACCCAATGCGCACGATTTATAGAAATGTCGAATGTTTTAAATAACTATAAATCAAACGTTTGTATTTGTAAGAGAAAGATTAACAAAATTCTATGAAAAGATATGTACAGATCTATGATTTGCACACAAATATTATATATATATATATTTTTTTTTCTTTAAACCTTAAACAACTATTAAATATTTAAGAACTATCGAGAAATATTGGAGGAAACGATAAAAATTTGTTAGTAAACGTAACAATACTCTTACCTTACTGTTGGGAACTTTGACATCGCACCATCTTCCATCTATCATATGCCGCTGAGCAAGACATCTTAACTGGGATTCGTAACTTCCGAATCTAATAAATCCAAATCCTTTGCTCTGTCCAGATTTTGCATCCTTTTTTACCTATGAAAACAGATTTATATTAAGCATAAATTATTATACAATTTCTGTAACACAAAACTTGGGCAATTAAACAGAAATAACAAACTAATTACTTTGATCCAAACTTGTCTAAAATTTAAAAAATTTTTAAATAATAGGTAGAAGAAATAGCAAAGAAACATATTCTATTTGAACAATGTCCGTTTATAGTACTTTTATAGAACTCACCTGAGCCATCAGTACTTCACCGAACGTTTCGAAATATTCACGCAAGTTCTGCTCGGTGGTTTTCCATGGTAAACCAAGTACGATCAAGTCTGTGCAACGCAACTTTGTTTCCATTCTTTTAGTCTTAGCTGTGGAATTTTCCAAATTGTCATCAGATTTACGTTTGTTCTCTGAAAAGATATAAGTGTTCATGTCTACTAACTTTTTTTTTTTTTTTTTTTTTTTCATTTTACTAAAATCTTTTCTAAAATTCGTATCTTATCCACTTTATTATACAGAAATGAAATTGCAAAAAAAAAAAAAAAATAAATAAATAAATAAATGAAAAAATAAAAGAAAATACTGAAATCCAGTACAAATACTTTTGTATTAAAACTCTAAAAGAACTTGTGCATTAGTGTACATGTGTGTATGTGTGTATGATCTACGTGTGCGTACAGAATATGTAATATATATACTGTAATATTAAATTTAAGCAAAAAATTTTCATTTACATCTATGCGCATTTGTTTATACATGCATAGATGTAAACGTATTTCAATAAATCATAAACACTGGTAAAGCTATCGATAAATATTAAAAGTACCATTCCACAAAATTGACCAAAATCTAAATCTGTAAATATTAACATGTGCTTATGTTATTATAGATTATAAGTAAACTGTCTTATCTCTGCTAAGTTAAATGTTATTAATACATGAAGAAACCATGCATTTGAAAATGTAAAACCTTAGACTTTCATGTAAACAGAAGAATATATTTTTATGATTATAGAAGAGTATTTTTTTTTTTTTTGTCTTTTTAATAGTAAACGCATAAAAATACTTAACACAGAAAACACAAACACATGTACTGGACTTCAAACTATACACGAAAGAAAAGGCGCATTAAAATTGGTGAGAATTATTCAAGATCAAGTACATATAAATGGTAAAATTTCTAAACAATAATCAATGAAACGTCCTGTGTACCGCTTTACGTGAAGATAAAAATAGAATACCGAATTCGCATCGTGCAAAAAAAGAGGAAGCGAGAAGACAAAAAAATTGAAACCGCATTGAAACACATGTAATATAGACAGACGCTTCGGGATCAGAGTAACTTACTTTAAATTTACGTGAATCGATATGCAATAATACACTGTACTTGATCTTATCGGGACGTTAATATTTTAGGGATGAAAGCATACGATCTGCAATAAAATATGCACCTTTTGGAAAAACACAAAAGTAAATCGCCTTGCCCCATCCATTTTCAGGCGGATGAAGACGTCCGTCAACGAGACGAATGCCGCGCATCGTCCGAGATTCTGGGTTGCGATATTTGAGGCCACACGTTCCGGGAAACTGGGCGGTTACGGTAGTCAATAAAAGTGTACTATCATCTTCCGTTGGCAATTCTATCGGCTCGTCGCCTTCGTCTTCCGCAACTTGAATATACGACGACATTTTTCTTCCAAGCGTACGGTCTTCCAAACGAACTTTTCTTCCCAAAAGGAGAATAAAAATCGTACAACACAACAAACACACACGCTCGGTCTCGCAATCAGTCACGCAACACCGCACCTCTTTCTCCTCTCTCAAAGCATCAGTGCTGCCAACTGTTTTCTCCCGGAACTCTTCGAGCTTTCTAATATGTCTGGAAAATTCCACTCGATTTCCGTTCAAAAGATATCCTTTTCGAAAAAGAAATGACATGTTTAATACAATTAAATAAATTAACACAGATTCTTCATTTTTCAAACGTCAATAATACATATTTACCAATTAATTGAGATTATTTTTATATATTTAAATCATATTTATGATTAATACTGAAGTCAAATGAATTACTTGTTTACCTATTTCTTGTGTAACATTGAAAGTTTTCACGCATGCAAAATATTTATAATAAAATATAAAAAATAGAGCGAAAACAATAGTAAAATTTAACAAATTTTACATAATTTGTTTGAAATGCTTCAGTACGACAAAATATGGAACTATCTTTGGCGCGAAATTGAACATAGCAGAAACGTATTCTATAAAAAATATCTTACTTATTCGAAAAAATATATTTTCTTCAAAAAATACAAATCATGTATTTTAAATTATATACATCGGTACATCAAAAATGTATTGTATTACATTTCATTAAAATAAATAATATAATAAATAGTAATATATTTTATATTAAGTGAGCCTCTGTGGTTTTTTCGTTTCGATAAAATAGAAAGAAACTAAGTTGAAATGCGGATAGTACACAGCCTAGAAAGTTTGGTATTTGTATAAAACGATCATTAAGAAGGCAACCATATGCGAACCATTGAGCAGAAACTATTAAAGAAGCCATTATAATAGGAAAAGGTAAACTTTCTGTACTTTTAACCTTTATTACGTGTGCCTAGAAAATATTATGTGCAATTAATTTTAGTATGATCGCTGATTTAGGCATTTAAAATTGAAAAAAAGTTAGAAACTTACCACCATCATTAAAGGAGATGCAAAAAATAATACTGTTACCGTGCAGCTAAGAAAGCCAACGTATCTTGCAGTTAGCGTTTTATCTTCTTCATAAAAACTGTAAAAATATACAGCTCCAAGAAAACAAGTTGCTACAATCGCCTGTTTAATAATTTTAAATTTCTTTACGCTATATAAAATGAACACGTAAATATAAGATGCTTGAAGAATTGCTCCAAATACGTTTACTAATAACACAAATCGATCTGAAATGAGCATACCATATCTCAACCATAAAATGCACCTGTAATAGATATAAGAAATAGGTATAAGAAATTAATGATTATCAATTTTTGTTTACAAACTGATGCAATAATTATAATAATAAACATTAACAATAGATATATAAAATATGACTTTTATCAAAACTAATTAGAATATAAATAACACATTTACAATAGCCAGAGAAATTTTCATTACCTATAATATAACACTTACGATGTATAACATGTTACAAACGCCAAAGCTGAACTATTTCCTGTCGTTCCATTTTTAATGATCTTCCTGCATATTAGCCTAAAAAAAATTGTACAGTTTTTTAATTGTATAACAAAAATTAATTCTGTTTAACTAATGTAAGTATATTAATGTCAAATAAATTCTATTTTACTTATTTTATATATACTTTGAACAGTATTTTAAATACTATTTGTACAATGTACTGACTATAATAGTGTAAATATGTAACAGATCCTCTAAATATCTCGTATAAAATTTAAATTTTTACTTACACGCCAGCTAAAAATTGCAAAACTGTACAAATTGAAGCTGTAATAGCCAGTGCATCTTTAATCCCCGTTGAAAGCATGATTTAAAATGTACATAACACTGTCGTATACGAACATCCGCAATGGAAGTTTATAACCTCATCAATAAAAACTTCTACAGTTTTATTTAGGAAAATAAGAGTACAATCGAAAACTTTACTAGTGGGAATTAATAAGTGATGTTTTCAACGAGGCATAACTCGCACGATAGAAATTTGCGAATTTCATTAGGTCACAACTGTTAAATACGATATATCAATTACAACATCGCTTCTAAATATTATTTATATAAAACAGTTGCTTTGTATTTGTTAAATGAAACTTGAAAACATTTTTAACGATCGTATGCAAAAAAGAGTTGTTAAACATGATCCTGTCTAAATAAATAATTTTAATTTAGTTCAAAAGTGATTTCTGTACGTTTATGAATTAAATAACTCGTTCGTACAAACAAATATATTTAAGTACATATCTGTATATTCTGATAACTGCATATATTTCTTTAAATTTCAGAAAACATTTTATTATAACCTAACCTTGTTAGATAGAAATATGTTAAGAGTTACATTTTGTTTGTTTACTTACTTTACGAATAAAAATTTTAATTGTATTAATTTAAGATATTATATGCGAACAAAACAAGTATGTAATAAAGTAAACAAAAATGTAGAAAATTGGAAAGAAGAACTTAAAAATACCATGCAAATATTTCCAAATTTTGTTACTATAGAAGAAGAAAATTCATTAATGAAAGAAATTGAACCTTGTATAAAAAGACTCAGATATGAACAATCTCATTGGGATGATGTTAGTATAACATAAATGAACATTTGAATTATGTTATGATAATTATCTGTTTTATTTAATCGTTGTAGGCAATACATGCTTACAGAGAAACAGAGCAAAGTAAATGGAATGAAGATAATCTAAAAATAATAAACAAAATTCGTGAAAAAGCATTTCCAGAAGGGATGTCTCAAATCCCATTAATACATATTTTGGACTTAGCACCGGAAGGATGGATAAAACCCCACATTGACAGTACAAGGGTATCTACTCTCATTATTGGCTTTCAATCGGAAAGAAATATTAATATTTGATTAATTTTTTATTACAGTTCTGCGGAGAGATAATTGCTGGTTTAAGTTTATTAAGCGATAGTGTGATGAGATTAACACTGGTTGGAAGTGAAACATTATACAAACAAGATTTTTTGCTACCACGAAGATCTCTGTACATAATGAGGTACGTAAATTTTACCTTTAATCTTTTTTCCACTGAAAATTGCTATTTTACAGTGGGACAGCTAGATATAACTACAAACATGAAATTTTAAAGAACGAAGAATCATATTTTGAAGGACAGCATGTACCAAAAATTAGACGCGTTTCAGTAATATGTAGAAGTCAACCAAACTTTGATACTTAGCACTCTAAATTTATATAGAAGAATATTGTATAAATGTACATTACAAATAAGATTCAGTATTTCTGTTGACTATGACACAGTTGATTCAGAAAAATTTAGTATAAATAGCAGTATAAATACATAATGTATATTTAGTATAAATGTATAATGATTAATTGAAAAAATCAGAGATCGCAACAAAATGTATACTTGAAGCCCTAACATTGTAGAGTATATTATTCAAATGCATAATACCGAAAATAAATACAAAACCCTAAAATATTATAAAGACACACACACACACACACACACACAGTCGTGGTATCTCTTCTTGCATTACGAGCTTGTGTAAGAGATAATAAGCGACGTCGCAGTATCCGTCATATATCTGTTACACGTTTGCGAACATAGATTTCTATGTAAGAAAAAGTCTTATTGGTAAGGCGCAACCGGTATTTATGACCGGTACACGCACGTTTGGAATAGGAACTATTTATAGAAATCGAGGGCTCTTCGAATATTAGCGGGAAAACTGAACTCTATGGCGTACGCCATCTAGTAGCGATGAGCGTTGAAGTGAACCGCCATAATCGTGTAGGGTACAACTGGCCTTTACGTTGGTACACAGTTTTGTTTCCCATTTTGTTATTGTATAATTTTATGTCGTTTGCGCGCGAAATGGTCAATGTGGCATCGATTGTTGAACATTTTGATATTCTTTGCATTATAATAGTACAAAAACGAAATTAATATGGAGGTATGACATAATTTGTGACAAATATAACAATAAAGTATTATCTATTTTACTTATCATTTTTGTACAATATTGTAATTTCTGATTTCTAATTTTTGCGCTTTATGATGATATTATAAAGTCTCAGTGTTACAATTTTATTACAGAAAACACGCAGCACAGAAATCCTTAAGGAAAGAAAACCATTTGAAAATAAACGCAAAAATACTATCTGTGATATTGCTGAAAGTAATGCACAAAATGAGATAGCATGTAAGAAAAGAAAGATAGCAGAGGATCATAGTCTTAAGAGAACTGAGATTCTAGAGAACAGTAATAAGGAAAACATGAGTGTAGATATATCAAAAAATGTGTTAGACAATTTAAATGGAAAAGAACAATTACATAATGTAAAATCGGTTGAAAGTAATATTATACCACCTATAAACTTAGATTCTATAAAAGAATGTAAGTCAGATGTTAAAAAAGAATTGGGCAGACTTAGTAATAATGTATTTGAACAATCTGAAGAAATCAGAGGATCAAATTGTGATTTAATATCATTTAGTTTAGACGAATGTTTTGAGGAAGAATGGTTTATAGATAAACAGATAAATTTGAATTCTTTACAACGATGCAAGATAATCGATACGAAAAAGGAATGTAGTTATGTATTATTGACTGTAACAAATTTTGAATTTGAAATGTCTAGTACAATCGTTAAATGTTCAGGCTTTTGGTAAGAAATTGTATATTGTTCTTAGTTCGATATGATTTTAATAATTTTAATGGAATATTTTTAATTCATATTTAGGAAAGATGTAAAAGTAGAAATAAATGATATTATTGCCGTTGAAGCAAGAAAAGAAAACGAATATTGGGTTGTAGACAATAATAGCGGTTACATTGTTATTCATCCAGATCTATTAATATCTGGGACAACAATAGTCAGTGGTCTATTTTGTAGTAGAAAAGCAGTTTTAGCCGAAAAATTTCGGAAAATAGAATCTCTTCCTTACTTCAAGGGCGATCAAACTGCAGTTATTATTGGATGTTTAGCTCATCAATTGCTACAGAAAGTAATCAGTTATATTATAAATATAATTAACGTTTTGATTCGTCTGAATATGTCTAACAATATTTTATACATTGTTAATGTTACAGGCAGTACTCCAAGACATTCATAAGCTTTCAGACATTACCGAATTACTAAATTGTATACTGGAGTCCAAAGAAACAATAAATATGCTTTATGCAGCAGGAGTTCCATTCGATACATGTAAAGAAGAAATGCTTTCATTTGTACCAAAAATATTTAAATTCGTCCAACACTATCTAAAAAGTGGGTAAAATAAATAGTTTGAAGATAATGAACGATTATCATCAACTAAGAAGCAACAATATTTTTAGGTAACAAACAAGAAGAAATAAGTAATATAAAAGATAATTTTCAAGGAAGAATCACTCGTATACATGACATAGAGGAAAATATTTGGTTACCTAAGTTGGGTATAAAAGGTAAAGTAGATATTACGGCAGAAGTTCAAATGAATTCCAGACGAAAAATTGTGCCCATTGAAATTAAAACAGGGAAGCCATCATTTTCTTTAGAACATAAAGGTCAAATTATCCTGTATATTATGATGATGGCTCTTACTGGTCAAGATACAGATACAGGATTGTTATTGTATCTCCGGTAATTCACTCTTACATTGTACAAAATTATATTGAAAAGTTTATTACATTAGTACTTCTAATTGTAGAGAGAATAGTATGCAAATAATTAATAGTGGACATCCTGAAAGAAGAGATTTGATACTGCTAAGAAACGTCTTAGCCAATTATTTTGCTAAGCCAGTTGGGACATATTCGAATTCAATTTCCGACTTACAGTGGCAAACATTAAATTTACCGGAACCAATTAACCATCATAGTGCCTGTTCCAAATGCCCTTACAACGCATTATGTTGCACCTATTTAAGAAAAGACACTGAATTGCAATTATCAGAATCTCATCCATTAATGAAACTCAGCAAACAAATTTTAGATAAATTTAAGCCTTCACACATTAATTATGTTTTACAATGGATATCATTGTTACAAATGGAGCAAACTGCACAATCTAATGATAATCCAATGGTACATTTATGGACCCTAAGTCCAGATAAAAGGTAAAATTTGATAACTATTTTTAGAAATTTATTATATATTTGTTTATTAATGGATACATATCCTTTCTTCTTAGAGAAATGAAGAAAGCTTGTATTTGTAATTTGAAAATAATAGGAAAGGTAAAAGAATACAATTCTAAATATCAGCACACGTTTATTCGCGAAAGTTCAAACATAGAAGGAGTGGAGAATAATATTCCTTGTATGGAATTTACAGAAAATGAATATGTGTTGGTCAGCACGAATACGCGAATAAACATATCGGCTGGATTTATAACGCACATAAGTAAAAATTCTGTAATTGTTATGCTTGATAGGTATGTGAGAATATTAACTTATATTTGATTTAAACAATATTATAAAATATTCATTAATTCCAGGGATATCACTAAATATAACAGTAACGAATCATTTCATATTGACAAATATTCATCTTCTAATCTGTTCTCTTTAAATCTTGCAAATGTGGGTGGGTTAATGGGTGACGATGAAATTTGTGCGAAGTTACGGGATATTGTAATAGATAGGTTTGTTTAACTTTTCATACAACTGCATTGTTATTATATTTCGTTCAGGGTCTCAATTAATTTTATGTTTGAAACAGAAAACCAGCGACATTCGATAAAGGAGTACCACAGTCTATTATATGCAGAAATTCTAAAATATTACACGGTCTGAACGAAGATCAGCAAAGAGCAGTTTTAAAAGTACTTACCGCTAATAATTATATGTTGATTAAAGGGATGCCAGGTACAGGGAAGACACAAACGCTGGTTGCTTTGATAGAACTATTACACGAGATAGGGAAATCAGTTTTGATTACGTCTCATACAAATAGTGCAGTGGATAATATCTTATTAAAATTATTGGATAAGAATATTGAGTTTTTACGATTGGGGTCGTCATCGATTCATCCATCATTGAAATCTAACAGTGAAAGACATGCAACTGCTAAATGTTGCACCCTTCAGGATTTAGAAACTGCATACTCGAAAGTATAAAATATTTTCATTTCATCTTCAATTTTTAACAGGAACATTTTTGGAAATTTGTTTGTAATCTATCAAAATAATCTTAATCGTTTCAGAACATTATTGGTGTAACTTGTTATGGTGCTCATCATGCACTTCTCGGAAAACGTATATTCGACGTATGTGTCGTAGATGAAAGTGCTCAGACAATGCAGCCAACTATATTACGACCATTGTACAATGCCCGAAAATTTGTTCTTGTAGGAGATCCTGATCAATTACCCCCTATAGTTAAGAGTAACCAAGCCAGGTACATATGAATAATTCTTACAAAATAAAATTATGTATTTTCTGACATCCTTTTTCACAGAAAACTTGGCGCAGATGAATCCTTATTTGTTAGATTGGATAGTGAAAATAATACTGTTATTTTAACAGAACAATATAGGATGAACAAATATATAATGAACTTAGCGAATAAATTAACATATAACGATCGATTAAAAGCTGGAAATAAGTCGATAGAAAATGCTGTTTTTAATGCAGGTCGTAATGAAGTGAGTGTAGATGTTTCGATACTGTTCAATATAAATTTAGTTTATCCGTAAAATGTAATATTATTTTAGAATTTAATGAAATATCAAAATTGGATACAGAAAGTACTATCGCAGAATATAAGTGACTCTGTAATTCTAATAGATACGGGATGTACCAATACACTAAAAGACGCTCATAAATTTCTTGATAAATATCCAGAAAGCGACCAAACATATTCAAATGTTTTAGAAGTAGCTATATTATCTAAATTGGTACAAACTCTAACGGAGGTAATATTTGTTACTGTCGATATATCATTAAATATCAGAATAGGTATTTCAAAATATTTCATTGTGTAGATGCATGTGAACCCGAACAATATTGGAATTATTACACCATACAGGGCGCAAGTAAATTTAGCAAAGAAAATTATTCAGGAAAATGTTGAAATCAATACTGTTGATCAATACCAGGGTCGAGATAAAGAAATTATATTTTACTCTTGTGCGAGAAGTTTAGTTAAAAATAATAATATGAAAGAGGTACTTCGCTTCGTTTTATCGGTCAGATTAATTAAATTGGATTTGGTTGAGTGGTCATTGAATTTTAATTATTTTTATGTAGGATCTTGAAGTGCTGGGAGATCATCGAAGATTAACAGTAGCAGTAACCAGGGCAAAGTGTAAGTTGATCATTATAGCCGATAAATGTACATTATCGCAATATTCAGCATTTAAAAAATTGTTTGAATTGATAGAAGATGAAAATGTTATAGATTTAAATGATAAGTATGAAGATTTCTCATGGCAGAGTATTATATCTTTATTATAGTTATGTAAAAGATTTTATTAATTTATAGAATTTATTATACGAGTAAACAAAAATATTTTTATGTTAGTGATAAAATAGGTATGCAAATAGATTGATCAAAACAAGTACGTAATAATTTGTTTTTATTTAGAATTACTTGTTTCGTGTGATTTATATATGTTATTTATTATGATATAATCCATTTTATCTGAATAGAATAAAATTTGAAATGAACAGATAAACATTCGAATCGCAGTTATATGATGTATTATGGTGCAACGTAATTTTCATTTGGATATGGACAATCGTAGAGGGATCTAGATTTATTATATGTATATATAAAACATGATATTATATATATATATATATATATATATATATATATATATATATATATATATATATATATATATGTATGTGTGTGTGTGCGCGTGTGTGTGTGTGTGTGTGTGTATATATATAATTAATTGTAAGCTTGAAAATTTCCAAATTTTTGAACTTCTAAATTCGAAAATTTACCATTTAAATTGTCTAAAAACGAGTGATAGGTGTTTTTTCTTACGGCAACATTTTCTTTATGGAAACCTACCATGCCGACATTTATACATCGATATACATCAGAAACTTTTACATCATTCTTTATATCTATTTTTTGCATGAAATTTTAAACAATCAGTATAATTAAACAGGTACACTTTGCATTTATCTCAGTAACTAATCAAACAAATTATTATCGTCAATTCAAGATAAATATATTGATGCCATTTTGTTGCCAACCTACTGTTACAGGAACGTATCGAGTGTTGTCGTTGTTCGATTGATATTTTCTCTTATTTTTGTTACCTGTGTATCTTTAAGGACATCGCATTATACGTATTTATAAATTTTGTATAAATATTTCGTTATCTGATGAAAGTAAATCATGAGAGTTGTTAAGCTATTATCTTTCCGATCTGTATCTACAAAAAATACCTTCCGAAGCCGGTATTTAACCTACATGTTTGACGTATTTAAATTGTTACTTCATAACGAAATACTTGTTTATAAAAAAAGAAATAATGTTATCATGATTTTAGGATAAATGAACCACTGAATCAGTTGGCTAAACCTACTACTATAAAAAAATCAACTGTAGATCTTGCGACAGTAGACCTTCATTCAAAATTAAGTAACAAATGGTGGGATATTAAGGGCGAAATGCGTGCTTTGCACGCATTAAATCCTCTTAGGGTACAGTTCGTACGAGATGGTTTAGCCAATACTGGTATTAACATTGAAAGTCCATATTTACCCTTGGAAGGAATTAAAATCTTAGATGTTGGTTGCGGTGGAGGATTATTATCCGAGCCATTAGCAAGAATTGGAGCAGAAGTAACTGGGATTGATGCATCTTCGGAACTCATAACAGTTGCAAAAGAACATGCCACATTAGATTCTAATTTAAGTGGAAGGTTAAACTATATTCAAACTGTTATTGAAGATTTTGCTTCGACTAATAGTAAGGTGTACGATGCTGTAATAGCTTCAGAAGTTGTAGAACATGTGAATGAGAAGGAATTGTTTTTAAAGGTATGTTGTTATTATGTAAATAACAAAAATATTGAACATGTTATAACAGGACCTATTTGTTCTTTGTAGTGTTGTATAAGTACTTTAAAACCCGGTGGTTCTATATTTCTTACAACATTAAATAAAACTTTGCCTTCTTGGCTTGGTGGAATTGTCGCAGCCGAATATGTTTTAAAATTAGTACCAAAAGGAACTCATGATTGGAATAAATTCATTTCTCCAACTGAAATGCAACGTTTATTAGAAACATGTAAAAATTTGTTGTTAATAATAGTATTGACACACTTATTTCGTTCAAAGTTTTCATTAATGTATAAATTTAATTCTTTTTACAGATGGTTGTAAAACAAAATTAATTCATGGAATGTTTTATAATCCTTTAAAAAATGAGTGGTCTTGGGTGGCATCAAGAGCAATAAATTATGCAATTCATGCAGTAAAAAGGAAAGAATAATAATAATAACCATTGTATTTTCTGTGCACTGTGATAGTTTATTATATTTATAATACGAAAATTTGAATTATAATATTTAACTTTGCTACTAAAAGACTGATGTGATAATTGAAGCTACATAGGTGAAAAAAGTACACATAAATATTAAAGGAGGTATCAAATTTGCAAAGGGGTATAAGTTATTCGATCGATTTAATAATTTAAAATACAGAAAACATGTGACTTAAACAAAATTTATTGTTTTCATTTTTACAGTGTATTTATGATACATGGTACACTTACATGCATTTTTCATAATAGAAAATTATTTTATGCATGTTTGTTTTAGCTTAACTATTATTTTATTTTTCTCGATTAAACAATTTCCGAAGACACGAAACGAACGAATCGCTTAACTAGAATGTCAAAGAAAAGATATAATTAAAAGTTTATTTCGTTTGATAACTTGACACATCTATTTAGCTTGGGCAAAACCAACACGGTTATTTCCCATATCGAATTCGGTATAATAACGGCCGATGAATACATCTCCCAAGATCCATAGTGGACCATTTGGAGGAGGAACGTCCATTCCCATAAATCCACTTATGCAAACAGTTTTTCCAAGTTGTGTAACCTGTTTCAAAGCAAAACATTATTTTATGGTATAACAATCAATTAAAACTGTGAGAGATTTATTCAAGATGCGGTATATTTTACCTTAAGAACGTAGTCTTCGCCAGTTAGAGGGAAAGAGCGGCCACCGAGTACAAATGTAATTGTAGGCAAATTAGGAATTTGATCACACTCCACCTATATACAATAATTACGTGATTTTATGAATATTCGCATAACAGAGGTAAATAGTTCATCATAATACCATTGCTTCTCCAGCTGCAATAGGGATAGCACCAATTTTCTTGTTGAGCAGTTCAATTTCTTTTACCGGTCCAGCGATCAAAGAGGTGCCCGTATCTGCAATAGCCTCGCATCCTGTCTCACAAACTTTAACGTCCGAACCTACTTCAACTCTAAAAATTTAAACGAGAATATGAAACATTTGTTTCATAAAAGAAACGTGCGCAAAAGTATACTAATACCTGTCCATTGCAAATTGCCAGTAACCTTTCTTATCTACAGGAACATAAACAAATGGACCAACATAATGATTTGGATCTGAGCCACCAAGTATCATTTCTCCACCAAATTCTGCGTTAGGATCTCTATATCGTTAAATTTATATTATTTTTAGTTTCTTTTTAATAAGACATTTTCAATCGATTTGAACGGATATTCACCTGTTCAAATAGAAACTAAACACAGGTTGTGAAACTAATCCTTGCTTGACCATGTTGTAGAAAACAGGTGTTACACCGTCAACAGCAATTCTAGAGTATGCCATTCCCATAATACCGTCAAATTTAGCGGCGACAAATGCTAGGCCGGGTTCGCTCATCGCCTCGGCAAACGTTTGATCGTTAACTTTAATACCAGCAACCTGTATGTAACATATAATCGCTATTAATAAATTTCTTGTATTCTTTTAATAATCTTTATAAAGGAATTTATTATGGGTAGAGAATCGATATAAAGAAATGTATGAATAATCATAAGATATTGAAAGTATGCATTATCATTTTAGTATTCGTAAATACTTACGTCTACAATATCGGTAGAGAGATAGCCAGAGAGACTACCAGAACCATAACGAATATTAAAGTCGGTACCGTTCTTCTTATATGTGGACGATTTGGTGCTATCATATTTATGATGCAGTTCTAAAAGAATAATCGAAATATATTTATTTCGACACAGAATATAGTCAAACTAAAACGTGTATGTTTGAAAATTATTTTTTTAATTTCTTTCTCTTTGGAATGTTTTGTTTCCATTGTCGTTATCGTGATAACGTGGCGGAAACAAAAACATCTTATCCATAACGCACTACTTTGCGAGATATAACCTTGAAAATTATATTTAAAAACATGAAATGGTACGAAATTTTAAAACAGAATAACATTAACGATCGAAAAAAAGGACATAGTTACATGGTCATAATCAATCTTGAAAATAAAAATTTCTACTTTATAGATTAGCTACCTGTATCTTGTCATTAGTTAATAAGATATCATATGGCAAAGGTCATTTAAATCTTGCAAGTCAATAATTGATACAACAATTGTGTATGAAATTTTGATGTAGCGAATACAATATTTATAAATTCAACGCATAGATATATCGAAAGGTTCATAATTTTTAAGAGAGTACTCACTGCACGCAATATTAGTCAAATGACATTTTTTAGAAGGAACCCAAAGATTCGAAGAACCTGTATCAAAGATTACTCTAAACTCCTGAGGTGGAGTTCCAATACTGATGACACCATAATATTGGGCATCGAGGTAATTAGAAAGAGGTTCAGGTTGGATAACATCTCCTTGTACTATGTGTGTTTGCATCAAGTCTGTATCATATTCCTTCAATTGTCGCCGTACACTGTCTATTTTATGCAATTTAATCCTAAAAATAAGAAAAATTAGCGCTCGTTTGTTTCAATTACAGTTCCACATAATTTCAAAGAACAATTTATATATTCTATGGTATCCCATCAATGAAAGCAGTAAAACAGACAATAGTTATATATACCAATTACAAAAATGAACGATCATCATTGTTCAAGTTGTAATATGTATTTACCTTCGGAGTTCTGCATTTGCTGCGACTAAGACGCATAAAAATGCGACGATACGAAACATTTTTAACAAACTTCCCAATTTACTTTTAAACAAAAAATTTTATAACATTCTATTAGAAGCAATACGAGAAAAAGAACTTCCTTCCCGATATGTATTAATTAACGCCACTGTCGTATACAAAACTGATGCAGTTTGGAGCAAGAGCCTTTCTAATAAAGCTTTCCTCGGTGTTGTTAAAATTCGCTGCGCATGCGCAATTGTGTCACGCATACCCGTATCAACGTGTTACGATAACGGTACTTGAAATGAATCAGATAACAAGATAAATTATAATTAACTAATTAATATTACCAACAATCTTAGAAATAGCAATAATGGTGATAAATATCTTTTACTAGAAATGTTTATATTGATTATATAAAATATAAATTAAAAAAAGAGATACAAGAATGTCGAATTTATGGAAGGTAAGTACGGCACCGTTATCGAAGTCAGCTGATCGAATTTTAACGTTTGCATATTCTACTTTTACACATATAAATATACATGTAACACTTGTATGCGTACAAATAGTTAATATTTTGTCAGTGAATGCATTAGGTGTAGTGTAATACAATTCTGTATTATGAACAATTGTTAAATTGGATAAAAATAACTTAAATTTTACAACCGGAATATTATAATTTTAATAAACTTATGTTTGTTTAAGATTGAATAGTTTACGTGAATGGAATTCAGTTTATTTCAATTTATTTTATTTGAATTCATAAAAACAGATAATAGTACTTTTACATACTTGTATACATCTTTGAAAATATTTCTATGTTTATTACATCGGGTACACGAAACGGCATGCAATATGTATAATCTATCGAAACTAAAGTACTTGATTTTAATATATATATATAGATTTAAGTTACATAATTAATTTTCAATGACAATCATGTTAAAAAATGTACATCTGTAAAGTAAATACAAAAAAACAAGCGCATAATTCGAGTTCCCAACCGAAATTTTGTATTGATTACTCGAATTTATGTTTACGCGGGTTGCTAGCAGCAAGGTATTCTGGGTTGATAGAAGACCGTGATAGAAGACCCTAATCGTAAGCCAATCAGCGTGCAGTATTATAGTACGGACACTTCAGTCTTGAACTCGATCGAGGAACAGTCGCTGTCGGCTTGAGCGAGTAAAAATTTTTGTGTTAAGCAGTTCACATAGAAAAAGATAAATACACCTAACTATCAGGCTAAAAATTAACGATTCTTTTCCTCTGTACCCGTTGGTGAGACTGTTATTTTGAAAGGTACATCGAACGTTATTTAATCAGATGCGCTTTTTCCATTTCAACCGGGAACGTAGCTTATGTCAAATTCAGTTTGGATTTCTGATATTTTCATTTTTATAAGTTTGGAAAAACTTTCGAATGAACGTCGTTTACTCAACCTGCTTTTGGTGATTGCGTGCGAACGAATTATTATTTTGATCATCGCATATCGACAAAACATTATCCTCCCGCGTTTCGTCTCCGCTCTCTATCCTGATTATTTATATCATATTTATTAGATACATCTGATCTTCTTTATGGCTTATTATTCCTAACTCCATGTATTATCATGCCGGCACATGACATATATGCTACTGTCAAAATTGCGCGTATTCCTTATTTAAGGTTTAATTTCCTTTTAATTATTACTTCTTGTTTTCTTTTGTGCAAAAAACAAATGTAGATTGTCATTGATAACTTATTTTCTTTTTTGCAAGTGGTAGATTGATAGAGTATAATGTTATTACCGTACATGCAAGAATTACTATTCACTTTTTTTCTCCATTCCAGAGTCACAAAAATGACAGACAGAAAAGCTGTAATAAAAAATGCTGACATGTCTGAGGATATGCAGCAGGATGCCGTTGATTGTGCAACGCAAGCTCTTGAAAAATATAACATAGAAAAGGTACGTTAGAAAATATATTTGATATTGTACCAGATATCATGTGTATGATGCTGAAAATGGTACACGTATCTGGATTTGTCTTTAATATATGTTTTATTATCAATGTAATTAATGTAACGATTACGATAATTTGAAAGTTAGGAAAAGTACCGATGTTAAATTAAACGATGTCTTTTCTTATTTCAGGATATTGCAGCCTTCATTAAAAAAGAATTTGATAAAAAGTATAATCCAACCTGGCATTGCATCGTAGGACGTAACTTTGGAAGTTATGTGACACACGAAACAAGACATTTTATCTACTTTTACCTGGGTCAGGTAGCAATTCTTCTCTTCAAAAGTGGATAAATTGGATTCTATTTTGCATTTACCATCCTTTCTTCCTCCCTTCACACATGCTACATGGAATACTTTAAATCACACCAGCATCTGTAAGAGAAATTACAATTCTGTGTACAATGGAAGTTTGTTTTTTCAAACAGTATGCACTCCCAGTTAAAAACATAAAATTATGCATTATTATTGATACTATTGTCTTTGCTGTTCTTTAATCTTGGGAGACGAGACAATGATGAAAATTATGTAGAAAATATAAAAGGGCAGGGAGGTGACTAAATGAGGAAAAAAATGAAGAAAAAAAAAAAAAAAAAAAAAAACTAATTGACATACAATTTTACATGTTAAAATTGTGTATGCCAGAAAGTTTGTTGTGTTCTTGTTTTATATTAGGTATATATAATGCGCGGTTAAGTTCAATACTGGCGATTTAAAATTAATAAATTTTTTAGTGTTTATTACACTAAGTGCACCGAAGTAATGTAACTTCGTACAAATTCATGTATGATTTTTATTATTTCACTATGCTTGAAGAAACTGTATCTAATAGTCGTCAATAATGAATGAAAACCAAACTTTGATTGATCATTCGATCATTATTTTGTTGTATTTGTAAATTGTCCCTTCATTCTGTGATGCTGTGTAGGAGTTTATCGAATTTAATTTGTTTAAATTCGAGTATTTCTCGGAATTCTTGGGTCAGAGGCTGATAAAAGGCTTAATATTATCGATTCATCGTATTAATCATGCATTTGAATGTAATAACTCTACTCAAATTAACACGGTATTGAGTACAATATTGCATAATACTTGAATCAAATGATTATCGTAATTTTACAATTTTTTACATTGTGCACACAAAATTTTGTAGACATTATCTTAAGGCAATACACATTTAGGGAATTTTTTCCCTTTATTTTTTGTTTTTCGAAGATCCGTTTGTTCTACTCATCCAAATCTATCCTTTGTATAACATCGATTATCCCAATATTATGATACTTATATATGTATATATATATTCATGCACACATATGTATACATATATAAAATAAATGTAGATTATAGATGTATATTATGCTATTTATATATAGTGCAATCTTAAAACGATTTTTCATGCAGTATTTGATTATCAGAACGTTGCTACATTGTTCAAATTTTAGACTGAATATTAAATCATTGTCACAAGTATAACTTGCATGGTTCTTTTATAAGATTTCACAAGTTAATTTTGTAACACGAATATTATAAGAATTAACAAAAATTTATCAGTAATATTAAAGCAACATATAAAACAGCAGAACAAAAGAAAGAGAGGAAAAACGAAAAATTCATGGTCTTCAATTATGTTCGATTCGACTTGATAAGTTATTGTTTAATCAATATTTGGTGTACGTATTCTCTTTCACCTGTTGACGCACATAAACAAATTAAAAAAATGTTCTTGCTGCATCTGTGAGAAAACAAAAATAAAAGTGAGATGAAAACTGACACTATTTAAGGGTTGAGGTTTGTTAAATAGTAAAATTAAGATTCAGTACAATATTATGAAATAAAGTATGCTCAGAAATCAATATAATACTGATGAGTAATGAATTCCTACGAGATTTAAAATATATGAAATGTATTAGCCAGCACGGAGGAAGTTTACACAGAACCAGTCCCAAGTTTTCTCACGTCGAAATTGCGGTCCTATTCGCACGATGGAAATAAAATTCACTTCTGAAAAATGCGAGAAAAGACTTGCTAATTTATGAAGATATAAATCGTACATTAAGTTTGAAAATATATTTAAAAAAGTTTAACGAAACAATGTGATCTTATGTCGCGATTTCTTCTTAATAAAAAATGATCAATGATCCTTAAACTGTGCTCAGTTTCATGTATTTCCTTATTGCTACCATGAAACTTAAAATACTGAACCGATCCTGCACTTAACTAATTAATTCAGTATTAATTAGTATTTAATGCAACTATCAAGTAAAATGATATACATAAACAGTATTTTATGTATATTCGTAATTGTGCAACAATTACTGCTTATTGTTGTATTCAATTATAGTAAAGAAATTTAATGTACGATTTGAATTACATTAAAAGTTGAAGGTAGACCTAAATAGCCGTTTGATGCTTTGTGATAATTGAATTTCGATTTCAAAAATTATTCGCAACAATTGCGGATACATATATTGAAGCGTGTATCGAAGAACTTTATAATGTTGAAAGAGGGGATAATTGTGGCACGTATACGCTGTACGGTTGTCAAGACAACAAATTTTGATAACAGAAGAGGTAGCGAGCTGATTGTATAAATTTTATCATCGGACAGCGAGAATTTACGGAAAAATTATGAAAGAAAACACTAAGTTCCTTGTAACAGAACTGAACAAATTACTGGATCGTAATTACAGCGTAATCTATTTTAATTCCTTAAATCCTGAGGAACTATTGCAAGTAAGGGATGTTTCGTTTTCTCTTTTACCAAGTTTCGGCTGAATCAAGTTTCTTAATTTATGTTCTGTGATATTTCTGGCCGAATAAGATTATGGAGGATACTTCTGTTCATATGATAATCACGTTACAGGTTTTGAAAGAGGTGTTGATTAAGATACAAGATCAAAATGATACGAATGTTGATGTTAGAAATGGAAGCCCCGAAGAAACTGCTATTTACATTTTGTCGATTCTTCGGATACTTAATTATCAGCCAGAAATAGATCCTGCAGCTTTTAGGCAAGAATCTTTTTATTTATTTACTTGAAAAAAACTATTCTCCTAATTATCATAATATGAATTTTATTTGTGGTTTCCTGTAGGCAAGGTCTTATTCGAGGCGATCCCGATATGATTCATCCCATCTTGACTTGGCTTTTATCTCATTTGGACATTGTTAGGAAAAGAGCTTATTTATCTCGTTTTCTAGTAAAGGTATACTCTTATATTTCATTTCTATTGGCGTTTTTAATATCCTTAACAGTGGCTGACTTCGATATCGTTAATTAGATAGAGGTACCCGACGAGTATTTAAACGACCCAGAAGTCTCCTCTTTGTATGATCAGTATACAGCTTCAATCAATAGATTCAAAACCGTTCATAAAGAAAGAGAAATAGGAAAAAAGGTAAAAGTAATATCGGTGTATTTGAATGTATGCATATGGATAATATTTCTGTATATCGTTGGGTTTAGAATTTCGAGAATGCCAACGAACTGACCGCAGATTTGAAAACTATGGAGAAAGAAAAAGAAGTAAGGAACAAATCAATGTGGTAAACGTATAAGTCGCTTGTCAGTCGTTGGGTTGTTTTAATACACGTGCGGTAATTTGGTTTGTAGGCTGTAACGATACGTATTGAAAAAATGAAGGCAAAAGCAGAACCTGGCATTCACTTGTTAGACGCAGCTAGAGCATTGCGCATAGAAAAAGATAAAGAGCGCGATCGGGCATTGCAGGAAGAGCAAGAGAAAGAAATTTTATCTACGTTGCAGGTAGAGGCATTTGGTGATTGTTCGGATCAGAGGATATTGGTGTAATTAATAGTTAGTCTCACGATGCGAGCATCTTTTGTCAAACGTTTTATAATATTTCAGACTTCGCTTCATAGGCTGGAGCGGGAGTTGCAAACTCTGAAAGAGGATGAGAAAGAAATTACAGTTGAAACGTTGTTGCAACATTTGTCCGAGGCAATAACGGTTCAGACAATAGTAACGAATGAAAAGTTACCGGCTGAAATACAAACCAGAAAAGATCACATAAAAGCTTTAGTTGCGGTGAAACAGTATTCGTACTTGGGACCGGATCAAATAACTGCATTGAGAAATAAATTGGACACCGTATCTGAAGAGATTCAAAAATTGATAGGGTTGAAGGTAAACTAGTAAACAGAATGTTTTTGGCATTTTTGTAATTTCGACAACTTTAGATCTCTAAAAGCAACGTTGATAAAATTGAGCCGTTTCGACAACAAGCGGCTGCTGTTACGAATATTAAAAGAAACGTGTTGGAACGATTGGAGAAAACGGATAGATCTTTGCAAGAATTACAAGCAAAATTAAAGGAGAAACAGGAATTATCGAAATTTATGGTTGAAGATATAATACCGAAAGGGGAAGAGTTAAAAAAATACATAAACCGTTTGAAAACCAGAGGTACACTTTATAAACATTGCAAGGCTGAATTGGCATGGCTTGCTGCAGAGAATAACGTGTTGTATCGAACAACTACCATTTTGGAAAATCAGGTAATTCGTTGGAGGAAAAAAACAAATCTGTTAATGTCAGTTCAAACTTAGTTAGATCAAGCTTCGAAATTGACTACGTTTATTGTAGGTTAGTCAATGTAACCAAGCAAAAGAAATATTTGAAAATGTAAAGAAAACCATTCCGGATAATTTTACGGAAGAAAACGCGTTTTCGACGAATGTTCAATTGTCTAGAAATATATTTGCATTTCGCGCGAAATTGATTCCTTTGATAAATGGTACGTGCATACTATGTTGTATAAAATATTGCAATCGATAAACGTTAAATTTGTATACTGTAAACTTTACAGAGGTGCAAACATTGCGAAAAAAATCACGCGAATATGATCAGCAACAGCAACAAGCGAAAAAGACGCATAAAAATGTAGAATCGAGTATGAATATTTCAATTAATGATTTGCAATCTGAAATAGAACGCATAAAAATGAAAATAGAAAAGGTAAATGATTTCAGTATTTACTATTTTGTTATCGTTGTTTTCTGATTGCAAATATGTTTGAAAGGATGTTGAAGAAATACAAAAATTGCAAGAGCTTGTACATAGAATGAAATCTACAGAGGAAAGAATAAATCGTGATACAGAGGTTAGTAAGGCTTATATACTTTGAAATTTATTTGCAATAGTATATATCTGGTTAGATCGCTTGTTCGATGAAACGAACGACCGGTATCGGTTTCCACTGAACGCGAGAAAGAAACAACTTCTGCTTTTAATTTGCACCGTATCAAACTACGTAACTACTGGATAATAGCATTCAAAATTTCTTGCTATTTTTTTTTTTCTTCTTTCTTTTTTCTTACGAATATAGGATTCTTCGATGTCTGATCCTGGTAAAAAACTCGAGGAAGAATTAAATACTGTTATCTTATCCGAAGAAGCAAAAATAAAAAGTTTGACGATAGAGAAAGATCGTTTGAAGGAGTTTGTTGCAGCGAAGGAAAAACAAATACAAATGTGGAATGATATTTTATCGTAAGTAATAAACGTTTAAAAGTATTAAGAAAGAACATACAGAGAAGATACATTGAAAAAGTATTTTTTTTAGGATTTTCAAGTGTAAAATAAAATCTGCTGAAGAGATTAAACAATCAAATGGTATCGTTGTACGTCGTGGGGGTGCAGAGACTTTAGTTTTACAATGATCATGATATTTTCGATGGAATGTTTTATGAATTTTTTGAAATTTAAAATAAACAAAATATCGTTGAAAATGGAAATTTCTAAAGATATCATTATACTTAGGATTGCTTTATTTTTTTAAATATATACATCAATATTCGTGTTACACTTTTATAAATATACTTTATATTAAAATGTCGTAAATATATATACTTTTACAATACCGTTCGATATAGTCGTAATCAAACCGTGGTTTTAACTGTAAGAGAATCTAGAGCTTTGCGTGTCCTTTGTTATATGCACATTTATTTAGTCCTGATACTTTTTACAATTTATTTAGTTTATTAAATATGATATGTTATCGAGATCTACGTGTAAATCGTAGTCGCCTACAAGTCTTTTACAATTTGCCACATTCTAAAATATGAAATACATTTTTCAAAAGAAAACAACAAGTTTCCTTTGAATTGTTAGAAAATATAGTTCCGTCAGAAAAATAATATTTAGATCTCCAAATCAGTGCTTCACTGTTTACCTATCGTAAACATACATGACACAATAAATACATCGATATTGTCTACTATCTATACAATTATTGATAAATGCAGTAGTAAAAATAATATAATCTACTGGCTCTATAACTGAATTTTTCAACTTTATTCGTAAAAATTGAACGATCGTTCTAAAGTTATTTAAATTCTTTCTTGTTAATACTGTGTAATACGAGTAGACGGTATCGAACAACTAATTTTTGTCAACAATTTAAATTATACCGATTCTTTACAATCAACTACCATTAAACTATATCAGTTAACATAATATTCAACATTTGTATATTGTACTATACAAAGAAATGCGATTTGGTTCATTTTGTGTATTGTGAAACAATACATAAAATACACTTACGATTATTAATATGAAATAATCCATTCGAGGAATTCGTTAAAAAATACTGAAATATTTTGTTTTTACTCGCACTTTACGAACTTTAAAACGTATCTCTTTCTTTCTATTAACGAATAGGAAATTACGGTATTCCTTTAGGAAATTGATTAATACTATCGAGATTAGATTGAATTAAAATGAGAGAATTTCTACGATTGCAAAATTTTCAGATCGTCGTTAAACATTGTTACACGATGTTCCTAATAGTTGACAGTGTTTAAAATACAGTTCGTTACTTGCTCGACATAAATATTTGAACCGATAATTGTTCGTTAAATGCTCGTCGAATGTTTATTTTCGTACCGAGGTACGATGCATTAAATACGAGTATCGAGAAGTCATTTCTTGCCTTTAATAAAGTGGCAGTGTTACAACTGTAGTTGTACTGTTAACCGTGACTGTTGTAACGCGAAGCATTGTACCTACTTAAATCGGCAATTATGCTTTCCAAAATCTATACGACCTTGGATATAACACGCTACTGAGAATACTTGCATCTCCTATACCTACTTGAAAATTTATGTACAAAATTCTTTCATTCGCGGAATGAGATTTAATAAATTTGTGTAGCGTAACATAATTCAATTAATATTTACAGCCTGTAAACAGAAGACAAAATTCTCTTAATTTTTTGCTAGATTTGCTTCATTTTTATCGTCACTTGCATTATTATTATTATTATTATTATTATTATTATTGTTATTGTTATTGTTATTATTATTATTGTTGTGGTTGTGGTTGTTGTTGTTGTTGTTGTTACTGTTATGTTTTGAACCTACAGCACTCAGTGCTATTCCTAACTGAGCCGCATAGTACGTCAACATTATAGAAACCTTGAAATCGAATTTTTTAATTAATTAATCATTCTTACAATCTTTGAATAAAAATAATAATTACTGTACCTGAGAATAAGGCAATGGCGTATGAAAATAATGGAATCCGAGCAAGGTGTCCGATACGAGGAAACATATACTACCGATGCAACTACAGAGTTTAGTCCATGTCCATAGCTCCTGATAAAGGAACAGTTTATTTAATGCGTAATTGTTATATTATTGATCAAAATTATTTTACCAGTGATTTATTTTGTTTGATAATCGAATCAGAAAATTACGTTACTTGTTTCGGTTACTCTTAACTCGATGCAAGTATTTTGTGAATACCTTGTAAAACTGTACTCTCGAAATTGCCCTCCATGCCATAGTCGTCAACAATACTACGTAAACCGGAACTCCAACGACCAGGATACCATTTAGACCAGGCATTAGAGTATATATGACTGAAGTACAATTTTTATTGTTTTATCGTCTTACAATTACGAATTATTCCGAAGGCAGCCAATAAATTCTTGTGAAAATTTGATGTGCCACAATTTTGTGGATACATCATTTTACTAATACTTGAACGATATCTTTCTTTTTAAAATTGGTATCATCGGTATCATTTAAACGAAATTTTAAGTAAGTACGCGCGCACTCTTTTTGGGTCCACCCTCTCTCTGTTTACTGCTGGTACGCGCGCATATACGCGCACAGTGTCTATAAATCTTTAAAAGTCGGTTAAGATTAAAATATGAGAATTTATTGGCCATTTTAGGAAGGAGAAAAATACTGTTACGAAACTTACCTAGCGAACACATCGCATACAGGATTGTACCTAACATTATATTAAGCGGTATGAAACCGAATGCGCTAATATACATGATTTGAGCCATGGCGAACATACACATTCCCGAGGTGAAACAATTCGGCCAAACCAATAGTGCGTCTCCTATGCAACTGAATACTAATCCTGTCAGTATGCGTCTGGAGAAAGTGTACCTAAAAAAAGAAGATGGTCAATTGCGAATATCTAATATTTCTTTATTATCGTGCAATTAATCAGAATTTTAATATCTAAATTAATAAAAATATCTGAATTCAGAATTCAGAATATCTAAATTCACGATATCTAAAGATTGTGAGCTTTATGATGACGAGAGTATATGTATATGTATACGAAAGCGATGAGAAAGTATTCTAGCTTACACTTACATTTTCAGGTGACTTTATCGGGCGCAACATGTTTTGATCAATTTTTAACTTTCGAAGCGACAATTTTCAGTGATATCGTCGTTAAATAAAATTGTTGAAATATAGTCAAATGTTTTTGGCTCGAGGAACATTACATGGAAATGAGAACGATCATTGGTAAATGCCACAAAGTCGAAAGAGAATAGCTCGGTAACGAATCGATTCCTCTTCTTGTTTCAATGAGAATTACTTGTAAGCACGAACCTCTACTACTGAATAAATTTCACGCAATCTGTGGAATGTGGAAATCGTTAAATGGAATTGGAAAATTCGAAATGTGTGCATTATTGATAAGGAAAAAAAGCGACCTGAAAATAAGCGTGTAAGCAAGGTAACGTATGTCCTGCTAGCGACAGACTGCACGTTCCGTAAGAAAAGTTGACGTCGATCCATGAAAGATAGAACAGCCGTGGTTATTGTCCTATCGTTTAATATGTCGGCTGGTAGAATAAATTGTTCTTGTCTACAATGCGTACCTCGCAACAAGTCCCTCGAGACACACGGAGGAAAATTTTAGGTATACCTCGCATACATTACACGTACATATAGAGACGCGCTGTATAAGCTCTAGCTTTATACGAGCCGTATTTAGTAGACTTAACCGCTTCGATCGATCAGATCCGTACGAGATCTTTGCTCGAGACTTCGTTCGAAGCACGGACGAATAAGTTACGCCAATGTTTTTTTTTTGCGCCTCGCGCGCGCAGAGTAAGGAGCATGCGATTAAATACCGATGAAAAGGAAAGAGTATCACGCCGGATATGTAGCCTACCTCCGTTTCGTATATTAGACAAAGAGGCAATGACCGCGACTATTGCCCTCTCTCTCCGCTCCTCTCTCGCACACACTATCTATCTCTCTTGTATCGACTTCAACTTTTCTTACCGAGCCGTAGCAGCATAATGGTATGGTATTGGTATTGGTATTGGTATTGGTATTGGTATTCTAAGTAGTTACGAGCATATGAAAAACTCGATTAATTCGTTTTCAACATTTAAACATTACCCGTTTACAGAGGTAATACGTTTATGGTAATAACTTTATTGCATTCGTCTATAGTGTGCGTCATTGACATCGAACAAAGAAAAAGAACGAAGCGAATGATTTCACATGTAATAATCATCGTTATAATTCTTCAGCGTTTAATCGGTGGCTATTGTTATTTCTTCTTGACATTAGTAAACATGTAAACATTAGTGAATAATTTTTAGAGTCTCAATGGCGTTAGAATGTCGATTGCGGAATATGAGCGTAGAAACAAAGGAATCTGTGCATGCAACATTCTTTTGCACTTACTCCTGCGATAAACTAACTCCATGTAGAAGAACAAAGACGATTAGACTTATAATTGGCAAACACTTGAAACACGCCGTCAGGAGAGATGGTTGCTCGGCCAATAATATAAAATACACGGATACACTTTTAAAGAAAGGAACTAGTTTTGGGCCAATACTTTTCAACTGGAACAGACAAAACATGTCACTGAAATAGAATCGCGGTTATCGCTTAACGTACACGTATTTAATATTAAGTTGAATCTTAAAATTTCATCTTAAATTTTCATTTAAAATTGTTTCAAATACATCTGGACTTTTTCAAACTTATTATTATTGAAATCATATTTTGATTAATGTTCGATTAATATACGTATAAGAAAAATAAAATTAGCCTTGGACAAATAAAGGGGTTTTATTTGCGATTGCGAAGCATGTTTAACAAAAGTATAGTAATTGTACCAACAAAGGACAGATAAGATAATAATATAATATATTGTGGTAACGTGGAAACTGTAATGTGATTTGTTAGTTGTTGTTTCTTATCCTTTTGCGATCATAATATTTAATTGTCTTAAGATAATACAAAGATGAACAACGAATAGAGAAAATGTTTGGCCATATGCGAATCGGGATTAAAGAAAATCATCTAAAGAGTTCGTTCTATCTAACCATTCAGGATTATGTTCAACGGCATTGATAACTTATAAAAAACTGATTGTACTCCTTCTATAGAATTAAATGACGTTTCAATAAAACACAATATATGCGTACAATATACAGAATGATGCTGAATGGTCGATTAAACAATTATTAGAAGACTGCAGCGACATAGTCAGAACTATTATTTAGTAGCATATAGTTAGCACATCGACAAAAGCACTGTTCATTCACGAGAAACAATTGATCATTTGTTAAGTGTAAATAAAGTCTAATAATGTTAAGTTGTATTAACGAAACGATATTAATGGATATTCGATATTTCCATTTCCAGCTGTCACAAATAAACACGTAAAAACGTAACTGCAATACTACCAACATTAGTTATTAATGGTCCGTAAACAAAAAGAAAAGTGAGCAATGAATATGCTTACGCACAAACGCCGTAGCGTTCATTCAAAACAAAGAAAACAGCTGTTCGAGAGTATGTGTTCGTCGTTGACCTTTAGCTTATTTGTTGCGATCAAATGACGAGAGAAAAAAAATGCGTCAAATTCGTCAGATTTGTCTTACGAATCGGTAAGTGACAAAAGGTATAAGAAAAACGCGTCGAAACACGAGTAACAAGGAAAACATATAAATTCATCGAAGGCAATCGAAAAGACGAACGCGAACAGGAAAATCGATAATGGAAAACGTTACTTACCACTTGTGTAGGCGATGACATTTTCGATTATCATATAATTTTGATCCGTATATAGTGATACGCGCTCGCATACACGATATTTTCCGCTGCTACTGTCAATTGCCACACAATTATCACAGTAGGCTGCTCCCAGACGACTACATTATTTTACTTCGCTTGAACAACGCTATCTCCTATTGGTTAATCTTTAAGTGACCGCTCCTACTGACCAATCATTACGAACCTTTATTCCTTCGGTACTGAATTTATATTTAACCTTCTTTACCATTTTCTTTCGATCGCGTTAAAACAATTCGAAGAATAACCGTTTGTTTCTATCGCGATATTAAATTTAAATTTTAACCTTTTACACTTTGTATCCTGCGCGATCACGGAATCGATTATAGCTGGTTATCTAGACTCATTATTATATCTTATGATCCAATTTCTCGTCAAATAAGATCGTTGAATGAAATTAGAATTTTTAAATAACCTTTAGTTACTTTTGCAATATTGCGAGTTATTACTTTTAATAATCCGATGACAATGTCACCGAAAGAGTTTTAAATAAATTCACCAACGACGAACGTCAAGTTACATCGTAATTTAAATTATATCGCATCGATTGGTCGATCGTATCGATCGTTTCAAAAATTTCGCGCGAATACGATTAAGTCTATCGCTATATAAAAAGGTAATACATTTTTTAAAGAAACGCGATCACTGCAATAATTAATTCGATTTTATTTCATATAATTGTATTTTCAATGTTAATTACATAATGTTAATATAGAAGCATATACAAAACGTTTTACATCTTATTTGTAGTCAGACAAAGTTTAATTATATGTATGTTAATTATTTGCACGTTTTTTTGCATCATTCAATGATTTTTCAATGAAAGCTTTCCATTTGCCCGGTTCATTCTTATCGTACCATTCCGCGAGTTTATCCAACAGTTCCTTTTGCCTTTCGGTGCATCGTCGGCACTTTGTTACAAATGCCTCAGATATGTGTTCTGCAATGTACAAAAACTTTCGAAACTACTAATTTCGAAACGGTTATGTTTCTCGCCGAAATATAGAAGGATTATAAATTTCGTCGATCGGAAGAAAACGTGTTGGCACCGTGGATACGAGCCTATACGTTGCTTCTTCAATCTCGAGAAACATTAACATTGATATAATTAGAGATAGGGATCCAAGGTGCAAAAACCCTGTTGATCGTGTCTGGTACGAGGCATTTGTACGATCGATAACTTTATGACAATCAAGCCCGCGTCAAACAAAATTACTAATTACATCAATTTACATATTTCAATTTATGGGCTCGTGATATATACGTACGTGCTATATTTCGACGCGAATCGAAACTTTATTAACTTCGGCGAATCGGAAATTGATAATTTACCTTTAAAAAACTCCGAGTCGGCAGTGATGCAAGGTTCTGTTTCCATGAAACATTTGTAATACTCTTCCCTTAGTTTATTATTTGCCAAAATTTCATCGATGTCGATGTAATCGTACTTATCTGGATAAAGATCTTCGGCCAGTGCCCATGCAAGAAAAGAGAGAGATAGCAACAGTATAACGTAGCAACGCATGATATCGAATTTCACAAAACGACTCTTTCCCGTACTTCTTTTCGGTTCGATCGGATTTAAAAGGCTGCATACTGACACGATCGTTCGCCTCTTTTATATATTCTTCGTGTAAAAGGACCGGTATTATTAATTGATAGCAATTGTATACGAATTAAATATTCCAAATGGCAATTGCATTAATGCGATGGCATAAAAAGTAAATTACCTTACACGTAACGCTTTTTTTTTAATTCACTGACACTCGTTACATTACGACGTCGATTATGGTTGATTTCTTGGAAGGTTCGAATCGAAATTAAGAATACGTTTGTTTGTATCGATCCGTTTCAATCAGTATGTACATATTTTCAATATAAACAAATGTTCACCTCTCATTGTTCATCACAAAACGAATTTATACATACAGATTGGATTCAACGAAAGTTTGAAGAAGAACTTGGAAAATATTTGTTTATTTTAATTTCAATAAAGATACATTAATACTGTAAACGCAATACACGTGTATTACGCGTGATACATGTTATGATTGTTCAACATAATTATGCATATTATCCTCAAGTCATGTTATTACTAGATTATTAACGAATGATTGATACAAAAACCATCTATACGTGTTTAAAAACATGTGTTACGTTTCCCTTTTTTCCGAAATAATTTCTTTTTTTTTTCTTCTTTTTTGTTTTTAATTGTAAACAATGAAACGTTTTATTAGCGATATATTACGATTCGAACGAGAATGAAAAGTAAAAAGTAAACTATAAATATTTTGTTCCTTTCACAATTATTCGTATGTAACGATAAACATTCATCTGCATTTACATTGCCGCGAAAATTCCGAACGACGAGAATGAATTTATTCGTAGTTTAAACGCGTTCTACCTGCGTGGTGTTACATTTATTAACCAAAATCTTTGGTTAACTGTCAGAGTATAATGCTGTTGCGAACATATAAGTGGGAAATGAATTGCCGTTTTAAAACGCTTGCTCGTAATTTTGGGATATTAAAGGTACCAGTGATATTTTTAATCGTATAGAAATAGGTAACCTCTTTTCGGCCACGATTGTCCAATTTTAACATGATAAAAATGATTTATTTTTGAAGCATCAATCAATTTTTGGATTTGAACATGCTGTCCCTAAATTACCGATAACGCAACTTGTCAGACATAGATCCGATACACCCTTCAATACTGTCATATTATTTGTTCCACAGCAAGAGGTTAGTTATGAACAATATTAAACGCTTTATATTATATTAAAATGTAGTTTAGTTTATGTTAATAATATGATTGCATGGTACTTCGGCAAATAATCTTCTTTTTATAGGCATGGGTCGTCGAAAGGATGGGAAAATTTCACAAAGTTTTAGAACCAGGATTAAATATACTTATACCGATAGTTGATAAAATTAAATATGTTCAAAGTCTTAAAGAATTAGCGATAGAGATACCCCAGCAAAGTGCAGTTACTCTGGGTATAGACCGCTGACTCTTATTAATTTTGTGATTAAACATTTAACAGAATTCTGATCGTACAATTTTATTTTACAGATAATGTAACATTAAATATCGACGGAGTTTTGTATTTGAGAGTGAACGATCCGTATTTAGCTTCGTACGGTGTTGAAGATGCCGAATTTGCTGTAGTTCAGTTAGCTCAAACAACAATGAGATCAGAGTTAGGAAAAATAGCATTAGACAAGGTATTTAGGGAGAGAGAAGGTCTTAATGTTTGTATTGTCGATAGTATAAATAAAGCGAGCGAAGCTTGGGGTATAACATGTCTTAGATACGAAATACGTGAGTTGAAACACGAATAATTTCATCCTTATGGGAGAAACTAGTAAAATATCTGTCTCTCGTTCGTAGGTGATATCAGATTACCGCAAAGAGTGCAAGAAGCAATGCAAATGCAAGTGGAAGCAGAACGTAAAAAACGAGCAGCAGTTTTGGAATCTGAGGGTTCCAGAGAAGCAGAAATAAATATCGCCGAAGGAAAACGATTAGCGCAGATTTTAGCGTCGGGTAATTTTTAAGATTTGTTTGTTTAATTGTAAATTAGCAAATAATTTCTGTTATATCTTTATAGAGGGTGCAAAACAGGAAGAAATAAATAAAGCGACTGGTACAGCAGCTGCGGTAGTAGCTATCGCAGAAGCGCGTGCAAAGAGTTTGAAACTTATAGCGAATGCTCTTAATTTATCAGATGCAAAAAATGCAGCTGCATATAGCATAGCGGAACAGTATGTTAAGGCATTTAACAAACTGGCAAAAGTTAACAATACTTTGATTCTGCCCAGTAATGTTTCTGACGTATCTTCTCTGGTAACACAAGTATGTCATAAAATATTTCTTGCATAAGTTACACATATATATTATTGTACGTAATCATTTATCATTTGCAGGCAATGACAGTGTATAAACAAATTCTGTCTCAGCCCAGTATAGGTATCGACGATACAAAAGGAAATAGAGATACTTCGCTTGATGTTCACGAATCGGATGAATCTTTTGAATATTTCAGTGATAAGGAGGAAGCAGAGAAGCATAGAGAGAACAAAAGAAAACGAAATCCTGAAATATTGTAAAATAGTTGTATACGATACAAATATATTTTGATTTATTTGTTATTTTCATTTGTTATTTATGATATATGTTTGCAACGTATAAAAGAGTAAGAAGAGACGGAGATAAGGTTTTCAAGGATGAAAATACAGTCGTAAGTGAACGATAAATGAATTATAGTTGAACCATTTTATATGAATTATTTCTTGCGATTATAATATAATTGAGATTATATCTTCATTTTCTTTTCTTTGTATGTACCAATACCGCAGGCACAGGTGCAGCATAGGTTTCTTGAGAAATCCGGTTGATGTAATATAATGCGATCATCGAAAACAGAAAGCAAGTGGTAGTTGCCACTCTATGCACTAATCCTGATGCAATTAAGCTGATAATTAAAGAGAACATAACTGCAACAAATAAGAACGATTAGAATTTTGCATCGCTTAATAATCGCTTGTTATAGCATTTCTAATCATCGATATACCTTCAGGAAATAATTTTTGTTGAAAAGATTTTCCAAATACTGTAGATTCTAGATTTCCTATAGCGGTCAATACGCACATAAATAATATAGACCCAATATATCCGGCCAATATGGTATAAATTTGTGACGATGCTAACCAAGTTCTATATATTTGCATTCCAGAAAACACAAGAACCGTTAGAATCGATGACAGTACGAAGGATACTCCGCTACTGACCGCTGAAAATATGATAATAAAGAGAAAAATACGAACAATGATAATATTTCCGAGAAAGAATCTTTAATACAAGGACAATTAACTATAAACTTAAAAATCGATAAGAATACAGCAATATAGTGATAAAATATGTTAGCCGGTAAATTTAACCTATTTAATCATAATGAGTTATCATCGGTTTAATAGCTGATAAAGCGCAAATAACTACGTAAATGAATGTCTTGAAATTTAGTTAAAGAATCTCAGCTTATATATTCTTAACTTTACATACGCATTTTTTAAAATAAATTCGTGTTAATCTGTAACGTCAAATTGATACGGTGATCTTTCAATTTCAACCTTTCAACTACACTAGCCGTCTTGTCGTAAAATCCATTCGTACTAACATTCTAATATATTGGATAAAAAAAAAAATCTATATTTCGTTCGACGAGAGAAGGAAATAACTAGAGAACGTTTTGCGCAATTCGACCGTATAGGGAAAAGTTCTAATCACGAGAATGATGCCTCTTTGTCGGATGTTGCCGCTTTCAAATATACGGTGGTCAGTTATATACGGTGGTTGAAAGTAAAGAAACAACGAGAGCAAACGATTATACCGATTACACGATAAATGTAGAAAATAAAAGAAATATTGCAATTAATTTTTGTAATGTAATCATAATGTAATTCATTGATATAAGCGAATATAGAGAAAAAATGTATTTTACTTAACGAGCGGAACTAACCGTAATCGATCAGAATTAGAAAGGATGAAACTTTTCTGTCTACCGAGTATATATACTTTCAGTTGGTCGATCGTAAGAGGTTTACCATAGACTATAATAAATGAATACGCGCAGAACGAGCTGCTCTCTCGCGAGAATTTTCAATCATTGTTATGATACATTTAAGATAGGCTACTTGGCCAGAAATATATACGCAAGTACGTATGCCCGCAAGTTTCGCTGGTTGTTATCGATTTCAAAATTATCGTGGCATATCTATTTCTATCGATATTTTAATCGTATATACTGGTCTTTCTACATGATCTTTTTCTTAATCGTTACATAAAAGAATTATGCTCGTTTATAAGAGTTTAATTATCGATTTTAATTTGTTCGTAGACATTGATGAAACGTTTTAAATGGTGCATACGCGATTAAAAAATGAAACGCAAGCACGGCGATATGAATTATTTTTGATCATTAAATGGAAGAGTCGATTTAGCCGATATTAAAAATGATTGTAAACAGACTGTTAATATTGTATAAATGTTTATATTGACCAAGGCGGTATGACGTCAGAAATGGTGGGCCGTGTTTGCGGAGAAACTCGAGGATTGGCTGTCAGGAGTGATCGGTCCGGCGAAGGAGTAGGAGGTCCGGGTCGCCATTTTGGCAGGTTGCGAGAGCCTTCTGTCGTCACCGTGAGCTGAGCTGTCGTCCACCCTGCTTAGCCGTAAACGCGTGCGAGAGAGCTGTTCGGCTCGATCGAATCGCGATTTCGTAGACAGGCCGGTACCGGGAATTACGAAATCGATAGATCGAGGAGAACCGGCTGCGCATCGTATTTTTCATTCGGTACTCGCTTAATCGGTCGATCGCTCGAGTGAGACATTTCGTTAGTTACCGTGAGTGGTGTGCGTGTGACACGTTAATCGCTATCGACGAGTCGACGAACGATCGCTAAAAGTGTTAATACGTTAGAATCGAACGATCGAAGAGTACACGAGCTTGTAAAAAATTCGAGTGTGACAGAAGCAGCGACAGTATGGCGGGACAAACCATCAACGACAGACTATTGGCAGCGAGACACAGCATCGCCGGGCAGGGCCTTGCTAAATCTGTGTGTAAAGCTACCACCGAGGAGATGATAGGTCCGAAAAAGAAACATCTCGAATGTAAGTACACGTTGTTATTCTATTTAATTCCTTCACTCTCAATATACTTCCGCGTTTTTGATATTCCGTCGTTTCGAGCAATTTCACCGTCTTTGTTTTCAAAGGTAAAAGTGAGAGGATAGTTTGTCAGGATCGTTGCGAGACTTTTTCCATAAACTCGTCGGAGAAAAGTAGAATTTTATTAGTTGTCTCTTACAAGTTCGAACAAATTGCTTTGTAGCATGCGTTTTATTTGCGGTCAAACTACTGCACGGTCTCAATTGACGTTTAAAAGGTAATATCGTTGGATTAGTTGTGTCGAATGCGCGAAGCAGAGCCATACCTTTCATGCTTTCTTGCCCGTTACCCTTTAACGGGTTACTTTCCATTTCGAGATATTACGCGAACGACGACGGTGCTTCGACAGACGGTTATTGGTAGATTTCGTACTGACGCTTCTGTAGAAAAGTAAATTCGTAAGAATCCGAGGGATTGTTAAGAATTGATCGGTGGCGCGGGAAGATTGGCAAAAATTTGACGATGTTACGGCTGTTTCGTGCCATTACGTTGTAGCTTACGAAGTAACCAAAGAATGAGCATACGTCATGAAAAAATGTTAAATTATATTACATAATTTATAAGTATAACGTTACGTTGTCGACAATAATAATAATAATAATAATAATAATTTGTCCGTAAAAAGAGTGTAATTTTCGTAAGAAAACGAAATCGTTTTGTTCGCGAGCGAAACGCGAGCGAAACGCGAGCAAATGCACACGACAGTTCGTATCGATTTCACAGCTCACCGACAAAGCACCTGCCGTCACGTTACATATCGGTCATTACAATTATATTACAACACACACGGTTCTTGTCGCTAATTAAAACAGTTTGCATCGAAATCGATAATTTTGTTCGACAGAGTTTGAAAATTTGTCGAAATTGTATCGATCGATAACGTTAATTTTCTGTAGTCGCGATTTCATCATTAATTCAAATTAAGTAACGGTGAAAGTTTTTGTATCAGCGGATAGTAGCGATAAACGACGTTTCACGCGAAAGTAGTTGGTTAATGTTTGCTGCGACTGTACGAACTGGTTGTTACGATATTATATCGGTTCACGAACGCCTGTTACGGGCGCGTTAAAGTCAAAATTTGTTCGCGACAACATTCGTCGAATACAAAGAAGAAAAAAGAAGAAAAAAAAAAAAAAAATGACGAAGCATGTTCGAATATCGCTAAATATACATATAGGTACATAATTATGGAGTTGGCGTGTATATCGTGTATCATATGTCGCGTATAATCCTTATCGCTTTCGTATCCGTTACCATGTTCACGGTTAGCAGCGATATGCCAAGAGCAAGGAAATTTGAAAATTGTTCGTTTAACTGTCGGTAAATCGATCTCGTTTCTAGCCGACTATCGATTTCACGCTCTAAGGGGGATATTGTCCTTTTACTTGTCGTTTCTTAACGAGTAATATCATTGAATAATCGGAATTTTTGAAATTATAAGGCGCAAAAAGGTCAATAGTAGATTTGATGTCGGTCACTTTCGTACAGTGTTTCGTTGATTAATTGAACGTTGTCTGTTACCGATGGCGCAAAAACTCGATTATCGACAGGCAAAAAAGTTGTTATCCGAATGATAGGAAACCGCACGAGTTCCTCACGATTATCGATTTCACTGTCGCATGGTTGCATCAAGGTTTATAGGTATACATACACGCGTAGGTGCTGTGACCTGTATCTATTTCAATTTAAAAGTCCACCCTCATTAAAGAGTGTAGCGTCCGGTCTTTGCACCTTTCAGTTATATCGAATCATTTTCAATTGGATCTAATCGTTGAAAAATCGCGTCGAACGTTTAATTCTTTCTATTCGTTGTTATCTAATAGAAAAGAAAATTTCGAAATTTCTAGTAATCACAGTTATTTTCACGTCGATGTTGGTGAAACATTGTTTCCGTTTTAGCGGAGCGAAACAGAACTTGGTCTTTCTTCCGGTCTCCTAACGTAGATAGCGAAATGATTCCTGTCAATGAAACCTTTACTCCGAAACTCGGCAACAGTTTCAGGATATTTATTACAATATATCGCAGCGATTTAAACGAATAAATTAGGAAATTTATGCAAATATTTAAGTATAGTATCTGTCGTAATTATCAGAAAAGGTAATTACCCGAAGTGTTCGGTTCTTGACGTGTTTTCGGATAGGTTTAAACACGACGCGAATCATTGGAATTTCTTCGTTTCTCCTCACGTAGGTCGAGAGCAACCCGGTTTAATAAGTTATTCGCGCGGAATAACTCGTAAATACATACGTACAGAGAAGGTGTACTCCGCGAACCAGCGAACCAGCGAACCAGCGAACGGTCGAGTTTAGCGAAGAAATGTAACGTTGGAAGTGCGAAAGAGTATCTTTGTTGGGTTATTTATTATAGTAGCGTTGTTGGGTTTGCAGAAAATTGAATGTCGAATCGTCGGGAAGATGATACATACATATGTATAAGGCGGAAAGGACGCGTGGATCAGGAAAGATAGAATCGATCGGGTAATCGAGAACGGTCGATTCGAGAAGCGTAGGAATTTTGCACATGCCCACTACGTACGAATCCTCTTCCAGCGTAGCTTTCGTTCCGAGATTCTGTGTATCGATCGTTCGTACACTTGATTCCCAGCCGATGACCTCGTGATCGTTCTTGATTCTTGGTTATTCGGGGGTCACCTCGATGAATGATCACATGTCATTCTAAAAATAAAACCGTAGACCGTTGGCGGTGGTGGTGGTGGTGGTGGTGGTGAAGTTTGGCGAGATGAAAAGTCGGACTCGACTCGAGTCGACTCGGCTCGGAAAAAATCGGACGTTTTCGGGCGAGAATCCGAAATCCGAATCGTTCTACGAGCGAACGCTCGAGAATGAAATTTTCTAATATCTTGAAAACGAATCTAACCAGATCCGATTTCGCAGCTATTCGACATACGAAGATCTTTGCACATCCTTTTGCTGACTTTCTATACGATCTTCGACGGAAGGTTATGTATTTCTGGATTTCTTCGAACACGCTTGCTTTCACTGAAATCTTTCGACAATAAATACGCGCATACTCGGGTTAAGATCAACTTGTCGTTGATCGCGACGAAAGCGTTGGAAGAAACAGCTTGGGAAAATAGTTTTTCCCAAGTTATTATTTTGCCGTAAACGTATACGGCATAGAAAACACCTGTAATACGAATTACTATTCCGAGACTCATCGAATCGTGCAATTTGTTCAGCTACATAATTGAGCGCGGCCATTGCACGGATGAATCACGTCCAAGATTTTCATGGTATTCGTCCCTATCGATGTAGCTCGTTTCCTGTGCCTTCTTCGCACGGTTCTTTTTCTTCTTTCGCTTGATAATCGTTGTCCTTCGGCCTGTTCCATTTTAGACCCCTGCCATCACTCGATTCGATTGGATGTTGTGGTTACATCGGGTTGCGCAGGTATTGCTGCATTTTTACGTAACGGAAGCGTCGCGACAATATTATTTTACATTGTTCTCAATCGTTGTAAATTGTCCCCCCCGCCGCGGCCACCGCCCCCGCTCCGTAAATGTCGAATTTGCGATATAAACGAAAAATTGGCCAACTTTTCGTTGCATTTGATTGTCCCGATAGAATAAAATCCGTTACGGGAGGACTGTTTTTTCGATCTGGTAGCAGGTAAAAACATCGATAGAGTGAGTTTTTTGTCGTTCGCAAAAGTTCTTTTTGATAATCCGCGCTCGTTGCAGCTATCGTCTTACCAAAACACGTTATCGGTGACGCCCCCCGTTCGAGCCTGGCCTCGGGAGGAACATCTCAGCGTGCACACACCCCTTCGACTTTCAGATAATTTCGATAACGGATTGATTGCGTTCTTCTGCGTTCTACATGGCATATTTCACATTCCGTTCCTTATTGTTCTCCGACACGAGAATTCGATTCGTCGGTTTTCTTCCGCCTAAGTGTGCACACAGACCGTTATAAACACGTTGAACTACGTCGTTGTTTATTTATAAAAATAAATATAGAAAACGAGGGTCGCTATGCGAGTGTCGACTTTATCGATTTTATTGGAAGCCATATTTGCGTAAAGCTACTTTCTGAACATCTGGAAGGTCTCATAATTACAATCGTATTTCCTGGCTACTTAAATATACAATTTTCCACTTACTTAATTTCGCTTACTTAATTTCGCTTTTTCTTTGATTTTTCTTCGCGATTTTCGATAAGTTTCTACCATTTGATAAGTTTAATTAGCCAACTTGTTAACATTCGACAGAAGCTTCTGTCGATAGGTAATGCCTGGGGATGCGCATGATTAGAACAACGGCAAGTTTCGAAATGTAATTTTTGTTGTTGTACGAACGGTTAGTTCGCTTTGAAAGCAACGATCGCGAGGTGACCTTGGTAAAGGGCACCTCCTCGAGAGTATTGATTTTCTCGAAGAAAGCACGGCTTCGTTAAACCGGTGGCGGAAACGCATCGAACTGCGTGTCTAATCTTGTACTTTTCTTACCTTTTATAAATGGAAGGACACTACTGAACGGGACACGACTTTGTCGCGAGTTTTCTAGTACAGTAGTACCAGCGTTCGCTAGTACATTATTAGAAGAGGAAGCGTGCGACAAGGTCGAGCGATCTCTAAAATGTTTTGGCAACTAGTATGACGGGAGCTTTCTTCTCTCCCACTAAATTTTCAGACTATCCAGCGAATAGGAAACAAGAAACGGTCGCTAGTATATCGCTAGCTAGTATGTATGTCGGTAGTATATTAATTTTGGTAAACGACTGATCGAATCTATGTGTTTTCCTCGAATATTCGTCGGTGTCGAGGATACGCGGTAGCAAAGTAGAATCGTAAGGTTGTCGCTTAGCTCTTTCAATTAGGGATCATTACGGTTTTCTTCGCCGGCTGCGCCAGACGTATCAATGATAGATGCGGTAAAAACAACGCGAGAGTAGATTACATGTACGGTTCCGTTCAGCCCGCGTATCTCTTTTACTCGTCGCTCAATAGCGTTGTTTCAACTGGATGAGAAAGAAACGATAAAGCCCCGTCCCATCCAAATGCGCTTACCAGAATTTTATTGCAAACGGTCTCCGAAACCGATAACTACTCGCGTTTATTGCCACTCCCAACAGCCGGCGAACAATCGGAAGGTTTATGCGGACTTTTATCTTTTTACAAAGAAATGGACTTATTCTTTTTTATTCCTTCGACAAGATAACATAATAGATGAAATTTGTTGCAGTAAGTATATGCATACTTACAGGACTGTTTTCGTATTTATAATCGAGTGAATAGCTTGGAATATATGAAATGATTAAGTATTAAGCGAAGAATCGCAATATCGAAATTTCCTCGGTAGCCGGTGTACTAAAATTGCCTTTTATTTTCAGACTTGGTACGATGTACAAATGAACCGAACGTGTCGGTACCTCAACTGGCGAATTTGCTGATAGAACGGTCACAGAACACCAACTGGACAGTGGTTTTCAAAGCTTTGATCACGGTCCACCATATACTTTGTTATGGCAACGAGGTAAATCTCTGTCTGAATAGTATCGTTCGATAAGTGCTTATTGTCGAGGCAAAGTACTTTCTTTCTTTTTACATCTGAATGAACAACGAGTCGAGAATGATTCGATTAAAAGGGAACTACCGAGGAACGACGATACTCGAGCGTTCCGATTAATTGCTTCTTTACGGTAATTGTCCGTTGTATCTCTGTGGCGTGCAAAGAGTTCGACAAATCGATTTTAACGTAATAACGAGGAAGACAACTTTTCGTTTTTTCGTCTCTTTTATTTATTCTGTTCATTCGACGGTTAAACATTGAATCAGCTGCGGATAAAACGTGATTAGTAAGTTATTTTTTGATCGGGAACGGTTTTCGAACGAATCTCTGCTATTATACGTATAGATGTATCCGATAAGCCAATCTGCCACGTCGATCTTTTCGCCGCGATAAATGGTTGAAAAGCCAGCGAAATAAAGGTTGAAAGAATTTTTTACGCTCGTTCTATTGCCACGTGTTCGAATATTCTCGCGTTATGTCACCGCGTACCGCTACGCGCTCTGCTTTTTTCAACGTATTCGTTGAAACGTGGATATTCGAATGACAAGATGTAACCGTTTCTCTAATGCAAAATCCCAGCGATTCGTGTAACTTACCTATAGTATTATTTACATTCGTTCAGAGGTCATCTAACTCATTTCGGTTGAGCGACGAGTCGAAGAGGGGAAGTGTCGTCGCCCTTGCCAGTCGCCTGTGCGTGAACGCGCATGGGATCGAATAGCACGAGTCCGTGGCCAGAGTCTAACATTTGCGGTTTGCACATGCGATTCGATAGAACACCGACTCTAACATGGTTATTTCCTTGCACGAATTTACCACGCCACTAATAACGATAGCGATTCGAATTGAATTATTTATCTATTTATATATATATATATGTACATATATTTATATATTTATATATTTATATATTTATATATTTATATATTTATATATTTATATATTTATATATTTAGATTAATTCAAGCAGGAATAACAGACGTATACGCGATGATTGTTTTGAAGAAATGTCAATTTATGCGTTGCGAATGTCTTTTTTGTTGCAGAGGTTTACGCAGTACCTGGCGTCCAGCAACAGCACATTTCAACTCAGTAATTTTCTCGATAAAAGCGGCGTGCAAGGTGACCACATTGTTTAAAAGAATCTGCTCGCGTTCAACTTCCGACGAGTGGTTCAATTAGATAACCAGTATGAACGATCTTGAATCGTTCGAGCAGGGAATTCAGAAATCATGATAAACACTTTTGGTTGTCTGATCGAACCTTTATCCAACTAGCATGTGAAATTTTTAACTTTATCGTCGTTCTCATTTTTTCGCTTATTAACGATGTCGATGAAAAACAATGAAAAAGTTACTTCGAGTAGAGTACATGCACGCGAGCACGACTACGAGCACGACTGTCTCTTTCGAATGATCAATTAATTAAATTAGCTTAACTTTATATAACCAATAATAGTTTTTAACCAATCTGTCAAGTACTTTTACTGTTTTATTTGAAAGACCTGGTTCTATGGGTTTCAAGGGAAAATAGTTACACGAATGGTCGTGATAATACCTTCTTTCGAATGAAAATTACATTTTTTGTCCAAGTTTTTCCCGACTAACTTCCTAGCATCGTGCAGCTATCTGTATCTGGCCTATGTCTATGATTTACTAACATGGAACTAATTTTTTCTGTATTTGGCCACAGCAGGAGCACGCATCGGTGAGTTAATATTCCATTATTTCCTCGTTGTCGATATATCTTCCATTGATAATGATCCCCTATGAAAATTCACCTAACGTTCATTTTTATTCAAACTGCGCTGATCTTAGTTATTTTTAAGCGAAATATCCAAATGTTGTGTGATCAGACAGAAATTCTATTGGCTGTTTCTTTCTGGGGATTTATAGTTTTAATTAAATCGCTTGCTTTCGATGTGTATACAGAGTTCACGGGAAAGACCGAGACGAATCTTTTACTTCTTCCATACTATTTTTATAGTGCACGCGCTTTTCACCTTTAAACTGGAAGCGTGTTATTAATACTGGCAATTCTAACAAAAGCTTTGCACCTACGCTGTATTCTGCATACGCGAATACTTGCACCTGCATTTCTTTAACGTTTCATCTCGGTTTCACCTACACACACACACACATATATATATATATATATATATATATATATTTATTTATTTATTTATTTATTTATTTATTTATTTATTTATTTATTTATTTATTTATTTATTTATTAGTAAGAAAAGCCTTAAACAAATAATCGTAATTGTTTGCTTATTAGGTTATGACATGTCGCCGTTTATTCGAAGATACGCGAAATATCTGAACGAGAAGGCTCTTTCCTACAGAACCGTAGCGTTCGATTTCTGCAAAGTGAAAAGAGGGTTAGTATCAATCTCCATCTATACATAATATTCTTTTTATGTAATATTGCTGGTTGAAAAGTCATCGATCTAACTTGTTCGAAACGATGTTTCAGAAAAGATGATCGCACTCTGCGCACAATGAATGCTGAGAAATTATTGAAAACCTTACCGGTTCTGCAGGCACAATTGGACGCGTTACTCGAATTCGACTGTACCGCTAACGACCTTACAAACGGCGTTATAAACATGGCTTTCATGCTCCTTTTTCGAGATTTGATTCGACTATTCGCTTGCTACAACGATGGCATTATTAATTTACTAGGTACACGGTGTCTACGCTATTCTCTTTGTGTTCTCCAACTTTTTACGAATTACACTTAAACTTTCTTCTAACGAATTTTAGAAAAATATTTTGATATGAATAAAAAGCAATGCCGCGAGGCTTTGGATTTGTACAAAAAGTTCCTGATACGAATGGATCGGGTCGGCGAATTCCTGAAAGTTGCCGAGGTCGGTTCAACCTATTCTTCGACGATCAGACGTTACGTAAGTCTCGCGCGAGTTATCTCGGAAACTAACTTTATTATTTTACAGAATGTTGGCATCGATAAGGGGGATATACCTGATCTAACAAAGGTAATATTAATCAACTGTTAACGCGTACTTAATAAGATGGCTATTATTTCGCGTTCGATCAAACGTTTCAAGATGAACGTTATTTTCAGGCTCCGAGTAGCCTGTTGGATGCGTTAGAACAACACCTTGCTTCGTTAGAAGGAAAGAAGGGCTCCGCAGCAAATACTCCAACGCAGTCGGCAAGGTATTTCGTTTATAATTCATTCGATATGGATACTTGAAATTAGTCTTCGGACTAGGATGAAATTAACTAATTCCAAGAAATATTTTGCGATCTATTTATTAGCTAAAGTTAAAAGCAACACGCGAAACGAACCTCTCATTTCGTACATGTGTAATCACGGTTTAAAACGAGATAAAAACGAGAACATCGTTGTTACGTTAATTCATAGAAATTAGACATCCCATCAGACTTTTTCCTTTGCTACTATTCAACTACAAATTCTACATATACAAAAATACAAATCCCACTTTTCATCCAACCGACACTCATACTGTTTCCTCGCAAAATGTTTTCGAAATTTTATGCTGGAAGGTAATACCGATATTTATTTTTTCTTGCTTGAGGACATACGCTTTTTCACGCAGAATTCTCGATCCCCTATTTATGTTCGATTCTTCTTTCGTTTCGCAATTTTTTACTCCTTCGCAGTTTATCAGTGTGTTTAGTACTAGAATTCGTTGCTTTTATGATTTCTAGATACAGATTCGTGCATTTCAAGCTTTCCTTTAAGCCGAAACTATATATGTTCGCTGAAATAACACTCGCCTTTAACGTTCGAACCATTATTTCTAAGAAGAAACTTTTTATTTACTTTTATTTACGCGTTATCGCCGATTATTCTAGTCTCACATATATTTTCAAGTTAATTTCATTTATCTATCTTTAATTTCGAGTAATTCATGGCACAACCGTCCCGTTCGATTATGTGTTTTCGATCAAATATTTCATGAAATATTCACGATTTTAATTACAATATAAAGTAATGAAAATTTTTCATACAATTGTCATTGGGAGATCGCGAAACGTTGCACATTTTATTTCTAGTCTTTTCGAAATCTTGCGATTAGATTACTAGGTGATTCTTTCTTGCACATACATTGGATTTCTACATATAAGTGTGCGTGCGTGCAAGTAAGTGTGTGTTGTAGCAGTAGCAAACGAGAAAGTACATGCTTTTCTTTCCTTTCAATTGTTAAACGTATTAGGTAGTTTACGTTCGAGTAATTGCTTATGCGATTATGCGAGTAAAGAATCTGCAAGAGGAAAAAGGCAGTCTGCGTTAAAGGAAGCTAGCGTTACGCATGTGCGTGTACGTGTGACGCGAGCGCGTATGGATGACCACTGTGTAGTTGAACTTTTTTACACATCGTTTATATCTTTATACGTACTACACTGGTTTCTTTGTTTGTTTGTTTGTCTTCTCCTTTGTTTTCAATAATCGTTCCTTTTCTTTCCTATGGCCACACTTGTCTACGCTGAAAAACGGCTTTTCCTCCTTTCCTCTATGAATCCACTGTTCCATAAACACGCATCCATCGCCCAATCATTACCCGAGCAGCAATAGAACGAATGTAAAGTCGGGAGTGTCCGCCCTGTCTTCCACCAGTACTGCGTTTGGAACAGCAGCGAGTAACAATCGCCTTGACCATGCCGGCAATGGACATATCGATGAAGCGTTGCGGCAGCAGGCTCTCGCGGAAGAGGAAGCTGCTATGAATCAATATAAGGTACTACCGCGTATTTTACAAAATACACGCTCGACGAATAGAACGAACGATTCGACTGTTTGCACAATTTTCAGGCAAAAGTGCAATCTCCGTCGGGCGGTCCCAGTACGAATCCATTCCTCAGTTCACCAACGAATAACGCCAACCAGCCAATCGTAGATCTCTTTGGTGCACCATCGGCGACAGCCGAGAGTCAGGTAGGCAGAGATTTTTCGCCACTTGGGCCAATTGGCTCGATTAATTACTCGATGGATCGTTTTCGATGCTTTCAGTCGCAAAAAGCTTCGGACGATCTGCTCCAGTTGGCAGGCAATCCTTTCGCGGATATGTTCGGTGCGCCACAACCTGCAGCTGTCCCAACCACACAAGCGCAAAACAATATGTGGATGACTAACGGTAACGGTAAATATAATTATTCTTCTTTTTTTTTTTTTCTTCTCCTCCTAATATAATTATTCTTCTTTTTCTTTCTTTTTCTTTCTTTTTCTTTCTTTTTCTTTCTTTTCCGTTAATTTTAACCACGTGCCAGATTTTCTTTCATTTTCTAACAATCGTCACCGTTCTGTTCTCTTATCTGTTTGTTTTTATTTTTGGTTCGTAGGTTTTGCCGCAGTGCCTCCAGCAAATAATAACTTTGTTACAGATAACAGTTTCTCTTCCGTATTTGGCAATCAAGACACCCAATCCGGTGAGTACTCGATTCGTTTTCTCTTCGGGAAAGGATCATTTTATTCTTGCACTCGTTAGGTCGACTATTGCACAGTTTCCTTTTCTTCACCGTCTCACCTTATACATGTACATATTCATACTTTTTCATTGCGAGAAAACTTTCGCTTAAAATTTTCTCTGATATTTCTGCATCTTACAAAAGAATTTCTAGAACCGTAGATGATGCCTGTGCAAGTTAATTTTTCGATATTGTCCCGTTAAATTTAAAAAGATTATAATCGAACCTACTAGAAAAAAATGAAACATGAAATTTGAACGTGAACGCGAACGTGAACGCGAACGTGAACGCGAACGTGAACGCGAACGTGAACGTAATCGAAATCGGAAGTTGAAGAAAGAAATCTTTTGATTAACTCGTCGCGTAGTAGCAGAGTTAAGAATCATGGTTGATTCGTTTAACGGATTAACGAGAAATTCTGAGCTCGGGTGTTAAGCGTTGTACGACGTAGAAAGTTACAACGACGTTTCTTAGCAGTGTTTCGCGACACTGTTCGTATATTTTCATCGGGTCGATACGAGGGCAGGATAATAACTGCAAGGCATCCCTACTCGAACGCAACTAATCGAGCGTAAAGCTAACCGATGCACCTTAATTTCTGCGCAAGCTGGTGCTCCAGGAACAGCGGGATCCGTATCGAATCCTTTCATGTCCGACTTCCCTTCCCTCGGTTCCCAGCCAACGCAATCAAACGCAGCCGCTTTTGGTCTCTTCGAGCAGGGTGCCGCGAACGTCGCCACCGGCCACGGCGGTGGCGAGAGTCAGCAACAAGCGCAGACTGGAGACCTGTTCAGTGCTGGCGGTCAGGCAGATCTCTTTGGGAGCGACTCTGCAGTGCTCAAGACCGCGGATGGAGGAGCCGCTGGGGATGCTGGCACCGAGACGGCATCCTCTGCGACCGTAACCTCCGGTAAGTCCACTGCCACGCCGCCTCCCAGACCGCCGCCTCCCGCGACAGCGGTGAACGGTGCTACGCCAAGATCAGCATCTCCCACTGCGACAGGAGCGGCGGTTGGCAAATCTGCTTCAGCGACGTCCAACACCGCCGCCGCTCCCGGCAAGAGCGCTTTCGATGATTTGAACGATAGCATTCGTATGGCACTGGGCGGGTCTCCGTCTCGACCGGCACCCGTCGCTCAACAACTCCCGACCGCGCAACAAGCACAGCAGCAACCTCTGCAACAGGGTTTCGGCATGTTCGATATGGTCGCCAATATGCCTGCCACCGGGCAGCCTGTTATGCCTGGTGGCCCAATGGCCGGCTACGGTATTCCTACTCAAGTCCCGGCAGGGTACGGTTCCCCGGCAAAGCAACCGATTTCAGGTGACGGGAATGTATAGATGATTCTGCTGTTTGCATGCCAGGGGAATCAGTGATGCTTCCGCTGAAACTGATGGGCTACATACTCTCGTGGACGCAAAGCGCCTTTGCACGATCTTCTACGGAACCTTTAACGAGACGATGTAGCGATACCTGGAGCGACGTGGAGTCTCGCTGTATCTCCCTGAGAACACGGGACCGTATGATTCGATTTTTCACAATCGCAACGCGTTATGGCGGCGGTACAGCGAGACTGCACACCGTAAGCGTGATTCTCCAGCTTTTCATTTCAATTCGTAATAGTCGATACCCTAAGACGCCGAACGAACGAAACGTTTGTTAGCTGCGCACGATTCTACCTGTACGTTGCGATCGAACCGGAATTTAATGCCCATTTCGAATATTTATCGGAAAAAAGAATTTTTTATACGCTTCGCGTTTAGTCGTAGCGAGACGAAATAAGCTTTTCCTGGTAGCGATAATCGAAAGCATTTAATTCGTACGGAAGAAGCGCGGAAGAAACGAGTAAAACAGAAATTGCCACTAAAGTATGTGCTCACGATTGTACAGCATCAGTGATTCGCGTTTATTTTCTGTTCGTAACGTAAATTACTATCGAATGTAGGTAGGGGATTGGATATGGTTGATAAACTTGGCGTGCTTGCATGTATGTCTCTCGCTATTCAAACGAATTTCTACTCGTTTAGTTTCATCGGGTTATCATTGTTACGTATACGTAACTCGTTAAAGAGGAATTCTCATGGTAATGCAAATTACGTTAAGAAGTATCATTTATTATACACGTAACGACACTTTTGTACACTCGCTGCGTGGAAAAGCATGGCTTTTTCTTATCGAAATTGTTTACCTCGTAGACGATCATAGTATATGCAGTTAATATGTATTTTTCATTTTGCTTCGATCAATGCTCGTTGCCAGCGAGAAATAGTATTAGGATTAGAATGAATTTTAGTTAAAATCCATGCTTTTATCGAGTCGTCGAGATTTATTCTTCGCGTGTATGATATTACCGTGTAAACAGAAAGGGCGCGTACCGGTTTGGGTTTCGTAATTTTGGGGCTTTGGCTGATGTAGACGTTGCTTAGGTTTTGTCGGTTTGGGCACGATCCTGTTACCTGTCAGCGTAGCTGGAGATAATAATGTTTCTACAGCAGGGCAACAGCAGAATGCAGCACCCACGGGGAAAGTTTTGACCGGAGATTTAGATAGCAGCCTTGCTAGCCTTGCCCAGAATTTGACTATCAATAAAAGTGCGCAGCAACAGGTGAAGTAAGTGAGAATTTTGACAAGCAATTTGATGGACTTGTTCCGTCCAGGTAATTGCGCACCGTGTAGATATTGAAATAACTGTGCATAATGATTGCAGGGGTATGCAGTGGAATTCACCTAAAAATGCTGCGAAAACCAGAGGTCCAGCCGGTGGATGGACACCGCAACCGATGGCGGCAACAACCGGTGCTGGTTACCGCCCAATGGTGAGTTCGGATCACTCTGCCGATCACTTTTTCGGCACTGAACTGTTATTAGCACGTTGGTTTTGATCGTAATCGCACTATCTCTTACAGTAATAAGATATTACCTCTAGTATATAGTATTTATCATCGTTATTATTATTTACCTCTGACAAGTGTCGGTACTTTATCTACCCTGATCACGCAACGGAACGCAACGGAACGTAACGGAACGCAACGGAACGCAACGGAACGCAACGGAACGCAACGGAACGCAACGGAACGCAACGACATCAGCATGTTACTCCTAATTTGACAATACCCTCCGCTACGAATAGTCGTCATCCTTTCTGAAATTGCGGTAGACAAAAATTGTTTCGCTCGAAAGAAACGTAAACGACTTATAGGAGGCAAACGAGCAAGTTGACGGATTCAAGATAACCGATAAACGATACTTCTCTGGCTAGAATTTAGTCGTAGCATCGGCACGCTTGCTTCATTGCCCATTAAGCTTACACGTTACAACGATATAACTTACATTTTCACTCTTTCTAATACTTGGATGCACTCGGCTCCGTAATTACGTTGCACAATTGTCGCATTATGTACGAAATATTTCGTCGGAACGTCGGCAGAAGAACGAAACAGCGATCGAAAGTTTGATGGAAAGTTTCCCAGGAAAATTAGTTAGTCTCGTATCTATTTTACGTAAGCATAGATTCCCTTCGAATAAATCAAATTACAAAGTAGCGTGTAAAGTTTCGATGATTCGAATAGACGGTACATTAGGATAAACGAATACTATAGAGTATACACAAAAGATCCTCGACTCGTACACTTAGTTGTACAACGCATGCATGGCATCTGGCATGCTACCGGCTGTTGCAGGGTCAAGGAATGACGCAACTTCCTCCGTCTACCTTGGGCTTCCCTCCCCACACCGCACCATTGGTAAGTTACATTTTGTACAAAGACAATTTACCAGCGAAACGAACCTCTGGCTTAATCGAAGGTTTGATTTCGTATCAGTGTGTATATAACAAGTATTGTTACTAACTTGTAGTTGGCAATAAACGAGAACGGGGAACGTTATTCGAGTGTTCGAACGAGATCGTCGTGCGCACGTCGAGCAGAAAATTTCACAAATTTCTATTCGATTCGAACTCGTTAGCCTAACTGACTGCCAATTCGGTTAGTGACGAATAACAATATCTTTGTTTCCTGCTTTTGCATATAATCTCTATATGTGATGCACACGTGTATTTAACACAAAGTAGTCCTTCTAGTTGTCTGTTAGACTGTTTTCGTATGTTTTCTGATACAAATTTCTCTTTATTAATGTCTGTCTCATTGAATGGACTTCGGGTTATAGCGATTCACTTTGTACGATAGAACCACTTGTAAATACATCGTATATTGGTCGCGACGCTTTCCTTCAATACATATACATATATGTATGTCCGCTATCGATCTGCAAGCATTTGGTATTAGACGGAATTGCGATGTACGATATCGGGATCGATATAATTTTGTTCGTTGTCGAGAAAATAACGGATACAGAGTAGGAAAAATTGAGAAAGTTCGTTTCGAACGATTCGTTTATCGGGAACAATATAACGTCGAAGAAGAAAACTTGGAGACTGAGTTGGACTCGAACTGGTGTATACGTTCTACGAGTACAGGCTGGATCTGATTGGACGGCTTTCTGGTGTCCCTAGGGAATGCAAGGTGTTCCGATGGGAATGCAAGGCATGCAGGGCATGAGGCCGATGATGAGTACAATGGCTGGTGGTCCTGGTGGCATGATGGTCGCAGGAGGAGCTGCGCCAGTGATGATGCCTAACGCGAATCCCATGATGGGAGCTAATCTTCAGCAACAACAGCAACCTCAACAGCATCAACAACCTCAAGCTGCTACGCAGCCGCAAAACAATCAAGTCCAACTTGATCCCTTTGGTGCTCTGTGAAGAGATTAGGTATCTATTTGCTTATCCTTCGCATCGAACAAACGATCAGTGACGAAACTCGGCAACTCGTTCGACTAAAGAGAATAAAAGTTTAATCGGATATTCAGTTTCGCCACTGTTCTATGGTTTTTTTTCGAGTCGCCGCTCTTTGAGAAAACAGTTTGCGAGTGAAAAGATACTAATGTACCGGTCGATCAAGTTACGCTCTCTTTCAGTTGCGAAGATAATAAAAGAAAGAAGAAACTGCACAGTCAATGAAATTTGATTTAAAGATAACCAAACAATACAGCGCATATTTTAACATACTGTAATTAACGTTATTCGTGTATTCGTGATTAATATGGAACACTGCATGCTCCTATGGATTGGTTCATCAATAGTTTCGGATTCTTTTTAAATAATCTGCGAAACTTTCGTTCTATCTAAACAGTTTCGTTACGGATAAGTATTCGTCGAAGGCGGACGAATACTATCGAAACGAGATAACTTTCGATAACGGTACTGTTCATGAACCAGAATTTTCTTCTATGCAAAATACGTATCTTCTAACAACGCACTGTTTCCTACAAAATTCACTTCGTAACCTCTCTATTAAATAGGCTCTATTGCTAATAGCTAGCATCTCGTTCTAACGAATCTCCTTTATCTGCACACGGAATAAGTTTCTATTTAATTATGTAACCTATCGAAACGTAGGAAAATTCGATTCGCCGTTCGAAACGAAAAGAAAACACTTTTAAACGCATTGCATGTTGATCGGCGAAGAAGGCTCTTGTTAAAAATAA